>OW964829.1:5359958-5959958 GCA_943142095.1 Ophonus ardosiacus | reverse complement strand
GCTCAACAAAATTTCGCGGATACGGATTCCTGCCATTGTTGATAAAATATCAAGCAAAATCTGTACTTTTTACAAGTGTAATGTTTTCAAAAGAAATTCTGAACAACGTTTCAAGTATTGAATGGTGGGTGTCCCAAAAAGATGAATTAGGACCAAATAAAGATCTATTTTCATATTAAAATATTTTTGATTTATTAAAACATGTTTTAATTTTTTTACTGTGATTTGTTTGTATTGTTAATTTAATAAACACATATACAATAATAAAATTATTCACTTTTTATTCAAATTATTAAATTTAAATCAATTTGTTTTAAATCTCTCAACCCTGGCTGTCAAACATGTTGGTAGCACTGTTTGTGAACGTAACCCTGGGTTAGCGTAACTCCAGGGTTAACCCATTTTCATGCAATCCACCCTAATTGAGATAGTTGTATTGACAACTGTAGAGAATCGATATGACATCTGGTGACTAAATTTTAAACTAGTGCATGACGGTAGGTGCGAACAAATACAACATATGTTAGCATACATTTTTTTAAAAGTATTTCTTTTATACGAAAATGAATGTTGCAAAACGCGGTAAAAGCAATATTATGTGTTGCGTATAGGGGTGTCATTCGCTTATGAGTAGGGAAACTCATTTAAGTTTCCACATTTTTCTAAAAATAGGTAAAAATAAAGTGACTATAACTACAAATGCAGGCATTCAACAAACATAGATTTCAAGCTTGGAAGTATGTTTTATGTCCTGGAAAACAAATTTCCAAGTATGTAAGAGTATGTTCAAGACATTTTAAAGACAGTGCTGGTAGCACAAGCCTTGTTTTAACTAAAACACTGTTTTAAAAAATGTCAAATTCAAATTTCAATATTTAATTTCACCCTTAAGCGTATAGAAGGATTTTTTTTAAATATTTGTTTGAATATAAACTATGTTCTGCTTTAAAATTATATTTTGATAAATTTGATATTATTTATTTTTATTATTAAATAATGAAATTTGACATTTCTTAAAACAGCGTTTTAGTTAAAACGCTACCAGCCAATGCCTTTATTCTTCCAGGTATTATTAATAATTATATTTGAAACATATTTATGATTATTTAAATTTTTAGAAATTCCTTCTCAACGGAGAAATTTAAAAAATGCTGTGCCATATTTGTGACGACAAAGCACTTGCTTAAAGACAGAGTGGTATTACTTTTATAATTTCTCGATAACTATCGGTAATTCCACATAATATAATGTGATTCGCATTCAGAACTTCTTCGCCTGTTTACAAGATTAATATTTTAAATAAAGTTGTAAATGAACATTATATACAATCATACCTTCAACAATATTCCTAGAATGATCAGTAGCCTTTAGAAAGTCAAATATTTGAACAATACTTAGATTCATATTCAAGAAACACAATCAAAATTGTATCATATGATAGTGACAGATTGTACACCTACCGTCATGCATCCGCCATATTGAAAATGCTTGCAACGCCTCTATCGGTTATTTCAGTTGAGAATAATGAAAAAGTCGAATTTACAATAAATACAAGTCTCTCCCAGATCACAATTAGTAAACATAACCTCTAACCAAAAACCAAATGTCAAATGTAGTTAACATGGGCTGCGTTCCAAAACTACAAATACCGAGTTTTAGTGTAGAGTATGATGTGTTTGGAACGAATTAAAAATAATTTTAAAAAATTAACAAAACTACTTATAATTAAAACATTAATGTCAAGCACGTATTAAAAACGAACTTTTATAATAAAAGCGCTTTTATGGAGCACTTTCCTCAATATAGTGTGAAAGTACGCTCCATGAAAGCGCTTTTATTATAAAAGTGTGCTCGTAATTCACGCTAACGTGTTTACTTATATTTATTTTCAATCAAAAGCATGTTTTCTTCCTCAAGAAGGCAAATTACTTTCATATGTTGAGAATCGTGAGCATCTAAGTTTGAAAATATTGTGAAGTAATTTCTATACCCTCCTCTTTAGTAGGGTAAGTAGAACATCACTTGGGAGTAAACTCTGGCTGTTTTGGAACAAGTTGAGTAAACTCTGAGAGTAAGGTTATTAGTTTTGAAACGACTTTGAGTAATTTCGTACTCTAAGAGTAGGGTTTTGGAACGCAGCCATGGTGGAATGATTCCACTATACCGAGAGTTTTTTTTATCAGTGAACATGGGCGTATGTCATTACCATAGTTACATTTAAAATGATTGACAGCAATGTATTATCGCGTTTTTTTTAAAACTGGACATAGGACGTGACATTTAGTATATCTGTCAATGTCATCAAATTGTCATATTTCAAAATGTATACAGTTGAAGAAAAAGTTCAAATTGTATGGTATAATTCTATACCTGACATAAGCCCAAGGCAAGAAATAATTAATATAAATTATATTTTATCCCTATTTTTTAATTGATCAATATTTATTTTGTCACTATTGTAAATAAATTTTTTTAAATGGCCCCAAAGAAAAAAAAATCGTTTGGTGCAAGATCTGGTGGCATTGCAGGCCACTCCACTTCTCCACCACGTCCTATCCAGCGTTGGGGGAATACCTGGTGCAGATATAAGTGAAAATTTTGACGACTCCAATACCTGCAATTTTGTGAATTTACTTCCCGATTAATATAAAATGTCGCTTCATCCGTAAATAAAATTCGATCCAGTAATATTTCCCCACTATTAATTTTGTTCATCATATTTTCGCAAAAGATATTTCTTCATTCTATATCGTTGTGTAATAACTCTTGGTGATTTTGGTATTTAAAACTCTTAAAATGTTCTTGTCTTAAAACCTTGTATACTAGTATTCTTAATTTCAGAAAAAAAATTGTTGACAGGGTGTTGTCTCTTTCAATTAATTGCATAATTTCTTGTTTCTTTCTATTAACTACAGTACTTGGTATGATTTTCTTCTTGTGCTGTTTATTGACGCATCTTTAGTTCTGTAGTCATTGTAAATTTTTCTTATAGTTGTTGGACTGGGTCGCTTATTAAAAGTTAATGCACATAAGTCAGAAACTTGTTGTAGACTCGTTATAATTACTCCAATTTACAATTTGAACTTTTCTTTAACTGTATACATTTTGAAGTATGACAATTTGATGACATTGACAGATATACTAAATGTCACGTCCTATGTCCAGTTTAAAAAAAAAACGCGATAATGCATTGCTGTCAATCATTTTAAATATAACTATGGTAATGACATACGCCCATGTTCACTGATAAAAAAAACTCTCGGTACCTATTTCTCTCTCTTTCAGAGTACTATAATAAGCTATTCCACGACATTTTTTTAAAATTTTTTTCTTGAAATACATAAAAATATAAGACCACATGTGAAAGTCCGAGTTAAAAATTCCTCCAAATAAGCGAGATATTAAGTTCCGAATTTTAAATCTGCTTTGTGACGTAGGTAATGTGGATATACCAGAAGTAAACAAACAGTGGTTCACAAACCACGAAAAATTGTTAAACAAATTACAAAATAATGTATATTTAAATTGTAATATTATAATTCATTATTTGAGACATAAAATAAATTATTTCACTTAATTTATTTCACTTTTTTTCTCATTTTATAAAATAAAGAAATTAGAACGTCACCCGAACAGCAATCGAACAAATCCAACACACCCGAAGAAGTATATTCTTAGTTAGGGCGGGGCTTCTTAAAATCGGAGGTCATACTTGGATCCTATTTGCTCAAACACTCGTGTACATGTCCTGCATCATCAAAATCAAAACTCCCCGTGTCTTCTAGAAGGAATAATTTATAACAAAAGAAATATGGTTTTCCTTATCCTTTAACTATTATCATTCTTATTTTCAATAAACTTTTACTATTTTTGATTACTGTGGAATAGCCTATTGTCTCAATTTCCTATGGAAGGGAGCGTGAACTATTGAAGTGTTATAAAAAGTAATTTATGCCTAAATATTAAAAATCTTATAGTGGTGGATGACCCCGCCAAATGTTTTAGAGAGCCGAAAGGTAAATTTGAAAGATTTTTTTTTCAATAATCTTTAAAATAAGGCAGAAAACAAAAGAACTCCAATAACTACGAACCGGAACACCAATTCAAAAATTGGTACTAAGAAAAGTTGTTTGCTTTAATGAGTTTTAACTACCATTTTCGGGTTTAACGACTTTGTACTAACAGCCTGTATATAAATTCGATATTGGCATCTAAAATCACATAGGAGGTTAACCAGTTTTTCTGCGATTTTGAAAATTTTTCTAAAGCGGATTTAATGTATTTTGACCCTAAAAGATTAAATTGTTTCTTTTAAACTTACTAGTAGGAGGAGCTGCATTAGGCGAACCAAACACCCTCTGTGGACTTCCAAATTGCGGAGAACCTCCAAAAGCAGACGGCGAGCCAAAAGCACTTTGCCCAAAAGCGGGCGGCGACCCAAAACTAGGTTTCTGTCCAAACGCATTCGGAGAACTAAATCCCCCACCAAAAGTACTTCCTTGAGTATTCGCTGCAGGACTTCCAAACACATTTCCTCCAGCAGGGTTCGCTCCAAACGCTGGAGGGCCCCCGAACGCCGGCGGGGCCCCAAACGCCGGCGCTGCCCCAAAGGCAGGCTTCGCCGCAAATATACTTCCACCTGAGGCTCCAAAACTCGGTGTATTCTGGGTAAACGAAAAATTACTGGAAGATGTTGCCGCTGGACTTCCGAAACTACTTTGCCCAAAAATGGGCCCAGAGGGCGTCGAACTTTGCCCAAAAATGGACCCGGAAGTAGTTGTGGGAGCCCCAAAAGGAGAAGATTGGGTTTGGCCGAAAATATTTGTAGAAGAAGCCGATGATACTGCTGGAAAAACTGATCCAGAACTTTGACCAAAAATAGAACTAGTTGCGGAGGGAGATGATGGTTTTTGGGCAAAAATATTTCCAGTATTTTGCCCGAAAACTGAAGTTTGAGAAGTAAACGAAGATGGACTACAAATTGGTTGCCCCAAAAAACTAGAAGTAGTTGTTGTAGTTGCAACTGCTGGTTTTCCAAATAAACTTGAACCAAATCCTTCGAAATTAGTTGCGCTAGTTGTAGCCGCTCCAAACCCAGCTGTAGGCGTAGTTGCAGCTCCAAATGCAGCCGCTGTAGTAGCAGCAGCTGCTCCAAAACCAGCCGTACTAGAACTCACTGCTCCAAATGAACCTGTACTAGTAGTTGGTGTAGTTGCTATAGGCGCTCCATATCCAGTACTCGTTGATGTTGCAGCTCCAAAATTTGCATCTGTAGTACTTGCAGGAGCTCCAAATGTAGTTGCAGTTGAAGGTGTTGCTCCAAATGAGGTACTACTTGGAGTAGTTCCTCCATAACTAGCCGCTGTGCTAGTAACAGGCGCTCCAAATGACGGTGTAGTTGATGTTACTGCTCCTAATGAACTAGCGCTTGTAGTTGCAGCTCCAAATGTAGTACTTGTTACTGGTGCTGCTCCAAATGGAGTACTACTTGCGGAAGATGCTCCAAAAGTAGTTGTACTAGCAGGAGTTGTACTAGTGGCAGCTCCATTTGAATTATTTGTATTTCCTGCTGCTCCAATTGTTGGAGTAGATGGTGTACTATTTGTAGTTGTTCCAGTTAAAGCAAAACTAAATCCAGCTACATTTCCAGTAGATGGTGTAGTTGGAGTAGTTAAAGTAGTTGGAGCAGCTAAAGTAGTTGCAGTAGAAGCTGCAGTTGAAGGCGATAAAGCATTTATTGTTAAATTACCAAAACTAAACGAACTACCAGCCGAAGTAGTTGTACTAGGAGCCATTGTTCCAAAATTGAACGAACTTTGTGTAGTTGCAGTAGTAGAATCTACTTTTGGAGTAGTTGGCGTTTCAACTTTAGCAACAGTAGTTGAATCTGGTTTTGCTGTAGTTGGAATAATAGTTGTATTACTTGCTTGTAAAAAGCTAAAACTACTCGCTGGCGAACTACTTATCGGTGTTGTAGTAGTTGCCAAAGTAGTTGCAGTAGTTGTACTACTTATTGGTGTAGAAATAGCTGCTCCCCCAAATATACTACTACTAGTTTTTAAACTATCTCCAACAGCTTGGGTGAAACTAAATCCACCCGCATTAGATTTTGTAGTTGCTGTAGTTGTACTTGTAGATGTTGTTGCTCCAAAAATACTACCAACAGGTGTTGTAGATGTTGTAGATTGAGGTTTTGTTCCAAAAAACGATCCAGAAATTGTTGTTGGAGTTGTTGGATTTACTCCAAAAAATATTGCTCCGGTTGTTGGACTTGATACTATTGGAGTTGTTGGTGTTGTAGGTGATGTTTGAGCAAAAGGAGACGAACCAGACATTGTTGTAAATCCAAACGCAGGTGATTTAGCCAATCCTCCAAATATATTTGATGTTGTAATTGGTGTAACTGGTGTTGGATCTGATTTTGGTGTTGTAGATGGCTGCACAATTGCAAAACTTGGTTTCGGAGTTGAAATTTGTGTTGTCTGTGTCGTAACCGGTTTTATTGTTGTAGCAAAATTAAGCGGACTAGCATTACTAGTTTTTGGTTTTGGTGTGCTTTGTTGTCCCAAACCTATAGCTCCAAAACTAAAACCAGGTTCAATTGAATCTCTGGGGTTTCCAAAAATAGTACCAGGAGAAGTTGTTGTTATTGGATTTGGTTTAATTGTTGAAGAAATGTTTGAATTGTCGAAAAAACCACCTACAGGTTTCGGAACCGTAAAAGTAAATGGTTGCACAGGTTTTGGTTCAGTTAATAAACCACTAAACAAAGATGGTTCACTCTTTTTAACTTCCGAAGGTTTGGTACCAATTTCTGGTTGTTTGGTAACATCAGTTTTTGTTGTTTGTTTCGCAACAGTTTGTGTTTTGGCCCCAGAATACAAACTTTGTCCATCCCCAGAACCAAAACATGGTTTGGACTGAGTTGTTGCCGTAGAAATAGCTGTAAAATTAAATATTCCCGCTGAAGGTTTTGGTGAATTGAATAATAAACTCGCTGCAGTTTTTGGTTTTTCAGGGCTTGGCAATTTGGTGCTGTGCGCGCCATCTAGTAATGTGAAACTGAACAAATTGGAGGCGGACATATTTGCTTCAACGGAATTGTTAAAAGGGGAGTCTAGTTTGTTGAAAGTTTGGGCCAGATTTCTTTGAATTGGGGATGTAAATTTGGATGGAGTGTTGAATAAAGTGTTGACAAATTTTGGTTTTTTTGGTGATATATGTATGACGTTTCTATTTGTGAAAAAGGAGCATAGTTTTGATTGTTTTACATCTGAAAACTTGTTTTCCTGGGTTAAAACTTTGTCATATTTTGCTGAAAATATTTCTCCGTGATCTAATTTCAATTTGCGTAATTCTTCATCGATTTCTATAGTTTTACTAGATGTCAAATTGATAATATTTGGATAGGCAGTGGATTTTTTATTTCTGGATTTAATCCGTGCTGATATATCTTTCAAAACGTATTTTTGGCGATCCAAAATGGCATTTTGGCGGACTAAAGCTTGATATATAGGCTCTAAAGTTGGTATTTGAAGCTGTCCTTTAACTTGTTTCTTGCAGCTATCTTGAAAATCAGACCACTGATTGTCTAAAAAACTGTCGACTTGTTTTAGTTGAGCTTCGATGTAATAAATTAAATGTTTTATGTCAGCGAGTTGTTTTTCACTAATTGGGTCTAATTCTTGAGATTGTAACAGACTAGCGAAATTAGGATCAGTGTAGCGTCTATGTCTGGCTTTAGTATCTTCAAACCAAGCGAATGACTGCATTAAAGCTTGTTTTAAATAATGAACTTCTGCCACTTGACTTTCCGTAGTTTCTTGAAGTTCTTTATAAAATTCCAATAAAGATTCTGTAGTTAACACTAAATTAGTTTTTTCATCTTCAGTTCCAACATCTAATTTAATATTTTTAAAACGAACGAACAAATCTTGAAGTTCTGTCTGAAAATTTTTCATTTCCTCTTTTATTAAACTTTGCATCATTTGGTCATTAATGACCGTTTCATCTTTTTTGACTTCCGGAATTTGAGTCGTAATTACTTCCGCTTTTGTCGCTTTGGGAGTACTTAATAATGGTTTCGATGGCAAATTTTGATGGGAAGTAATTGTAACATTTTGAGGGGCAGACAAATTGGGTTTTGGGATATTTAAAACAGGTTTTGTTGCAGTGCCCCCAAAAATGTTGGACCCTGCAAAACTTGCCCCTGTTGTTGTGGGTGGTTGAACAGTTTGGCCAACATTAGAATTGGTTGTACTCCCCGCTAAAGTGAAACTAAATCCAGATGTCGCTACCGGTTGTGACTGCGGAGCGCTCATGGCTAAATTGGCGAAATTAGGGGCACTAGAGGAACCACTAAATAAAGATGAGCCTGCGTTCCAGCCGGGAAGGGCCCCCGGAGCTGCTGGGGCTGAAGGGGTAGTAGTGGAGGATGAACTTACGGCACTAAAAGCAGGGGCTGTGCCGAATGATGGTTTGGAGGAAAAAGGTAATGAGCCGAATGTGGGGGCTGTAGAACTTATGGGAAGTATGGTGGGGGTTGATGAAGGTACTTGGGGTTTCATCTGAAAAAAAAAAAAAAATAGGTTATGTTACTTTTATAACATGGAACAGAAAATGGAATCTTGGAAAAAAATGTGGGTTCTTGTGGTTTTAAAAGCATAGAAAAACCCATTGAAAACCCAGTAGAATTCCCCACTGAATTAAATTAACTTCGTATACCTACTAAAATAGAGTAAAATAAAGAAATACAAAATTATAGGTCTACAGGGTGTCTCAATAAGCTTGCTCACTATTGGTAACTTTTTTATTTGAAGAGATACGAGGTTGGTTAAATGAGCAAAATTGTGCCATTTTATATTAGAAAATTGGTCATGTAGACAAAATAAAAATTGTGTCAGCGGTTCCCAAAATTTTGGACAATATATACTTTTTAAATGAAGCTATATATTTTTTATTATCTTATTGGAAAGAGTGTTTTTTTCTCTTTTCAATAAGGTAATGTTGTTTATGTACAATTTTTTAAAATAAACGAGTTATTTACGTTTAAAGATAAAAATTATCTTTTATTAGTTTAAGTCAAGTAAACTATGGAAACAATTGTCTTTTATAAAATTATTATTTTATTAATTTATTTTACGGTAATAACAAAACAAAGAAAATATTCAAATTGAAAGCCATTATTTCTTTCGCACATTTAAACTCTTTTGGAAAGAGAGCCGACCGTTCTACGTAACTGGTGTCTAGATATAACTTTCCATATAGCAAGTTCAAATCTAACTTTTCTTCATTTGTAAAGTTATTAAACACAGAGAACTTTATGGGAGAAATTATTAAACGTCAAACAAACAAAGAATCAATTGTTTCCATGGCTTACTTGGCTAAATAAACTAATAAAAGTTTACAAAATTTTAATTTTTAACCGTAAATAACTTGTTTATTTGAAAAAATTGTACATAAACAACATTACCTTATTGGAAAGAGAAAAAAATACTCTTTCCAATAAGATAATAAAAAATATATAGTTCCGTCTAAAAAATATATATTTTGTCCCAAATTTTGAGAACCGCTGACACAATTTTTATTTTGTGTACATGACCAATTTTCTAATATAAAATGGCACAATTTTGCTCATTTAACCAACCTCGTATCTCTTCAAATAAAAAAGCTACCAATAGTGAGCAAGCTTATTGAGACACCTGTATAGCAAGTTTTTTCAAAAAATTATCTACATACAATTTTAGCGAATAAAATCCTGAATTTTTTAGTGTTATAATTTTAATTTACGCTTATTGTGCCCTAATGAAGTTAATTTAAAGACTTTTAAACGAAGTGGTTTTTGGATGAATGCTTAATTTATTTCAACATAGTCAATGATTTACAGATTCCAATTGCGACGTTTCGGTTCTGTTTAGAACCATTTTCAAGCTAACAAAAATTATTTGTATTATTAATTACATGAAAATTATAATATACGATTTTAAAATTTTAATAATTGGTAAGTTTGACAATCGTATATTATAATTTTCATGTAATTAATAATACAAATAATTTTTGTTAGCTTGAAAATGGTTCTAAACAGAACCGAAACGTCGCAATTGGAATCTGTGAATCATTGACTATGTTGAAATAAATGAAGCATTCATCCAAAAACCACTTCGTTTAAAAATTTTTTAATTGCTCCCAAAAACTGAATTTAATATAAAGACGAGATAAAGCTAGATTTAGTATGCGTTAATTCAAGAAATGAGCGTAGATTAACTCGCAAATATCTATATATGAGATAATACTTGAATTTCATTTTTTGAAATAATCGCATATTAAATCCTTTTTATCACAACTTAAAATCAAGTTTAGTCGAAACTCAGAAGCGTACACGAAAATGTAGAATTTTAATCTCTAAAGGTGGATTTATGCAGCTTACATTTTATTTTACTTTTTCTTTTCTTTTTCGCTTTTACTTTTACTTTAAGTTTGGTACTTTATGCAGTTACTTTAAAGCCTTCAGTACACATGCGCAGATGTGATTTTTCTGGCATATCAGTAGTCATAAATGTAAACAGATAATAATTATAACCTGTCAAAATGGACACAAATGTAATATTTTGTACATATGCAGTATTACTTGCAGCTTTACACATTTTCTAATTTTTACAATCTAACCTACACAAAAACAAATAAATTCACCACACACTGACGCTTGTCACGTGAAGTGATGCGCATGCGCAGTTGTGAAATTCTTTTACTTTAACGTTCTTAAGTTGAAAGTTGGTCAACTTTAGTTCTTAAAGTAAAATTAAAAGTATGCACATAAAGCAGTACATTTATTAACACACCTTTAACTTTTATAAAGTAAAAGAAAAATAAAAGGTAAAATAAAAAGTAGGCTGCATAAATCCACCTTAAATCTTTATGTATAAAGTTTTACGGGACATATAGTAAATAAAACAAAAATACAAAAAAATCTAGAAATACCCACAAAAACCCGAAAAAAAAACAATAAAACCCAAGTGGGTTGTACCGGATTATTCACAACCCTGGAAAATGGGCCAATTTTTTGAGGCATTTTTAATAGGAAATACATGAATTTTTGAACGTTTTTTTACCTCCCGCTACCCTTGATAAGGGAGGAATAGGGATCGTGCTAAAAATCGCATACAGAGATTTTAGTGAATAAGAACATTTGGATGTCTCCAGTATCCGATTTTAACATTTTTACAATGATGTCTGTGTCTATGTATATATATACAGGGTGTCCCATTTAAGGTACGAATGCATTGGTATCTCGAGAACCGTAAGAGCTACGAGGTTGGTTAAATTAGACAAAAGTTGCCCCATTAGGAGGCTATTTTAATGGTGTTTTGTTATTTGCGAAAAAATGCATAGGTCACTAGATACAGGTGAAAATGTAAATTTAGCGATTTTCTTTTTTTGCTTATAACTTTGTTATATGAAATAATACGAGATTCTGGTTTGCACTTTCTTAAGGCACTTTTGTATGGTGAATTTACAGAAGTTCTCAAATTTTTTTTATATCTAACCATTTACGAGTTACTAATAGCAACTTTTATTTTTCATATGGAGGTCATATTAAGCTATGGCATTTTTAAATAGAGATTTTTTTTAGCTTTACAATGATATAAAACAATAATAATTTATTTTTATAATTAACAGAAAAATTAACAAAAATTGTTATTTATACTAAAATTAAATTGAAAAAAGTAAATCGAAGACTGCTATGGAAACAACGAACAACGAAAAAGTGCAACAATTGAATTTCTGAATTTTACTTGACAATAGTAGGTTATTACGAGTAATAAACGAACTTTGACAACGAATGTAACAACTCAACATATCATATTTTTCCCAACGAGAAAAATTCATTTTTATTACTCGTAATAATCTACTATTGTCAAGTAAAATTGAGAAATTCAATTGTTGCACTTTTTTGTTGTTTGTTGTTTCCATAGCAGTCTTCGATTTACTTTTTTCAATTTAATTTTAGTATAAATAACAATTTTTATTAATTTTTCTGTTAATTATAAAAATAAATTATTATTGTTTTATATCATTGTAAAGCTAAAAAAAATCTCTATCTAAAAATGCCATAGCTTAATATGACCTCCATATGAAAAATAAAAGTTGCTATCAGTAACTCGTAAATGGTTAGATATAAAAAAAATTTGAGAACTTCTGTAAATTCACCATACAAAAGTGCCTTAAGAAAGTGCAAACCAGAATCTCGTATTATTTCATATAACAAAGTTATAAGCAAAAAAAGAAAATCGCTAAATTTACATTTTCACCTATATCTAGTGACCTATGCATTTTTTCGCAAATAACAAAACACCATTAAAATAGCCTCCTAATGGGGCAACTTTTGTCTAATTTAACCAACCTCGTAGCTCTTACGGTTCTCGAGATACCAATGCATTCGTACCTTAAATGGGACACCTGTATATATATATATATATATATATATATATATATATATATATATATATATATATATATATATATATATATATATATATATATATATATATATATGTTGTTTGTGTGTGTGTATGTGTGGATCCTGTGCACACGATTAATAAAATACTATCATTCTAAAAATTCTGAGACTGTATATTCTGACTCTACTTAAATATGGAAAGAGCCCATTAGATTTTGGTGTACATTAGAAACCCGGAAGTACCACTTTCCTTGAAGATCAAAACAGTTTTTCCTTGTCCAAAACTGGCTTTTTAATTTTAGCCAAAAATGCTTCAAATAAATGTTATAAATTGAAAATTTTCTAAAACTTATTTCTTTATAGTGTTAGCCATGGTATTAAAATTATTATACAGTATGTCCCATTTAGAGGTGCCACCATTGGGATCTCGAGAACTATAAGAGATGCGATGTCGATTAAATGGAACTTTTTGTGCGCCTTTGAGAGGCCATCTCAGATGTGCTTTTGTTTTTCCAAAAATTCTCATAGGGCACTAGATGATGACGAAAAACTGAATATTGTTCATTTTTTCTATTTCAAATAACTTCTAAACTATTAATAATTGAGAAAAACTTTTCAAATATAAAAGATAGATATTTTTATTAACTAACCAGTGGCGCAAGGAATACATTTTTATATCCGTAAATTTTTGAGATATAACACAAACTTATATTTTTTTAAATGGAACCCATATCTGATTTTACTCTCGAAAAATTAAATATTTTTTTCTCTTTTCAACGATGTAAGCATTATTATGTTTTATATTTGTTTTGGTCCTAAAATTTAATTTTTCTCTTTATTTTCCTGAATTTTCTTATTATTTTCCAAAAAAACATTATTATTTTTATTAATTATATTGTATTTGATCAAAATAATTTGTTTTATGCCTTTATTACTTAATATTTTCATTCTATACTCATAATTACAAATTACACTATAATGTGCCAAGGGCGACCAGATACAAAATATTATAAAAATTAGTTTGATACGAGTTTTGAGCAAAATTTTTTAACCAAATAAATTATTTAAATACGAGGAGTATTTCCAAATAGAAATTTACCAATATTTTTAAAATAATTGTGAATTTAATACAAAATAAACAAAAAATAATAATTTTGAAAGCAAAACAAATATAGAACATAATAACCCTTACATCATTGAAAAGAGAAAAAAAGAATTATTTTTTTGAGACTAAAATCAGATATGGGTTCCATTTAAAAAAATATAAGTTTGTGTTATATCTCAAAAATTTACAGATTTAAAAATTTATTTCGTACGCCACTGGTTAGTTAATAAAAATATCTATCTTTTATATTTGAAACTTTTTTCTCAATTATTAATAGTTTAGAAGTTATTTGAAATAGAAAAAATCAACAATATTCAGTTTTTCGTCATTATCTAGTGCCCTATGAGAATTTTTGGAAAAACAAAAGCACATCTGAGATGTCCTCCCAAAGGCGCACAAAAAGTTCCATTTAACCGACATCGTATCTCTTATAGTTCTCGAGATTCCAATGGTGGCACTTCTAAATGGGACACACTGTATATATTTTCTTATTTTTAATCTTTTAAATGATGTATGCATAACAAGTATATATTATTTTGTGTTAAACATGGATTATTAATTTATTGAGGCGAAAAAATTGAAAATTACTATGAACAAAAACTGATGTGGCGCACACAATACCTCCCGCTATTTAATTTTTATTAATTTAAATATATACCTATATATTTACTAATGCTGCAAATTATATTATGTTCCTTTGCATATAACTATTGCTTTATTTACTGTTTACTTTTTATAATGTCACCATTATTAATTTAAAATGATTAGTTTTTTGACAGCGACATTTATCTGTTAGTTACACACATTTAAAATATGAACTATGTACTAAAGGGAGTGTGTTTATCTTTGATACATAGGCTCCTGGACTTATAAAGTAGATTATTTTATATATTTATCTATAAAATATATAGAAAATGTATGAATGCATGTCTGTAGAAAATTTAATAATCTTTAATTTTTATAATAATATAAACTGCAAAAAAATGATATTGAGCTTCAAGTAAAGTGCCATTTCCGGTTATCCGATTTACACCAAAATCTAATGTTGTCTTTCCATATTAGAATAGGGTAGAAATGTTTCAGAATTTTCCGAATAGTAGTATTTAAGTTAGAGCATCCGCAGGATACACACACACCACACACACACACACACACACACACACACACACATCATCATCGTGAAAACATTAAATTGGACTCAAGGGACCTTAAATTGTCATTTACTAAAATCTCGATATGCGATTTTTAGTACGATCCCTATACCTCCCTTACAAAGGGTAGTAGGAGGTAAAAATGAAAAAAAGCTATTTTAAATCATCATTTGTTTATTTCTAAAATTATTTTCTTCATTCTTACTCATTTCTATAATTTATGTACATACATCAGAAAAAATTTAATTATAATCTGAAAATAATGTTGAAAAAAAAAATATTAATGATCAATATGAGTAAATGATGATCTCTAGTTAATTTATATATTTGTTTCTTAGGGCCAGTTTTACAATCTTTGATTAAAATTTTAACTGTCAGTTAAATAAACAAAATTGAAACGAAATGAACTGTTAAATTAATCATTGCTGTAAATTATCTGATTCAATATTGTTTATTTAACTTACAGTTAAAATTCTAACCGGAGATTGTAAAACTGGCCCTTAATAATTTTCAATTTTTTAATCCTAATAAATTGATAATATTCATGTATTATTCATTTTTCAAATAAAAAAATGTAGATAGGTTTGCATTTAAAATGGTAGAAACTGCAATTAATTTTTTACAAAATCTAATTATACCACATTTTGCTGTTACTATGTTAATAATAGACAATAACTTTATATAAAAAAGTCATAAACAAACAAAATTTAAATAAGAATTATAATAATACAGTACAGCATTTTCGCTATTAATAACTTTTTGATAACTATGAGAAAAGGTCAAGTTCAATGATAAAATTTATTAAACATTTAAAAATATTAAAAGTTGGGCTCGTCCGGGATTTGAACCCGGGACCTCTCGCACCCTAAGCGAGAATCATACCCCTAGACCAACGAGCCGATGTATTAACTACAAAGAAGGTCAGATACTTTCACTTCACGAAAAGTATGAAAGTAGGTTACATACATATATGTATAACATCAAATATAAATTACATTTCCAGTTCAGTAGAATTTTGGCTGATATCTTTCAGTACAGGAAGTTTAAGTTTATATTTTTCAGACTTCATATTTTAAAGAATCATTCAATTCTGACTGAAAAATAATTAATAATAATATATTGTACAAACCAAAAATTAAACTTTACGTTGGAATTAATGATTTAAAATATATCACACATATTAACACTAGTTTAAAGACATTTTGACAAATGTCAATTGTCAAATCAATTTTTACCTTCCGTCACCTTTAGGTAAAGCGTGCATTACACGATGAACTTTTTCTTTTCGAGTTGAAAAGTTTTCTCTCTCGCACAATGACATGAGTGCAAGAGAGACAAATGAATAAACTATTCACGAAAAACTTTTAAAGAAAATTGAAACATGCTCTGCTTTTTCTTAAAAGTCCCTAGAAGTTTGACTGTGAAGTATCTGTCAAATGTTATTTGTGTTTTTATTTTTTATGTATTTTATGTGTGTGTCCGTGTGTGTATGTGTGTCCGTGTGTGACAACTTTTTCTCCGACGATAACTCCAATACTACAATTTTAAAAATTATAATTCTTTCGTATTCCTCTTCTGTACATCCATATGAAGAGTTGATTAGATTTTGGTTATAATTGATCCACCGGAAGTACCCTTATTTGAAGTTTTTAACAGTTTTTCTTAAAAAAACGTAGTTAAATATTATTTTTCGACATTTTGTTATTATATTTATTAAAGAAAATACTTTTCTCTATATGGTTTGATTATTCATTTTCCTTCATATTCAATAGATGCAGAGTTAAAGCTTTGCTATTTATTATGGAAACAGCTGATACATTTAAAATTCTAATTGACAGATGTGTGTTGCAAGTGCAAAACCAAATATGGAAAGTATGGGATGAAAAATTAGTATTTCATAGTGGTCCTCTCAAGTGACATGCAGTGAAAGGCTGAAAAGAAGATGTATCGCAGAAGACTTGAGAAAGGAAGGACTGTGTGAAGAAGATGCGTTGGACAGGAATGAGTGGAAGAGAAGAGGAAACAGCGACTCCTAATAAAATTGGGGAAAGCTGAAGCAGAAAGTAAAAGTGTCAAGTGCATTTTTCTTAGTGTATGTTTATGTCATAATCTTATTGGATTTATAGAACCTTTTCAAATGAACTTTTGGTATGAAATTTATAAAAAATAGTATGTGTTCGTGTTCGATTTTACATGATATTATATAGAAACTGTTCCACGATACTTTTGGTATGGGATTTGTACAAAATACATCGAATTGACGGAAGGTAATGTGCTGGCCACAACAGATTTTTTACCTTCCGTCAAAAGGAAGGTATTGTCTTTGGTCAAAAAATTCGATGGTGAGTTTTTAACGAATAAGCACGTTTTAAGATCCCTACAATACGATTTTACTAATTTTACATTGATGTCTGTATGTGTGTGTCTCTGTGTGTGTCCGTGTGTGTGTGTGTGACAAATTTTTCTCCGACGATAACTTCAAAACTACAATTCTAAAAATTATGATTCTTTCGTATTCCTCTTCTTTACAACCATATGAAGAGCTGATTAGATTTTGGTTAAAATTGGTCAACCGGAAGTACCCTTATTTGAAATTCTTAACAGTTTTTCTGGAAAAAACGCAGTTAAATATCATTTTTCGACATTTTATGATCATTAATATGAAAGAAAATCTTATTCTCTATACGATTTGATTATACGTTTTCCTTCACATTCAATAGATATAGAGTTATAGAGAGATTAAAAGAGGTTAACTTTCAAAAACCAGTCAGCTTTGCAAAAATTATGGAAACAGCAGATAATATTCAAAAAATTCTAATTGACAGATGTCAGTGTCAAGTGCAAAGTCAAAGTGGAAAGTATAAGATCAGAAAGTAATTTAAGTGACAGCGAGTCCTTCTCAAATGACCTGCAGTTTCAATGCCGGGAGTACAAGAAAGGCCAAAGAGAAGATGGAAGGACTGTGTAGCAGAATATTTGAGAGAGGAATAACTGTGTGAAGAAGATGCGTTGGATAGGAATGAGGAAGTGTGAAGTGCAATTTATAGAATGTATATTCGTGTTATAATTATACTGGATTTGTAGAATCTTTTCAAAGGAACTTGCAATATGGAATTTGTAAAAAATAGTGTGTTCGTGTTACAATTTTACAGGATATATAGAATTTTTTCTAAGGAACTTTTGGTATCGGATTTGTACAAAATACATTGAATTGACGGAAGGTCTTGTGCTGTCCACAACAGATTTTTTTTAACTAGTTTTACGAAGATGTCTGTGTGTCCGTGTGTGACAAATTTTTCTTCGACGATAACTCAAATATTACAATTCTAAAAACTATAATTCTTTCGTATTCCTCTTCTTTACATCCATATGAAAAGCTGATTAGATTTTGGTTATAAATAGTCAACCGGAAGTTCCCTTATTTGAAGTTCTTAACAGTTTTTCTTGAAAAAGCGCAGTTAAATATAATTTTTCGACATTTTGTGATTATCAATATGAAAGAATATCTTATTGCCTATACGGTTTGATGATACATTTTCCTTCATATTCAACAGATATAGAGTTAAAGAATTATAAAGAGATTAAATTTCAAAAATCAGTCACCTTTGCAATAATCATGGAAACAACTGATATATTCAAATTGACAGATGTCAGTGTCAAGTGTAATTTACATAATGTTTGTTCGTGTTATAATCTGACTCTACTTCGTATGTATAAATTTATGACATACCTGTATAGAAGGCGCAACTGGTTGTATTGCAGGAGCCACCGAATGCACAGTTGGAGCAACTGTCTGCAAATTTGGAGCAGACATCTGCAGTTTTGGAGCGGGTGCTTGTATTCCCATTTGTTGACTTGGAGCAGACACTTGCTGAATTGGAGCAGAAACCTGCTGATTTGGAGCGCTCATCTGCTGACTTAGCGCTGTCATCTGCGGCATTTGCTGACTCAGGGCTGTCAATTGCGGCATTTGCTGACTTGGAGCGGTCAATTGTTGGCTTATAGCTGATGTTTGCTGGTTCTGTGGGATCACCGGTTGGCTTGGGGCACTTATTTGTTGATTTGGAGGCATTGCGAACAACCCAGGCATCTCTGGCAATACTTCCGGCGGGGAGCAGAGTTCCTGGGCCCCCTGTCTTATGTTGATGACGCTAAAAGAGCACAAGACACCGTGGTGAGACAGGAGGTGCAGATATGGCATTGGAGGTAAACTAGAGGATTCGCCCCATGGCAAACGAAGCATGGCCCCAGTGTCTAGGGCTACGCCAACGGGAAAAGTTTCTTGATGGGCGGCGGATAATGGGAGCTCTGCTCTGGCTGCGTCTAGCTGGTTCCATTGGGTCCACAAAGCAGGTTCGGTTGGGGTGGTGAGCCCCAAGACGCCGACTTCCATGCTGTTGGCTGAGGTCACTATTATCACGCCCCTAAAAGAAAAATAATAATATACAGGCTGGTTATTTTAAATGAAGCACAATTGCAACCTCGAGAACTATAAGAGCTACACTGGCTTGCAAAAAAATCGCGTACAACTATTTTTAGCTGTATTGAGTCGGTCTTGATTGTCAGTGTCATTCGTGTCAATTAAAATGTGAAAATTAATAGAAACGTGAAAGTTTCAAAATACGGTCTAAGTTAGAAGAGGAGTGGTTAATTTTTCTGGAATATATTTTAATTTATTACTAAAATAACCAGAAAGAAGAACTTGCTATACAATAGAAAAAACAGTGACAACAATAACAACTGTCAGTTGACAGAAAACCTATTTTGAAAAGATCGTACTTTAAAAAACTCGGTTACTTGATTTTTAAGGTGTAGGAACGCAATTTTTTTGCAAGTCAGTGTAGTAGGCCCATAAACCATAACAAAAAAAATCTGTTGTGGCCAGCACAAGACCTCTCGCCATTTCCATATTAGGCTATATAAGTATTGTATTGCACTTCGCTTTCGAACCGTCGTTTTATAACAAAATCTTACAGAACTTTACCCAAATATTGTTTTTTTTATTGTATTTAACATGTCTTCTGCACACATTTAATTCTAATTATATCTACTTTTCATTGTATGAGGAAGTTTCTAAATGTCAGAGATTGTTCCAATTCAACACCAAATTGGCGATATTTCTGATGGATATATGCATTTTACCATAATTTTACCTATAATTTCAAATATTTAATTAATAAAACAATAAGAAAGATTAAATATACTTCCCAGAAAAAGCTATCAAAATGTCACTAAAACTGTTGATATTTGACAATGACATGTGTCATTTACAAACTATGTTATAAACATTGGAATTGGAATTTTTCAACTGGTTTCTTTAGTGCCTTAGCTTCTGCGATTAGTTTACTCTATAAATTATAGTGTCTTTATCTCTGAATCTATACAAGATATAATAAAATTTTTAAGTGTATTAGATGGAGAATTTTATGTTCTTCAATATTTAATAAAAAAAAAACTCCCAAAAAATTATATTTTGAAGAATTTTTTTAAGAAACTACTACTTCCGGTTGTTCAATTGTTACCAAAACCTTTTCAGCAGATTGAGGAAACTGCAGTTAAATATTTTTTAAGTCTTATAGTTTTTGAGGGATCGTCCCTCCAACATCCATATACATACATACATACACACAAACATCATTTTAAAAATGTTATAATCGAATTCTAGGGACCTTAAATCGTGCTTATTCAATAAAATCTGGATATGCGAATTTTAGCATGAATCCAATACCTCTCAGCGAGAGGTAAAAATAATAAAATCTACACTTTATTCTTAAAGTACTACTCAATAAATAACGATTAAGATAAAAACATTTTCTTTTAATAATTACTTTGCGAGATATTTAAATTTATTTCCAGGCCACAGATGACGTCACACTATTGGTATATTTTTCGCGCAGAAACTGGTGAGAAAGATATCTATAGTTTCTTTAAAAATCAAATGCAGTTATATGAAAAACAATTATGACTTTTTGATACCACGAATTGCTTTAAAATTAAACGAACTTTTATTTAAAATTTAAAAAATCTGTTGTGGCCAGCACAAGACCTCTCGCCATTTCCATATTAGGCTATAAAAGTATTGTATTGCACTTCGCTTTCGAACCGTCGTTTTATAACAAAATATTATAGAACATTACCCAAATATTGTTTTTTATTATATTTAACATGTCTTCTGCACACATATGATTCTAATTATATCTATTTTTCATTGTATGAGGAAGTTTCTAAATATCAGAGATTGTTGCAATTCATTAACCAGATTGGCGGTATTTCTGATGGATATATGCATTTTACCACAATTTTACCTATAATTTCAAATATTTAATTAATAAAACAATAAGAAAAATTAAATATACTTCCCAGTAAAAGCTATCAGAATTCAGAATGTCACTAAAACTTTTGATTTTTGACATTGACATGTGTCATTTACAAATTTTGTCATAAACATTGGAATTTGTCAACTGGTTTCCTTAGTGCCGTAGCCTCTGCGATTAGTTCACTCTATAAATTATAGTGTCTTTATCTCTAAATCTATACAAGATATAATAAAATTTTTAAGTGTATTAGATGGAGAATTTTATGTTCTACAATATTTAATAAAAAAACCTCCCAAAAAAATATATTTAGAAGAATTTTTCTAAAAAACTACTACTTCCGGTTGTTCGATTGTTACCAAAACCTTTTCAGCTCTTCCCAGGAATGTCAAATTGAGGAAACTGCAGTTAAATATTTTTTAAGTCTTATAGTTTTTGAGGAATCGTCCCTCCAACATCCATACATACACACACACATATACACACATCCACACACACACACACACACAGTATAAAATGAAGGCTGCAATTTTATTATCTCTCTTAAATATTTATATAATATTTAAAAAAAAACTATTTTTGGTTTGTAATAAAATATTACTCAATAGTAATTTATTTTTAAACAATAATTGTATTTTTCAATAAGTCGGTGTGCTATGCGGACTAGTATATTAAACGTCCGGGCTGGATTCAATTCAGCCCGCAGCGAACAGCACAATTCATGTAGAGAGGGCTACCTAGTGACGATAAAGTGGTGGGGGTTATGAGTGATTCTCGTGCAGTTTGGACTGCTACGACTGCTACGATCTGTACTGTAGACGGTCTGCGCTTTAGCACGCTTCTACTACACATACATAAAGTGTAATGTTAAAGTTATCATTATTATGAGTTTCTTTCTTTTTAATACTAGCTTTGAAGTATTAATCATCAAAAAAATGAACGCTGAGAAGAACACTGTTAAATATTTGCAAAACATAAAATTTTCTCAATTGGGACTGCAGGAAAAACTTGAAATTAAAAATTTAAGTCGTCTTACACCAGATTTATACATTTCTCAGTCCTCAATAAGTAGAGCACAGAATTATGTGCGAAAATTTAACTCTAATGTATATAACAAAAATATTTGGCAAACTGGATGTACAGAGAAAAACGCTTTCTTTTGCTTTCCATTTTTGTTTGGCGGTGATTCATTGTGAATAAAAACAGGAGTAGCAGATTTAAAACATTTAAATGAAAAAATTAAAAAAAACATGAGAAATGTGCTGAACATTTAAAAAGTGTGTGCAATCTTGGCATGTTATGAACAGTTAATATTAAAACGCAACTAAGTGAAGCTTATAGGCGAGAAATAAATAAACATAATGAAAACGAGAAAAAAATCGTGATATTTTATCTAAAATTATAGATTGTATCATGTTTTGTGGTAAATTTGAACTTCCCATGCGAGGACATGACGAAACCGAACATTCAATTTTTAGAGGATTATTAGAATTTGCTGGAAAATTAAATGACAGTTTAAAAAATCGCGCAACAACCCGAGTAGTGATCCAACAATTTATTTCTGTACATGAAAGGGGAAAATATGCATTTGCACATCCCTTGAAAGAAAGTAACTTTCAATTATAAGGCATTTGACCTTGAATGAAAAAAAAAAAAAACGCCTGCGGCGCATTTCTCTTTCTGAATACCTGTCTGCAGCCCTCCTACTATAGATTTTTACGAGCCGCCACTGATGAATCCAATACCTCTCTTAGCGAGAGGTAAAAAAAATGGTTTATGGGCCTATTAGGTGGGGTCATGCAAAAAAAAAATGTTGCTAATATTTTTATAAAAATAGAATCTATGACACTTATTATCCATATTGCAACATAAAACATCCCAAAATATAATACTTTTCATTCATAATTTACATAAAAGATATTCGCGCTACGATTTTCTGTGACGTCATGTATCGGCTACTCACACAACGACACTAGTACATGAAGGTCACAATGTCAGAAACTTCAAACGCGAAGTTAAACTTATGATGAGAGTAAACTAACCAAATATTTATAAAGCTGTCAGAGAAAAAGTGCGCTCTATTCAATCTTTTTTTCTTTCATAAAGATTTAATTATTTCATTAGAGAAATATTATTTGTAATTGCAGGTTTGTGTGCTTGATATATAATTTAATACATAAAAGTGCAATAATTGTATATTTATAATGATAATAATAATAATAAACAGAAGAACTGTGCAGTTCCAACTTGTGGGAACAATTTATTAAAAAACCCAAAAAAAAAAACTATTTATAAACAATCTTAATTTACATTTTGTCCGCCAGGGTGAACTGGAATCGTTCAGATACATGACGTATGCGCTCACGTGACCTCATTGAGATTTGAAATTGACCCCTATTTTTAAAAAAATTTATCTACAAAACAATGCACACAAATGGCGTGAAAATATTATTTACGTATACTGTGACCGGCAGACTTCCAGAAAAAAAATAAAACAGAAAATGTGGCATGACCCCATTTCTGTTTTACATCAAGTGACAAACTGAAAAAAAAATCGTCCAATGGTTTTCAAAATACAGGTTCTAACTTTTTTATTTTAAATTACTTTTTATTACCTCTCACTAAGAGAGGTATTGGATTCATACTAAAAATCGCATATCTAGATTTTAGTGAATAAGCACGTTTTAAAGTCACTAGAATTCGATTTTATCATTTTTACGATGATGTGTGTGTGTGTGTTAATGTTGTAGGGACGATTTCTCAAATTCTATATAACCAAAGAGCAATTTAAATACGTATTCCATAATCTGACATTAATGGGAAGAGCTGAAACGGTTTTGGACAACCGGAAGTAGCAGTTTCTTAAAACAAATCTGATTATTACTTTTTGGAATTTATGATATTACAAATATTAAAGAATATAAAATTATATATCTGATACATACAGATAGAGAACTATAAATATAAAAAATAATCTGTTGTAATGAACCTCTTTGCTAACCAACTTCGTATCTCTTATAGTTCTCCAGATCGCAATGGCAGCCACTTAAAAATGAAAATCCTGGATATACAAATAAATGTTGTAGATAATTATATTCTCCGCCTAAATCACTTATGTCCGGTTTTTCAGTCACGGTTTAAACTAAAAATTTGGTTCAAGTTCAGGTTCAAGGTTTAAAGTGTTTTTCAGTCTGTCTTAAACCTTGAACTCAGCTCAAATTTGACATGAACGTGAACCGTCAACGTTTCTAGAGAAGTATCGAATTTTTGGTTCAGTGGAATATTTTGACAGTAATTTGGTAATTAATTTATTAATTTTGACATATTTTGTTGACATATTGATATCTTGTCATATGTATTGGCGTTACAATAAGATATGTACCTATTATAAATAGAATAATAATATGAAGAATGAAAATATTGTTAACTTTATCGAATACCTGGACCGAGATAGGATACCAAAAATGATACGACCTACAATAATCAGTGGCGGCTCGTGGTATTTTTGAGCGGGGGGGGGGGGGGGGGGGGGGCAAATTAATTTGTGGTCATGGAACTTTATTTAGAAATCCGATTTGCTTACTAACAATTGTAATATTAATTATCAACAAGAATGTAAATACAATAGAAAAAACTAGAAGAAGACCTCCAAAAACAAGAAATAACGATACAAAAATATATTACAATAGAAGGAAGTAGAAGTAACAAGATAAGAATAAGTAGTAAAATTGGAATATTACAATACTACACATTCAACCTTTGAGTAACGCAAGTTGTATACGACTGAGACCTGAAACTGAGGTGCTTTGTGAGACTTGCTCTTACTACGCGAAACGCGAGGTACGAAGAGCTCCGAGTACGTGCGATTCTTGCCGAATCACAACGGGGGCTTGCCACCTCTGCGGCTTTCTCAATATTGGGATTATTTTTATGAATTAATTTACAAGCTTGAAAAATAACATTCATTTGGAAATTAAAATATCAATTTTGTTAAAAAAAAAACTCTTCGATGATTTTTTTAAATACATGCATATTTATTTATTAAAATTCGTAAATAATTTTTTTTGAAAATACTTTATGTATGTTGTTATATCAGTTTTACAGAATGTTTACTTTAACTTTAAATTATTAATTTGTTTCATACAAATTAATTCTGTATAACTCCATATTAATCATTAATATCATAGAATTTATTATAATTATAATATATACATATTTATTATTTAAATAATAAATCCAATGTTTAAATGCGAACAAACCGGTAAATATATTTCATATTTTCATAAGAATAAGAAAATAATAAGAATACTGAAAATATAGTGTACCCATTAGCACGGGTAATTTGCTGTAGAACATAAGTAAAGAAATCAGTATTATAGATGGGCAGGGGGGGCTTGCCGCCTCTGTGTGCAGCGTGACCCGACGCACGTCTCACTTGTGCATCACTGGTGAGCGCTGCACTAGTTACTGCACAAGTTTGGGACGTATCGCGGAGTATAATGCCATAATTTTTCTCTGAAGGGGGCATGCCCCCTCAAGCAGAATTTGATGCATATTGCGCTGTTGAGCGGCACAGCGCTAATTTCAATTTAAACAGTACATTGTTTAATGCTAACTATAGGATCAAATTTTATAATAATTAATCTATAATATATTGATGTAAAAAAATCTGAGGGGGCACTGTCCCCTCTGGCACCCTGGACGAGCCGCCACTGACAATAATACGGTTTGTTTAACGAGATGATTTTGATTATTTTGTAAGATATCAATTAAAGAAATGAAGTTATGCGAGTACCACAAGGAATTATACCAAACACGTTCTCGTACTTATTGGTCAATAAAAATATATAAAATATATGAATACATTAATGAATATTTAGGAATTCAGCGGTGCCACCTGAACACATGCTACTTTTAACATTTGATTTTTTGCTGTAATTCTTGAATTTTATCAATTAAAATGGCAGGTAAAACTTGAATAAGAAGACTACCACTAGTAGATTAAAAAAAACTTTTCGTTTACAAATATTTTGAACCTTTCTTTTAATTTTCATACTTCTTTTTAAATACAATAGAATTTCGACACCTATATTAATTAATTTGATTAGTAATTTCTTCCAAACACTTTTCTTTGTCCTTATAAAATATCTTTCCCGTCTTTCTATATTCCTGAATACCATATCTATCAAAATATCTAGTTCTTCAGGGTAAAATTTTGTAGCTTTCTTAAAATTTCCATCAATATTTTCCATTTTTACTTCAAGAATAATACTTAATTATGTTAGCGTGGAGTGACGGAGTGTCAAAATGACATATTAATGATCAAAAAATTGAATAAAAGCGTAAATTACACAGCACATCTTCAATATTATGACATTTGTTTGAAGTTCAACTGAACTAGTTCAAATATACACATTATAAACAAAAAATAGTTCAGGTTCAAGTTTAAGGTTCAACTGAGCTGAAGTTCAAACGGCCACTGAAAAACCGGGCATTAACAGATTTAATTTTGCACGTTTGGGAACTTGTAAAATCGAATTTGAAATTGTACAAATATTGCTCATTTGTACCGATTACCATGGAATTGAAACAAAATTACAAAGAAATTCATATCGTTTGAATTGTTTGAAATTTGCATCGACCTTTAAACTAATGGACCAAGTGTCTCCTATTCCTTTATAGTTAAAATATTGTTCCAACATAGAAAGATAGAAATATATATTCTGTCCTTCATCAGTACGGAAGTTCTCAGTTAAAGTATACTGCGCATGCGTTCGTACTCATTGTACATCTTTTTCAGTCATATGTAAACCTCTATACATCGCTCTCTATCACTAAATAATTGTCAAAATTTACATTTGACGTTTCGTAACTGTTTGTGTATTATTTGCTTCTTTGGAGAACATTTACAATTATTTCTGTCAATATATACGTGTATGTGTTGTGAGGTGTGTATGTGACAAAATAATGGGGAAACGGTGTATTTCGTGCAGTCAACAGTACGTACGCGGTCCAGCTGTGTCATTTTATATGTAAGTTCTTATTAATTATTACTTGTCCCCTATAATATAATATTTATGTAATATATTGTATTAAAAATATATAATGAATCTAATTATGCACAAAATTAAATCTATACTCTTAGCGATTATGCACCAAGTACAACAAGTTAGGGATAAATCAAATTTTTTATTTTGCTGCGTTTTCTTAACTTCCGTAATATTGAAGGATAGAGATACTATGTCTGCACCGTTATGACGGGACAGACGTTTTGCTTGTACGCTGCGTCTATTAGTTTAAAGGTCGATGGAAATTTGATTATTTTGTAAGAAAGTAGTTAAAACATGAAAATGACAGGTTTTACATTTGTTTCTACTGGTTAAAACTTTTAGCAAAGTTGCTAAGACAACAACTTACAAAATAAAACTAATTTTGTAATAATAGAAAAAAGTAAAATTTGGGCTCGTCCGGGATTTGAACCCGGGACCTCTCGCACCCAAAGCGAGAATCATACCCCTAGACCAACGAGCCGATGTATCAGCCTTGAAAACGTGCAAATACTTTCACTTCCTTACATATAGAAATAAGTAGAACGAACCGCGTGGCATCCAACACACACATACAACACGCCTACATATTTGAATTTTATACACGTGGTTTGCAACATTTAAACACCATTCTCCTTATTATATTTCTTGATACTCAATATATTATGAAATAATAAAAAATATCTGAGAAAGATTTAGTAACATGAAATATTTTTAATAAATTAAAGAAATAAAAGTTGGGCTCGTCCGGGATTTGAACCCGGGACCTCTCGCACCCTAAGCGAGAATCATACCCCTAGACCAACGAGCCGATATATCAAATTAAAATATATATTTCGATTCAAGGTTCCAATGTGAATATGAGGTTTGTTCGCACAACAAAATATGCAACTAATTCAGGGCCTAATTACTAATTTTTCAGTATGCGTGCATAGTTTGAAACTGGTTTCAAACTGATTGGAATTTTTTGGTTCTTTAAACAGAATTAAAGGTTATTGTTATTAATACCATTTGGTTTTCCTTTTGTTTGGTACCTTGGATGATGAATATGTGGAGAGGAAATTGATTTCGCCTTCTCAAGGTTTAATTTTAAAACTTAGTTTTTATTTGATATTTGGACGTTTCGAGGGACCCAAGGCCCTCATCATCAGCAGAATTAAAAATTTTTTTTTATAAAATAACAGTTTGCTACAAAAATAACATAAATGATGATTATATAAATTTTTTTCCTAAAAAGAATATTTTTTTCCTTACCTTAAACATTAACTCAAGGGTCAATTTTAGAAATATGTTTGCATACAAGATTCCCAACTGCTATAGCCACTTCACCTCCATACTGGAAAACGAAAAAAGGTGGGCGGAAAGTTTAATTGTAAAAATTGTTTTTACTGAATGTAGACAGTACCTATTTACTTGAGGGATTAAAACTTGATCATGTCTCCGACCCGAGGACAAACAGTAAGCGAAACATTTTGGAGCATGGGATTGTGAGATCCAAACCAAAAAAAATTTAAAAGTATCTATTTATTAAGTGTTAATCCCTCAAAAAACAAGGTAAATATTCAACAATGTCAATCAGATAGTTTTGGAACAATCTATATTCAATTTATCAGTACAATAATAAAGTTTTTTAAATAAACATTAAAACTCAAAACAGGCACGTATTTTCCAGTATGGAGGTTGAAAATGTTATTCCCGTTGCTCCAAAATGTTTCGCTTACTGTTTGTCCTCGGGTCGGAGACACGATCAAGTTTTAATCCCTCAAGTAAATAGGTACTGTCTACATTCAGTAAAAACAATTTTTACAATTAAACTTTCCGCCCACCTTTTTTCGTTTTCCAGTATGGAGGTGAAGTGGCTATAGCAGTTGGGAATCTTGTATGCAAACATATTTCTAAAATTGACCCTTGAGTCAATGTTTAAGGTAAGGAAAAAAATATTCTTTTTAGGAAAAAAATTTATATAATCATCATTTATGTTATTTTTGTAGCAAACTGTTATTTTATAAAAAAAAAATTTTTAATTCTGCTGATGATGAGGGCCTTGGGTCCCTCGAAACGTCCAAATATCAAATAAAAACTAAGTTTTAAAATTAAACCTTGAGAAGGCGAAATCAATTTCCTCTCCACTAATACCATTTGGAGTGAACTGAAATATTTTTATCTTATGTTAATTGTTGGCATTTATCATTGTGACAATGGGCGCGTTCGGCACCCCAGCAGCGCTGGCACTGAAGAGCCCGCTGAGCGCTGATGATTGCCGAATGCGATTGCAGGACCAATCACATTCGTCCATTCAATAGTATGTTAAAGAACGAATGTCATAATTGCCATTTTATTTAAATAATCGACAATTATTTATTTAGATGCATTAAATAAATAATTTAAATTCGTGACAACAAACTTTGTTAATAATAAAAATATTTTTATCTGTAACATGTACGAGTCCTGAATATTAAAAGTTACATCAAAACATGGTTAAATATCACTTAAATCTGTCGATTTTATTTGTTATTTGACAACTGACAAGTTATTCGCGATGCAAGTTTAGACGTCAGCGCCGCTAGCGACTAAGTAGTGAACTTCCTTGGTGGGTATTGAGATCTGTCAATCTCATGTTTACTTTGTCATATTTTCTGTGTAATTTCGCTTTATTTTTTAATTTTTATATAAACATAGGTTTATAATAATAATAATAATAATATAACAACTACGATGTTATTGAATATTCAATGAAACTGAAATGATATAAAATATCACAATGAAATTATAACATAACCTTGTAAGTATTACCTACTATAAAAGTTACAATATCAATACTAGATAGATGAAAACGATGCTTATATACAAAAGTATTGTACGAGGTGTGTTCAAAAACTATCGCGAATTTTGAATTTTCGCGGGTTACGTATATTCGAATTTCGATCTTTTTGTGGCTTTATGTTGGTACTCATGTCTCTCACTTATGTTGACAAGCTCGGCCATTTTGAATGTTCACTCAATTGTTGACAGCTGCTTTGCTTGCACGTGTTTTGGATCGTCTTCGATTTTTACCTATTCAAAAAAATGGAACAAAGAACCTGTATCAAATTTTGTGTGAAAAACGAAATTAAGTGCGCGGATGCATTCCGAATGTTGACTGTGGCATACGGAGAAGCTACCTTGGACCAAAGCAACGTTTATCGGTGGTACAAAATGTTCTCAGAAGGCCGAGAAGATGTGAACGACGAAAAGCGTGCCGGACGCCCGAGCACTTCAACAACAGACGAAAAAATTAATGAAGTGGAGAAAATGATATTGGCCAATCGTCGAATCACCGTTAGAGAAGTTGCTGAGGACCTAAACATATCGATTGGCTCGTGCCATTCGATTTTTATCAATGATTTGGGCATGAGACGGGTCGCCGCGAAATTTGTACCAAAATTGCTCAATTGCGACCAAAAACAGCATCGCATGAACATTGCTAATGAGATGTTGGACTCTGTCCGCGACGACCCAAATTTGCTCCAGAGGGTCATAACTGGTGACGAATCGTGGGTTTATGGTTATGACGTGGAAACCAAAGTTCAATCATCTCAATGGAAGCTGCCGCACGAACCAAGACCGAAAAAAGCGCGCCAAGTTCGGTCGAATGTGAAAGTTTTGCTGACAGTTTTCTTCGATTGCAGGGGCGTGGTGCATCATGAGTTCTTGCCACAGGGTAGAACGGTCAATAAGGAATATTACCTGCAAGTTATGCGCAATTTGCGCGAAGCAATCCGCCAGAAACGCCCGGATTTGTGGAAGAACAAAAATTGGCTTTTGCACCACGATAACGCCCCTGCTCACACATCGTTGCTTGTGCGCGACTTTTTAGCCAAAAACAACACACTAATGATGCCGCAGCCACCGTATTCCCCAGATCTGGCCCCCTGTGACTTTTTCTGAAGAGGCCCATGAAAGGACGACGTTACGCTACGCTTGACGAGATAAAGACGGCATCGAAGGAGGAGCTGAACAAGATAAAAAAAAATGATTTTTTGAAGTGCTTTGAAGATTGGAAAAACCGTTGGCACAAGTGTATAATATCTCATGGGGATTACTTTGAAGGGGACAAAATAGATATTCATGAATAAATAAATAATTTTTGAAAAAACACAAAATTCGCGATATTTTTTGAACACACCTCGTATATTCTTATCGCAAAACACTTAAATTAATAACAATAACACAAATATGTACAGGGAATTTATTTTAACATGCAACATATGGTCAATCACTTCCATGGTTACTCACTATTGTCAAAAAATGACAGCAATGTAATATTTGTCCATTTTAAAATGCAACATACAATATTTGTAGTTTTGTATTATCAAAACTAATTTCCAATAAATTAGCCTACAAGCGATTAACAAAAAATCAAAACATGAATGTTGTACATCTTAAAAAAACTTTAGCTTACAAAAATTCATAACTTTCATGTAATAAATGTTAAAAAATACCCCCAATCAGACTGAGGCAATATTCTAGTCGGTCGTAATAAGAATTTACACCATTTGTGATGTGTTTTGAAGGTATCTCCTGTGCTGCAATACTATTTATAATGTTGCATTTTAAAATGGACAAATATTACATTGCTGTCATTTTTTGACAATAGTGAGTAACCATGGAAGTGATGAACTGTAATGTTGCATTTTAAAATAAATTCTCTGTATAAGAGAAATTAAGCAAAAATATTACAAAATAAACAAGAGATTGACAGATGTCAATACACCCTCCAAACAAGTTCACTAGCGGCGCTGACGTCTAAACTTGCATCGCGAAGTTTTTTTTTTTCGCTTTTGTGTACTAGGTTAGCATTCTGACCAATCAAAGAGCAAAATTTGTATTCCTATCTAAACCAATACTATTTTCTTACGTGAAATGAAGTATATTTTGCATTTCAATTCAGGGAATTTTAATATGAGGTTTGATAATTCTTTTGACAACTCTAACCTTATTTTTGTAACACCATATGATATTTTCTATTTCATGCTAAATTTATTACTTTATGTCTTCTCTTCTTGTTATTAGTTTTAAAGTCAAAATTATATAAAAAAAATCTGTTGTGACCAGCACAAGACCTTCCGTCAATTCCATGTATTTTGTACAAATCCCATACCAAAAGGTCCTTGGAACAGATTCTATATAATATCATGTAAAATCGAACACGAACACATACTATTTTTTACAAATTCCATACCAAAAGTTCATTTGAAAAGGTTCTATAAATCCAATAAAATTACAACATAAACTACACTAAGTAATGTCCTTCCATCTTCTCTTTGGCCTTTCTCTGCGTGTCACTTGCGAACAACACTATGACATACCAATTTTAGACCCTATACTTTTTTCCATATTTGACAGGATATTTGATTTTGCACTTGCAACTGACATCTGTCAATTAAATTTTTTTGAATAATTATGTCAGTTGTTTCCATGATAAATAACAAAGCTGACTAATTTTTGAAAATTAATTTCTTTGTAGTGCTTTAAATTTACATCTATTGAATATGAAGGAAAATGTATAATCAAACCGTATAGAGAAGAGTATTTTCTTTAATATACATAATAACAAAATGTCAAAAAATAACATTTAACTGCGTTTTTTTAAGAAAAACTGTTAAAAACTTCAAATAAGGGTACTTCCGGTGGATCAATTATAACCAAAATCTAATCAACTCTTCATATGGTTGTACAGAAGAGGAATACGAAAGAATTATAATTTTTAGAATTGTAGTATTGGAGTTATCGTCGGAGAAAAATTTGTCACACACGGACACACATACACACACACGGACACACGCGCGCGCACACACACACACACACACACATACATACAGACATCATCTTAAAAATAGTAAATTTGTATTGTAGGGACCCTAAAACGTGCTTAGTCATTAAAAACTCACCACCGAATTTTTTGACCAAAGACAATACCTTCCTTACCTAAAGGTGACGGAAGGTAACAAAATTCTTAACAATATTTGTGTTTGTTTATGTAACGAGATTTGAAATTTGATATTTTTTAAATTCTTAGCCACTAACATTATAAAAATAAATTGTACTAGTCCATTACATCACTCGAATGAGCTATTAACGAACTCCTTTGGATGCTGTAATAGCTTAGTTACAGATGCAAAAAAGAAAAACAAATACAAGATACAAGGCATGATGATATATTTAGTAATATGATTTACTTACCAAGTGGGCTGGTGGATGATATAATACTGTGGCGCCCTCAAGCTGCCATAACTAAAGCATATATCTTCATAATTTATATACGCAGTTGGTCCAGTTTTCGGTGCATTGACCAACACAAAACTCTGTCGGGCTTCGCCATTAACTGTCCCTTTATACACGGCTGCAAACTGATAGTTGGAGACCCAACAAATCGCCAAAACTGTAAATGGCCCTGTGCTCCCCAAAGGAGGCGCTGGAATTACCTTCACAGCTTTCAGGTCTGGTTTATATTGAGTGAGACAGCCATTGGAGGAACCCACGACGAGTTGTTTGCCCTTAGGGCTCCAACAAAAGCATCTACAAGAAAATAATAGCTAATAGTATTGTAAACCTAAGTCAGATTTCATTGAATCTCAAATCCGAGGTTTTTATGGAACGCCGTTTTAATATTTATTCTATATTTAAAGATATGTTAAATTATATAAAGACGCCATTAAATGAAATAAAGACGTCTTTAATTCATTTTTGGATGTTCTTATAATATTTTTTGATATCCAAAATGTTTTAAAGACGTCTTAAATTCAAATATTTATAGATATCAAAAATTCTTTTTTAGATATCAAGAATTGAATTAAGGATATCAAGAATTAAATTAAGGATATCAAAAATTGAATTAAAGATATCAAAAATTAAATTCTGGATATCACATCTCCATAAATAACATGTCCAAAATTCGAATTTTTGACGTCCTAAATTTATTTTTGATATCAAGAACTGAATTATGGATATCACATCTCCGTAAATAACATGTCCAGAATTCCAATTTTTTATATCAAAAGTTCAATTCTTGATATCAAAAATTCAATTCTTGATATCAAAAATTGAATTCTTCATATCAAAAATTTAATTCTTGATATCCAAAATTAATTTAAGACATCAAAAATTCGAATTCTGGACATGTTATTTATGGAGATGTAATATCCATAATTCAATTCTTGATATCCAAAATTAATTTAAGATGTCAAAAATTCAAATTCTTGATATCAAGAATTCATTTAAGGTTATCAAGAATTGAATTAAGGATATCAAAAATGGAATTAAATATATCAAAAATTCAAATACAGATATCCAAAATTGAATTCTGGACATGTTATAAATTTACTTTTTGATGTCGAAAATTCAGTACCATTTTAATGTCTAAAATTTAATTTTTGTTATCTATAAATGTATTTTTGATATCATTTATTCAATTGTGGATATCTAATATTCAATTTTTGACATCCTAAATTATTTAAGGATGTCTGAAATTAATTTTAGACGTCCTTAATTATTTAAAGATGTCCATAATTCAATTTTTGATGTCTTTTAATAATTAAGGATATCTGAAATTAAATTTTTGACGTCTTTAAATAATTGAAGACGTCTTTAAATGTAGAATAAATAGTAAAACGGCGTTTCATAGGAGCGGAGATGTTTCAACTCCCATTGAGGTTACGTATAGTATTTTATTCACTATCACCCTCATTTTAAATCAATAATTTTCAAAAAAAAATCAATGAGTTCTAACCACAGTTATAACCAATAATTTTATAGATCAATCCAGAACAAATGAATTTCGTGAGGGGCACCTGTCAGAAATAAATTTCATACATAATTTACTCAATGATGGAGCTATGGAAAAATTAATGGTTTAAATTTATGAATGAATTGTATCAAAATCAAAATTTCTCGATATTTATCATAAGATATATAATTAATTTTTAAAAATATTCAAAAGTAAGGTTAAAATCACTCCTGTGGAAGGCAGGTGACGTCATTCTATGGAACGCCGTTTTACTATTTATTTTACATTTAAAGACATCTTCAATTATTTAAAGACGTCAAAAATTTAATTTCAGATATCCTTAATTATTAAAAGACATCAAAAATTGAATTATGGACATATTTAAATAATTAAGGACGTCTAAAATTAATTTCAGACATCCTTAAATAATTTAGGATGTCAAAATTGAATATTAGATATCCAAAATTGAATAAAGGATATCAAAAATGCATTTATAGATATCAAAAATTAAATTTTAGACATCTTAAAATGGTACTGAATTTTCGACATCAAAAAGTAAATTTAACATGTCCAGAATTCAATTTTGGATATCTGTATTTGTATTTTTGATATCTTTAATTCCATTTTTGATATCCTTAATTCAATTCTTGATATCCTTAAATGAATTCTTGATATCAAGAATTTGAATTTTTGACATCTTAAATTAATTTTGGATATCAAGAATTGAATTATGGATATCATCTCCATAAATAACATGTCCAGAATTCGAATTTTTGATATCTTAAATTAATTTTGGATATCAAGAATTGAATTTTTGATATCAAGAATTGAATTTTTGATATAAAGAATTGAATTTTTGATATAAAGAATTGAATTTTTGATATCAATAATTCAATTTTTGATATCAAGAATTGAATTATGGATATCAGATCTTCGTAAATAACATGTCCAGAATTCGAATTTTTGATATCAAGAATTCGGTGCGCCATCTAGTTTAAAATGACTAAATTACTTTGTGTCGGTAAGTCAGATTTCCTTAGCGAAATCATGACTAAATGTATACATCATTAATTCTGTAGATTTTATTTGATAAAGGCCAACAAACTGGTGATTCTTTTCGTTTTTGTGAAATAGGTTTGCATTCTGACCAATCCTAAGGCAACGCTATTATAATTTCGCTGAGGAAATCTGATTTACCGACACAAAGTATTTCAGTCACTTTAAACTAGATGGCGTATCGAATTCTTGATATCAAAAATTAATTTAGGACGTCAAAATTTCGAATTCTGGACATGTTATTTACGGAGATATGATACCCATAATTCAATTCTTGATATCAAAAATTAATTTAGGACGTCAAAAATTCGAATTTTGGACATGTTATTTATGGAGATGTGATATCCAGAATTGAATTTTTGATATCTTTAATTCAATTTTTGATATCCTTAATTTAATTCTTGATATCCTTAATTCAATTCTTGATATCTAAAAAAGAATTTTTGATATTTATAAATATTTGAATTTAAGACGTCTTTAAAACATTTTGGATATCAAAAAATATTATAAGAACATCCAAAAATGAATTAAAGACGTCTTTATTTCATTTAATGACGTCTTTATATAATTTAACATATCTTTAAATATAGAATAAATATTAAAACGGCGTTCCATATCATTCTGAAGGAATAAATTTTATTTACTTTGGAAGTAAATTTATCTCTCGTTTATAAAACCGACCATAAGCAATTTAAATTTATTTATTTAACTAAAAATATTGAACAAAACTAAATAAAATACTGAGCAAAATTGAATAAAATAAAGAACGTTTAAATACGTGACATAACATATAAATACTGACCTAGCAGCAGCGGCAACTGGTAACTCGTTGATATCAACACTATTTTCAGTAATATTATAAACTCCCAAAGTTCCATCAGCCTTACAGGCTGTTAGAGTACCGGGAATAGTTGGATTCCATCCAGCTTCTAAAACTTGAACACCAGGAGTTGCCGACAATCTGATTTCTTTACACACCATCACATCCTGACAAAAAAAAACATTCAAACACTTTTATTAGAAGAAATACAAAAAAATTTCACTCATTTTTTTACAAATTGAATTCGTCGATGCGATATTGTTCTTGTAAACAACCAACAAAAACCAACTCACCTGTGACAAAAACGAAGCGGCGTTGTAAACAATTGCAGTAGCGCAGTCATTTTTATAACAAACAACTGCAAGTAGTGTCTGATCACAATTTAAAGTCAAATGAGAAGCTACAGCAGGTAATGGAATACTTCTTTTGGGAAAATTCGTACTTTCAACTTTAGTTACAGTACAATTTTCGATAGATTTCAGCTGAATAACCTCAAGAGTGTTGTTGGAAGATCCAACAAAAACTATACCATAACGACTGGCTGCGGCCACTAGATTATAAGAGTTTTTAAATTTTGAATCATCTGTATTGTCGAATATTTTTAACTTTGAATGTAGTTTGAACTGGAATTCCTATGAAAATAAAAGAGTTAACCTTACTTTTTGTATTTTTTGTAAAATATTGCGCAATTACCTGTAAATCTATTGCTGATGGGGCGTTTTCAACCATTGTTACGTTTTACACTTAAATTTTAATATTTTTATCAAAAATTACATTTAAACATAGAAATATAAGCAGTGAAGTACCGGACACAAAAGTTGTTTGATACAACATTGAGCGGGAAAAACGATTTGAAACATTGAAACGAACTATCTTACGGCAGAATGTAATTTGCATATCGCCACTAAATACCAGCTAAATACATTTTTATAATTTAGAAATTAAGGAATAATGGAAAATAATAAACATCTTAGCTAAAAAACATTAACTATTTATAAGTTTTGTTTTTAAATGAGTTTTAGAAAATTAGATTTTTTTATGTTTATTTCTAATTTATTCTATGTGATAACAGTTATTCATAACAAATATATGCTTTAAAGTATATTATACACTATAACAATATTTTGATATATATTATTGTGTTATTTTTTAATGATAAATATTATTTTTTTTGTTCAAAATGACTGAACTTTCCCTATGACGTCATCTCCAAGCCAATGACAGATAGGAAGGTCTGAGGTATACTACACTACACTATACTACATTAGTACAAAGACATGTACATAGGTGTCTATAAAAAATGTCCAAAATATTTCAAAATGATATTTTTTATGTCTACAATAAAAGAGTGAAAAACGTGCCATAACGTTTCATGTTTTCATCCGTTTGCGTTAAAAAAGTGCACTTTTTCACGATCTTATTTGAGAGCTGCAAATTGTTATACAAGTATAGGGGTATTAGATAAATAGATAACGTATAAGAAATAATTTTGCAAGAAAGGATCATTGATTGGATCATTCTTTGTCGAAACGTTGTTCCCTGGTCGAGACGTGGTAGACTTAATAGCTTCTGAAGTGAATAAAGTTCATTTGGTGAATTGAATAGTTTATTTTACATATTACCCCTTTCCCCTAAAAAGCTCACATATTATGTAAAAAATACTTATTTTATGAACCCAATGAAAGAAATACACTTTTTTAGCGGACGTAAAAAAAATTGAGCTACAGAACCGTAGAAGGACCAAAAAGAAAATAAAACATTGTAAATTTACACTTACCAACTATAATTTAAACTAGCTAACTGTAAATTTACATATAACTAACTGTAAATTTACATTTAACATTTGTGTAAATTTACAGTTAGCTATCTGTAAATTTATAGTTAGTTAAGTGTAAATTAGTATATATTTACAGTTAGTAAGTGTAAAGTACAGTTAGCGAGTGTAAATTTACAGTTAGCAAGTATATAGTTACAGTCAGTTTTGTGCAAATTTACAGTTAACAAATATACATTTACAGTTAGGAAATATAAAGTTATAGTTAGTAAAAATGTAAATTTACAGTTAATTCGTTTTATGTAAATGTATAGTTAGTTATGTGTACATTTACAGTTAGTTAAGTGTAAATTTGCAGCTTTTAACTATTATATTTGCAGTTAGTAATAATAAATCATGACTAAATTCAATGAATGGGCTACTTGCGTACCTTTTTTATTTAATATTTTTGAAGAGCAGGTAAAAACTTGCTACCCATATTTTTTATTTTGACAAAATTTTTGTTAATTAGCCAGAAAAAAAATAATGAAATTTAATTATTTGAATTCCCGCCATGTATGACGTAAAATTACGCCGCACCAATGAATGGTCGTAAAGCCATTGCGTTTGTTTGTACAAGGTTTGTACAGGTAATGTAGATCTCCTGTTTGACGTTTCAACAATAGTTTGGAGGTTAGTATTTTAATTTATCTTTTTGGTATCGATATTTTAAATTACATGTAACTACCTATGTGTTTATTTGTGAAGTAATTAATATATTTGAGAGATCAGAGAGAGAGAAAAATGAACTAATATCAAATTCAAATTAAAACTTTCTCGCATGCCATCTATACATTACATTTTTAAACATGGTTAATTTACTAAAAAACAAATATTTTTTTTTAAATAAAATTTATATTTTTATATATGTTTTCAACATAACATTACATTTATAGTGATAGAAATCGGATTTTCAGTACCACGCAATTAGCCCATTGGGCTACGCTTATTATGGGTGTTTGGTACAACGACGAAATATAACTAGACAAAACATTCCCTATCCCTCTTCATTGAATGTTTTGATTTCAGCTTGCCAGAAAGAGACAAGATATGTTTTATCTAGTTCGTGAATTTCTCACTAGAGGCCACTTGAATATATCAGTGTAATTTGACATTTGCGGTTTTGTTTTTAAGTGAAACTTTGGTTTTTATTTAATACCAAAGCTTATAAATAATTAAATAAACAAATCATATTGGATATTATTATAAATTAATTTTACGCTTAAATTCATTTGGCAACACGGACAAGGTACACAAACTGTATTCTTGGCAACCTTGTTGGGGTGGGCCATACAAGCAAATGTCAAAGCCCGCGTCTCATATGCAAAATGGATGCGTCTTTATAAGTTTTTTACAGATTTACAGGTCTGTAAAACTTACAGATTTGACCTGTAATCGAAATATATGTATAACTTGATGTATATTCTAAAAAACTTTCTATTCTAAAATGTCAACGATAGTGCGCCTCTAGTGAGAAATGCTCGAACTAGATAAAACATATCTCTATCTCTGTCCGGCCAGCCGAAATCAAAACAAATGAAACTATGTTTTGTCTAGTTATATTTGGTCGTTGATCAACACTATCCTAATTGAAATAAAAATAACTAGATGTCGCCACTATCGTACTAAATTTGTGAAAAACTTGCAAAATTTTTTTTTATGGGAAAACAATGATTTGAAACGGCCATAATAAGTGTAGCACAATTGAATGAAGTTGGCTATGGTGTAAATTTACAGTTATACTTGCCATCAAATAAATATGGACTTGAGATTTCTACAATGTTGCCATTTTCATTAATCATGTTAAAAATGTTATAAAGATGCGGCAACACCATATGGCAAAGGTCAAGGTGGGGTGAAGGGAAACAATTGAGCATTAGTCCATATTTATTTGACGGCGAGTACAGTAAGTGTAAATTTGCAATGTATTTTCCTTAGTTGAGTTTTCTACTTATCTGTACATAAATAACAAAAATTGTTCTTAATTCATTTAACGTAAGAAAATAATTACTCCGAAAGTGATGACGTCAAAATCGACCGGAAATTACAAAACCTGAAAGTAGGCTTCCGGTTTCTTAACTGCATCTTGAAAGAGTTTGTTGTGAACGAACCGTTCTAGCGCCAAATATCTTATTATCAGTTATCAAATAAAATTAAGTGATATTTAACAATGTTTTTGACCTCGACATTGCAATTTTAGATAAAATAGCTCTCAGGGCATTTTGTGCCGATGTTGTAGTTCCGAGCTACGTTCATAGAGGCACAAGTGTGCAAATCCGACACCACAAAATGACTTTCACCTCTCTCAAAGTAGTAATCAATGACGTCATCTCTAATAACAGCATGGCGATTTTGACACTTGACGGGCCTCCATTATTTTTGTGTGCCACGTACTTTATTTGAATTTTCAGTAAGTATTATGATTGATAATGGGAGCTGGAAGTAGTGTTGAGATTCCCGGAGGTGGAACCGAGGGTTACCATGTCTTACGAGTAAGTTTCCTTCAATTTTTCTTCTTCTATTCATCCTCTAACTCGATTTTCGTCAGGTACAAGAAAATTCTCCCGGTGATAAAGCAGGTTTGGAAGCTTTTTTTGATTTTATAGTCGCTATAGATGGGACACGTCTTGACCAAGATAACGAAACGCTGAAAGAGGTTTTAAAAAATGGGATAGGTAAGAATTTTCATCGACTGTTACTGAGTGATTGTTGATTTTTTGATTTATTTGTCGGTTTCAGATAAAGTGTTGAATATGACAGTGTATAGTAGTAAAAGTCAGACAGTGAGGACTGTAAATATATCTCCTAGTGAAACTTGGGGTGGTCAGGGGCTTTTGGGAGTTAGCATAAGGTTTTGTTCGTTCGAAGGTGCGAATGAAAATGTTTGGCACGTATTGGTAAGTTTTGTCAAGCTCTATTTGTTCTCAATATGTTTTATTAACTGTTTTGTTAATACCATATACTCTTTTTACAATTAGTAAAAATTTATTCAATATTGATCTTATTTTGTGGAAAGTATGTCACATAAAAATAAGAAAACTGTGCAAATCTAATGCATATAATTTCATATTTATCATTCTTTGCAAATATGTGACTGTATTGTGCAATTACAATACAGGTTGACCAAGAAGATGTTACCATTTATTTGGTACTAGATAATTTTAAATTTTCTTTTGTTGCAAACTAGATATGGCCCCCTGACTTAATTTGGAAGAGAGCAGCTTGGATGGTGTTATGAAACCATTGCTGGATTTTTTTCTTACTATTGAGGGTGACACAAAAATTTAAATTGGGTAATTTTTCTCTTTTTGAAAAATTTATATGTTATAGTATTTTTAAATTAAAGTTTCCCATATTTTTATTATTTTGCATAATTCTTGTTCTTTTTTGAGAAAAAAATTAGAGAAAAATAAATAATTTTTCTCCCGCTATACGTGACGTCATGTGTTTACCTTCCGTTGCGAACGGGTTTCGACATACAGTTTCTTGAATGAAAGAGATAGCTCAATTTTTCGTTACGTATGTCTTGCGGGGCAAGGGGAACTTGTTTACATTCCGTTTTAGATAGCGTTGTTTGGTAGTTGTCAGTTTTGTTTTTTGTGTATTTGATAGTCAATTTGCTTACTTCTTTGTTTTTCGTAGCCTCATTTTGTGTCTTTTGGAGTATTTATACAGGTATGTGATTAAAGATTATCTATGAAAACAAGGTTGTGTTATTTGTTGTGACATTTACAGCCCGATTCACAAAAAAGTTTAAGCTAATCCTCATTTTTGGATTAGCGAATTCTACTCTAATTTTGACAGTTTATATCTTAAAATATAGTATAATCTATTCCTAGTATCTACCTTTATTGATAATATCATGAAAATTAAATTTTAAATACCGGAATAGAATAGAATTCACTAATACAAGAATGAGGATTAGCTTAAACTTTTTTGTGAATCGGGCTGTTAATGTTTACTGTTCAAATACGACACCAGCGCTTCAGCGGTTTACGGTTAAAACATGTGACGTCACAGCGGAGAGGTTGATTCAAAGAGGCCGAATTTTAATTAGCATTTTATAAATATATAAGCAATAATTGTTATTTTTTATCGTATAGAAAATCTTATTATGCGTGACTTATTGTATAAAGATATTTATTTTATTAAAGTTCGATACATGATAACTACCCCATTATGTAGTATCATATAAGTGGTAACATCTTTTGGACAACCTGTATAATTTTGTAATTTTATAACCTTATTATTTAGTTTATTACCCCCTGTAAATGGATGTAATTGATGTTTTTATATCAGTACTATTACTATCGGAGCGTATAACGCAAATAATTATTTATTTGAAATCTTCATTTTAAGCTCAGAAATCGATACTAAAGTAATTCATTATACGGCAATTTCATGCAATAGCAGTGTTGGCAACCTTATGATAATTGCTGTACATATAAGATAAATTTGGGCAAGTGTACGATGTACAGAGTGTCTCATTTTCGATGTTTTTTCAGGGTATCTCGGGAAATATTAATGATAGAGCAAAATCGTTTGCACATTCCAGGGTCAACTTTTTGAAAAAAGTATAATAGTCACCACAGGAATTTTCGATCTTCTTTTGTTTTGGAGCTACAGGCAAAAACTTGTTTTTCGCTCATTTTGAAAATATCTCATAACTTATTTGTTATGGAAGTTAGAAAAAAATTGTTTTAACAAATTTTGTATCGTTTTTTACATAAAATAAAATGGCGTAATTAGATTTTTTGAAAACTTAATAATTCTCGAGATATGACACAAATTTATAATTTTTTAATTGGCAACCTATGTTGAAAATAGTCTCATCTTTTTTCTTATTTTATAACCTTTTTACTGATATATAGCAAATCTATATTCTTTTGTTTCAAACATGAATAAAAGATGATTTATTATTTTTTTGGGGTGAAAAAATTGAAAATTATTAAGAAACAAATGAAAAAAACCAAATAATAGTTCATCATTTGTTTATTTTGATTCCGTATCTATTAATTATGTTCTCAAATTTATTCTAAACCAATTATTTTCGGATTAGTTAAATTATTATTTATCAACGTCACAGTTGGCTTTGACATAATTCGAAAAAAAATGGTTTAATATGCTTTTAAAGTAAATAAATGACAAATATGTGTAAAACTGAATCAAATATTAGAAATAAACAAATGATGAACTAAAATAGTTTTTTTCATTTGTTTCTTAATCATTTTCAATTTTTTCGCCCCAAAAAATTAATAAATCATCTATTATTCATGTGTAACACAAAATAATCTAAACTTGTTATACAGTGTGTCCCATTTAGAGGTGCCACCATTGGGATTTCGAGAAATATAAGAGATACGATGTTGGTTAAATGGAACTTTTTGTGCACGTTTGGGAGGCCATCTCAGATGTGCTTTTGTTTTTCCAAAAATTCTCATAGGGCACTAGATAATGACGAAAAACTGAATATTGTTGATTTTTTCTTTCTCAAATAACTTCTAAACTATTAGTAATTGAGAAAAACGTTTCAAATATAAAAGATAGATATTTTTATTAACTAACCAGTGGCGTACGAAATAAATTTTTATATCTGTAAATTTTCAAGAAATAACACAAAATTATATTTTTTTAAATGGAACCCATATCTGATTTTAGTCTCAAAAAAATAATTATTTTTTTCCCTTTTCAATGATGTAAGGGTTATTATGTATTATATTTGTTTTGCTCCTAAAATTTAATTTTTCTCTTTATTTTCCTGAATTTTCTAATTATTTCCCAGAAAAACATTATTATTTTTATTAATTATATTGTATTTGATCAAAATAATTTGTTTTATGCCTTTATTACTTAATATTTTCATTCTAGACTCATAATTACAAATTACACTATGATGAGGCAAGGGCAACCTGATACAATTATATAAAAATATTATAAAAATTAATTTGATAATTGTAAATTTAATACAAAATAAGGAAAAAATAATAATTTTGAAGGCAAAACAAATATAAAACATAATAACCCTTACCTCGTAGAAAAGAGAAAAAAATATTTATTTTTTGAGACTAAAATCAGATATGGGTTCCATTAAAAAAAAATATAAGTTTGTGTTATATCTCAAAAATTTACGGATATAAAAATTTATTTCGCACGCCACTGATTAGTTAATAAAAATATCTATCTTTTATATTTGAAACTTTTTTCTCAATTATTAATAGATTAGAAGTTATTTGAAAAAGATAAAATCAACAATATTCAGTTTTTCGTTATTATCTAGTGCCCTATGAGTATTTTTAGAAAAATAAAAGCACATCTGAGATGGCCTCCCAAAAGCTCACAAAAAGTTCCATTTAACCGACATCGCATCTCTTCTAGTTCTCGAGATCCCAATGGTGGCACCTCTAAATGGGACATATTGTATATCGTTGAAAAGCTTATAAAATAAGCAAAAAGATGACTATTTTCAACATAGGTTGCTATTTAAAAAATTATAAATTTGTGTCATATCTCGAGAATTATTAAGTTTTCAAAAAATCTAATTACGCCATTTTATTTTTTGTAAAAAACGATACAAAATTTGTTAAAACAATTTTTTTTAATTACCATAATAAATAAGTTATGAGATATTTTTGAAATGAGCGAAAAACAAGTTTTTGCCTATAGCTCAGAAACAAAAAAAGATCGAAAATTCCTGTAGTGACTATTAAACTTTTCTCAAAAAGTTGACTGGAATGTACAAACGATTTTGCTCTATCATTAATATTTCCCGAGATACCCTGAAAAAACATCGAAAATGAGACACCTGTACAATAGTAAATTTGTACGTAAAATGACAGAAATATATGCAAGAAGAACGAACTAAATAACTCCAATGAATAAGTTTGAGATAAAATACATCATTTTTAGTGTTCTTTAAAAGATAACTTCAGTGTCCGAAGTTAGCAACATTGACTGTCACACTGACAGATTATTTTTTAACCTAACTTTTAAAATAAATATTCCTTATATTTTCACAATTTTTCGATTTTCAATAAAATTTAATATGCTCCTCGGCACTGAAGCTCATTTTTATCACTCATATGGTTTATTTTCCTCGGCCCTAAGGGCCTCGACAAATAAATTCCACATTCATGATAAAAAATAAGAACTTCAGTTACTTGATACATAAATAACTATTATTTTTAGCTTGTAATTTAATTTTATAATTCATTTTCTTCAACTTCTATCAGTACTTGATATTACTTGGTTGGCCAGGTATCTTTTGTTACCCTACCGGGTAATATTTATTTACATTCGAGTGCATGTAAGTTGTATTTTACAGCGCGACAGCTTTGTTTAAGGCACGAGCCCTTAAGGCGAGTGCCTTATTAGCTGTCGCGCTGTAAAATACTTCACGCACGAGAATTGTATCAAATTTTTTGGCCGACGATAATGAAAATCACTTTTTCAATGAGATAGGTTGTACTTCTGAAAACGGTTAGTTTAAAATACTGGGGTTAAGTCAATTTCCAAATTTGATTTTACTTACCTTCATTAGAGTACTTCTTCTAGCGAAAATTTATTTGTAATAATAGACGTTGTTTATGGCTGACAATATATTTCTTTGCTCATGTTTTCTTTGTAATAAATAATAGGTAGGTGTCGATATTTGACATTTCAGCAATGTTCGCCTCGCGTATTTGACAGGTATATCGATCGGTGACTATGTCGGTAACGGCGGAATTTTACAATAATGACAGATGTCGCTGCCGTGATTTTGGTTTATATAAATTAATTTTAAATATAGGAATATGTTAAAGTAAAAAAATAACTTAAGTAGGTAGTACTTTTTTACATGAACTTTATTATAGTAAAGATTATTTATTTTCTAAATGCCCATAAACGTCCAGTGTATTTTGATTATTTTACCGCATAGTTAGACAAGTTACAACACAGTAAGCGTAAATTGTAGGTTACACTTGCTGTGTATACAATTGTAAAGTTCCCATTACACTTCAGGAGGGCAAAAAATAAATTATAGAAATTTTAGTGACCCCCTGTGGTGTACTTTGCCGAATAGGGGCATTATCCGAAAATTTTGCTTAAAACTATTATCGGTTTCAAAAGTAAAGTCCCCTGAGTTTAGAATACTAAACTTCTACAAAATTTAACAAAAAAAAGTCGCGGTTTGCACGATGATATTCCATAATTATTTCTATTTTACACGAAGAAAAATATTTTTTCTTGTTTTACCATTTTAATATTAAAGTATGAAATGTGAAAAATGAGACCCATTTTTATTGAAGTTTTGAGATACACTAACTTCAAACTAATATAATTCTTATTTCGTCAAATGTGCGCTTTTCAAAATTTAATATGTGTTAATATGCACATTTATCTACAATAGGGGATTCCAGCTCAATCGAATTAAAGGAAAATAGTAAAAAATACGAATGTATATGCTGAATAACGAATATTAATAAAAAAATGAAATGGTATAATTGAGATATTTCGGAAATAAGGGGTTTTTAGTTATAGCGCTTCGACACTAATATGAAATCTATATATAATATTTTGTTTGACGACCGAAAGACTGCCTATACATGCATAACAAATAGCGTGTGAGGAGGTGGGAGTTAATCAAATTCGAAAGGAGGGGCTAACATTCCTGTACTACAGTTTTCAAACAGTTTTTATTTGAACATAAATTTCATGCATTAAACTTAATAATTTAAATACACCTGTAATTATAAAGTATGTAGACTTATACATTGTTATAATATTCATTTATTTTATGTAAATATAACTTAAAATAGCATATATTTCAAGAACATTTAGGTCCATGATGAAAACAGTTTGATATAAAAACACATAAATGTGACGTCACGTCAATCTTTTCAAAATTCGGTAGACCATAACTCGCTTATTAATAGGAATTTTATCGCCGGATTTTCATCAATAGTCTTAGTTTTCCTAATATTTCAGATGAAATTATAAAAAAAATGCTGTAATCCCCATTTGAGGTACAAAAGAAATATTATAATTATTAAAATTTGTTATAAATAAAGAAAAACTTAACATCAGCTAACTATATCAAAAAAAATCTGATCTGGCCAGCACATGACCTCCCGCCAATTCCATATTTAAATGTATCACTTCCGGTTGACCGTTTGTAAATAAAATCTAATTTGTTGTCCAATAAATAAAAAAGTCTATAATACGAAATTTTGGATTATGTTAAGTCAAGTTGTCAAAATTGATCGTGAAATGTATTTTAAGAAGAAAAGATAGTAAAGAAGAATACAGAATATTGTCATACATAGTTTTCTAATTTATTTCTATTTCAAAAATAAGTTCTCAAGAAGAAAAGCTTTGATTTCTTTAGATAATATTTTTGACAATATGTCGTGTCAAATTAACATTTAATAGATCAATCCAGAACAAATGAATTTCGTGAGGTGCAGCTGTCAGAAATAAATTTCATAAATAATTTACTCAATGATGGAGCCATGGAAAAATTTATGGTTTAATTTTATGAATGAATTATATTAAAATCAAAATATCTCAATATACAGGATGGTTGATTTTTCATTATCCAGCTTATATCTTCTGAAATATTAAAGATACAAGAAAAAGTTATATAGAAAAGTTATTTGATACAACCTGGTCTATAATTTAGCATAAACAATTTTTTTCCAAGGCCTACCAATTTTCCGGAAAAATATTTAACTTTGATTTTTTAAATGGAACACCTGTATATTTTTACGGAATAAAATTCTAAATAAATTTCTCTTTATAATGATGAGTAACAAGTAAGGGTTTACCTTTAAATTATGTCTAATAAAGCAAATAGAAATACGACAAAAGTAGGCTGTGATATTCTATTGTTTATACCAGTAACATATGTCACAGATTGCTACTTTATATTTAAATAAAAGTATTAATAATTTTGTAAATCATCAATGCTAGTAATTCTATTACTTGCTTTATTAGACATAATTTTATTCAAAGGAAAACCCCTACGTAGCCAATGTTCATATGTGACAGAAGTTACAGGTATAAACAATAGAATATCATAGCCTACTTTTATCATATTCCTATTTGCTTTATAGGACATAATTTAAAGGTAAATCCTTACTTGTTACACATCAATGTAAAGAGAAATTTATTAAGAATCTTATTCTGTCAAAATATACAGGTTGTTCCATTTAAAAAATTAAAGTTAAACATTTTTCCAAAAAATTGGTAGGCCTTGGAAAAAAATTGTTTATGCTAAATTATAGACCAGGTTGTATTAAACTACTTTTGTATATAACTTTTTTTTGTATCTTTAATATTTCAGAAGATATAAGCTGGACAATGAAAAATCAACCACCCTGTATAATTAAATAATTTTTAAAATTATTCAAAAGTGAGGTTAAAATCACTCCTGTGGAGAGCAGGTGACGTCATTCTGGAATGGTCGGTCTATTAAATACTTTCAAATTGACGTACGTTTTTTTTTTTTTAATCATAGCCTACTCCGAGTTAGGATATTTTTTGAACACACTGTATAATAAATTCTGAAATATGTATTATTTTTGTTGTAGGAAGTGCACCCCAGTTCACCAGCAGAACTGGCAGGATTGCGGTCGTTCACGGATTATATTATTGGCGCGGACTCAATTCTTCACGAAAGTGAAGACCTATTTACATTAATTGAAAGCCACGAAGGAAGATGTTTAAAACTTTACGTTTATAACACTACTGACGACTCATGCAGAGAAGTAAGTAAAAAAATATACATATAGCCATATAACATCAATTAATTTTATAAATTTAATTTGTAAAATTGGTACAGAGGGCAGTATAATTTGTAAACATGCGCAATAACATAGTGTAGCGTGCGAGCTACCGACGCAACTGGTCGGATTGGACTAAATAATAATATTAAATATATCATCACGGCATATTACCTATTTCTGGGTGTGCCAGTATCTACAACGCATGTAGACATCTGTAATGATGACGATATATTTTACCGTGTGGGCGCTTACCAGGCGTCACCTCACGGGCACTCATAGCTGGTGTGGAGAATGCACCATAGTGGTCACTTTTGTGCCATTTAAATTTGGAAATATTTGGCGTCTGTCGGGATCGAACCTGGTACCCCCAGGTTCGCGACCAGACACTCAGGCACGCGGCCACGGGACCCCATAAATAAATAGTTAGTTTTATAAATAGATATAGTAAAATAAATATTGTTTTTCTACTCGTATGCTACATGAGTTCTTTATGCTATTTTTTTCTATTTTGCACTTCCCATGCTTTTTGTAAATGAAAAATAGTAATGTCAAAATTTAGGGAATTTTGTCAGTTGGCGGTATTACTATGACGTTTGATAATTCTTTTGACAACTCTAACCTTATTTTTGTAACACCATACGATATTTTCTATTTCATGCTAAATTTACTACTTTATGCCTTCTCTTCTTCATATTCTTAGTTTTAAATTCAAAATTATATAAAAATAAAATTCCTAACAATCGTTTGTGTTCGTTTATTTAACGAGATTTGACATTTGATATTTTTGAAATTCTTAGCCACCAACCTTATAAAAATAAATTGTACTAGTCTATTACATCATTCGAATGAACTATTAACGAACTCTTTTGGGTACTGTAATAGCTTTGTTACAGATGCAAAATAGTAAATAATTATTTACAATACAAATTCGGAAACATGAACTTCCGTGCATGAGCCTTTGTTTGAAGTACGAGCGAGCAACGCGAACGAGTATTTCATTTAGGCGAATGCACGGAAGGTATTTCCGCATAAGTAGTTTACAAGATTTTTTTGTAACGAATGAATTAATTATAAAACTGTTCTACCTTCGATAGATGTTACGCAGAACATGTCATCGCATCAAATAAAGCCATCAATTTCACTAATTGTCAGATATAAATATAAATATATAATCACGCCATATTACCCATTTCTGGGTGTGCCAGTATCTACGGCACATGTAGACGACGATATATTTTACCGTGTGTGCGCTTACCAGGCATCACCTCACGGGCACTCATAGCTGGCGTGGAGAGTGCACCACAGGGGTCACTTTTGTGCCATTTAAAATTGGAAATATTTGGCGTCAGTCGGGATCGAACCCGGTTCCCCCAGGTTCGCGACCAGACACTCAGGCACGCAGCCACGGGACCCCATGTCAGATACAAAATATAAATATATGTATAATAATGGGCTACTTGCGTGATACTGAAAATCCGATTTCTATCACTATATACGTAATGTTATGTTGAAAACATACATAAAAATATAAATTTTATTTTAAAAAAATTATTTGTTTTTTAGTAAATTAAGAAAGAAAATTTTCTGTGACGTCATTATATTCTACTGAAGAAGGAAACCATGTTTAAAAATATAACGTATAGATGGCATAGCGCGCGAGAAAGTTTTAATTTGAATTTGATATTAGTTCATTTTTCTCACTCTCTGGTCTCTCAAATATGTTAATTACTTCACAAATAAACACAAAGGTAGTTACATGTAATTTAAAATATCGATACCAGAAAGATAAACTAAAATACTAACCTCAAAACTATTGTTGAAACGTCAAACAGGAGATCTACATTACCCGTTCAAACAAACGCTATGGCCTTACGACCATTCATTGGTGCGGCGTAATTCTACGTCATACATGGCGGTAATTCAAATAATCAAATTTCATTATTATTTTTCTGGCTAATTAATAAAAATTTTGTCAAAAGAAAAAATATGTGTAGCAAGTTTTTACGTGCTCTTCAAAAATATTAAATAAAAAAAAGGTACGCAAGTAGCCCATTATTGCAATACCAAGAAGCATTCTTAAAACTGTATATAATCGATTCAAATACAATTTCTTAAATTTAAGATCTTATTTTATTTTGATAGTACAAATGTACAGTAGTATGGTTATAAATTTAGGATCAGACCACTACCTGAAACAAATAAAAATATGAATACATACTAAATTATCTTTAAATAAAATATATTCTTATACCTATTAATCTATATATATAAAAAAATAAGGTTTTTCTTTGGGGCCTTAGTTATGGACTTCTACCGAACCGATTTTAATGATTCTTTTTTTAAATGAAAGCTATTAGCATGCAGATGTGCACAAAAATCTAAAATGTTACAGTTTTGATTCCGTCTATTTTTTATAAGGCCTTAAATTTTTTTTATTAAGTACCGTTGTCAAGCGATAGATGGCAGCACTGAACAACATTAAGATGAAGAGAATGATGTAAAACACAAACAATATGTGAAAATTGGTAGAAGAATAATATTTTGTGCTATTTAGTGCTGGTTTATCAATGCAAAGTTAAAAAATTTAACAGGTAAATATCTTGAAACATGCAATGTTTTTATCATTCAACAGTCAAAAGTTAACCTTAAATATGACAGATAAATATGTCAACATGTCAAATTACAAGTGAAAATATAAGAAGGAAAAATTAATAAATATAATAGTTAATTCATTAATTCAAATTTAGTAAGTAATTTAATAATATTGAGCAAAATGATTAGGGCGACATATTTTGTATTACGATATAATATGTATGTTATAATAAATAAGTTGGATGTTCCTATTTTCCCGCTATTAAACGCTACCCCTCAATGCTGCCTTTTACAGTATGTTTTCACACATTTGAAAAATGATTTCACATTAACAAAATATGAATTCACATTAAAGAAAACTGATTCCACACAAATAAAAAGTGAATTCACAATTCACAGTAACGATATATGATTTCACATTAACGAAAACTGATTTCACGTAAAGGAAAACTGAATTCACATCACACTAATGAAAGCTAATTTCAACTAAACGAAAACAGATTTCAAACCCTCGGGTTACTTATTCTCGCTTCTAGCGCAGCTAACATTGTTGTAATCAACCTTTATCATTGTTGTAATCACGTTTCATCATTGTTTTAATCAAGTTCTCTCATTGTTGTAATAATCACATTCTGTCATTGTTGTAATCTAATCTTTAGTAAAGTTTCTTAAAAATACTATTCGTTATTTATTTAATATTTTATAAGTTCAGAAAGATATTTTAATTTATTTTAATAATAATAATAATAATACTTTTATTTGTTTCAAAGACAAGTCTTTATACAAAGAGATTGACAACTATTTTCGAGTGTACATAAGAAATATTTATGTACATATATATTCATGTAAGAAACATAACAATGATTTAAATTATAATAGAATACAATAAATGAACATAATATAATAAACATATACACACATATGCAGTAAATAGTATTCTTGAAGTTGAAAGACATCTGACATTGCATAACAATTTTATCCCTTTCTTGAATAAAAAAACATAAGAAAAATGATATTACAGTAAAATTGTATACTGAAGAAAACAGATGCAATGTATAAGAGTAATAATTAATAATAGCTTATTCGTAAATAAATATACATGAAAAAAACAAAAAGTAATAATCTAATATTACATATGAGAGCAAATGAATCAAGTTTTTCTCATTTTTTTAAAATAAATATACATAAAGAAAATATAACAATGAAATTGTATAATAAAAAAAAAATGCGATGCATCAATAACCTGATATAACAGAGTAAGGGATGAAGTAGTCTCTATAAATGGAAATATTTATTAATTTCTATTCGTTAATTACGAAGCTTCTTAGTTTTAGTGCATTTATCGTATAATAGAATACATTACTTGCTTGCTTGGTTTCATTAATTTGGATTAATTGGGGTATGGTTACGTTTTCCTGTAGGTAGTATGAGCGTATGGGATTGAAGATAGGGCATCGTATGTAAAAATGATTTAGATCTTCATTTTCATTTAGGTTGCATATGGTGCATATTTTTGTAGCATCTAGACTGTACCTAATGCCGTTATATATAATTGTTAGACCATTTTTGTTGCTCAGCCTTATTTGAGCTATTATTCGAGTTTTATGAATCGTGATGTTCATGCTCAAATATTTTTCTGGGTTTATGTCTATTGTGGTTAAGCTGTAGAAACTGGAAAATTCAGAGTTTTTAGCTCTGTCCATATCTTTATCCCAATTTTTGGAAGTAATTTTATCCGTTATGGCTTTAATATCATTTCTATTTATGGACTGTCTATCCCATATATGGACCATATTTAGTTGTTCAAGCATTTGTTTTATTTGGGTAGCCCAGTTAAATTCACTTTTATTACTTTCTGTTGAGTCTAGGTGTAATAAGCGATTATATATCAATTTCGGAAAGCGGGAGTTGTCCATAAGAAGTATTTTCATCCACCACGTTAGAATTTTTTTCCACACTACTGCTTCGCAGTGTTCTGTTCCAGTTTCAAGTCTAATAAGATAACTTGGAGTATTTCTTGGTATTAACAATATACTTTTTATGTGTTTAATTTGGCTCACTTCTATTTGGTTAGTGTATCTTGGTCCCCATGTTTCCGCACCATACATAACTGTAGCGTGAAGAATTGTTTTCATTAGCTTGCTTTTTTCTGGCCAGTTCGCTGACTTGCCACTACACAGAATATTTTTTATTTTTGCTGAAGCTATTATTGCTTTTTTAGAGTTTTCCTTTGCAGTCTCTAGAAATTTTCCTGGTGAGGAGAACGTGACTCCAAGATACGGGAAATAATTTACAATTTCTATTACTTTATTGTTGTATTGAAAGGCAGGCAATTTTTTTAAGCGGCCTTTATGGAAACATATTATCTTCGATTTTTCCGTATTGACTTCTAGCTTATGTTCTTCGCAGTAGTGTTCAAGTATATTTAATTTTCTTTGGACGTCAATTTCTGAGTTGCATAGAATCGCCAGGTCATCGGCATATGCTAACATTAAAATATCTTCAGTGCCATTAATATTCAAACCTGTGCAACCATTTGAACGAAAGTAGTTCTCCAGTTCATTTATATAAATTGCAAACAGTAGAGGGCTCATAATTTCTCCTTGCATCAATCCTTTAGATAACTTTACAGTTGCTTCATTATATTGCCTGTAATTTAACGTAATTGTTGCATTTTCATATAAATTTTGTGTAATTCTGATCATTTTCGTACTTATACCACAGTTATATAATTTATCCCATAGGCCAGAGTGGTCAATTGAATCAAACGCTTTTCTGAAATCTACCATTATTGCGAAGATATATCTCCTTTTGAGTCGTAAATGTAAATGAATTATTCCTGTAAGCGAAAATATATTATCGGCGGTACCACGACCTCTTCTAAACCCAGCTTGATTTTCATTAAGAATTTCATTGACTTCTGTCCATAACTGTATCCGGTTGGCAATAATACTTGTAAAAATTTTGCAGATTGAGTTTATTAGTGCTATAGCCCTATAGTTATCCGGTGATGAGTTATCTCCTTTCTTATGTAGCATGTGTAATTTAATATTCGACCATGATTTGGGTATATCTTCTTTCGAAATTATATTATTGAACATGTTTAAAATGTAATGGAGCCAGTTATCAGGTAAGTTTTTAAAGAATTCATAACTTAACTCGTCAATGCCAGCTGATTTGTTGTTTTTCAAGTTTGAAATACTGTTCAACAATTCATCTATAGTAATATTAGAGTCTAGAACTGGGTGTAAACAGTCCATGTAATATATTTTAGGTGAATTTAATTGCGGGTATAAGTTGTTCAAATATTGGAGCCACGTGTCTGAGGTTATGCTGGGATTTTTGTAAGGCGTGAAACATAAACTACGAACAGTCTGCCAGAATTCAATATTATTTTTAACATTAGTGAGTTTTTCAGTTACTTCTTTTTCATATTTTCTTTTGCATGTCTTTAGTGTGTTTCTATAAGTCCGTTTTAATGTTATGTATTCTCTTAATTTTTCTGGGTTAAAGTTCTTCCTATAATCACGGAGGCTGGATATCACTTGTTTCTTCTGTTGGCTGCACTCCGTAGAGAACCATGGTTTATTTTTCTTAGCTGCACTATTATCATAAATTTTGTTTACCTTCATCATTCCTGCTTCTATAGCTGCTTCTTTTATCGTACAAATTAAATTTTCGTTTAATTCGTTTGATTGCGAATTTGAGAAGTATATATTATTAGAGTAAAGAAGATGGTTGTTATATGCATTAAATTTCATAGGGTTAAATTTGAATTTTACTAGGTACTTAATTTGTGGTACGACTAGCTCTTGGTGTATCTCGCTTTCGCCTCTATCTGATTTTGCTTTTAGAACACCTATGCTGTGGCCTGAAGATGAAAGTGAAGGATGGAATTGTAGTTCTTCTATAGTTTCTAGAAATGTTACATTACACCAAAAATGGTCTATAATGCTTGCACCGTTGTGATTTGAAAATGTTGGCTGGGCGGGGATGTCTCCTCTTGTGCGGCCATTTAAAATTATAAGTCCTAAAGTTTCCATAGTACTTACTAGTTTCCTGCCTCTGTCGTCCACTTGTTTAATTTCTGTAGCCCTTTGTTCCGTTACATTGATATTGGAGATAAATTCTTCATTTATTTGATTTAAGTTTCCAACTTTTGCGTTAAAATCTCCATTAATCAGTATGTGGTGGTTAGGAAATTGATCTAAAATGGATTCAAGGGTATTACCAAGCATTTCAGTACAAAAGTTATTATTTAGTGAGGGTTTCAAGTAAGAATTGCATATAATGTAATTTATTGTATTAATTCGTATTTCAATAATTATCCATAGTTCCGATTTTTCTATTAGCTTTGCAGTTATATTTTTATTTTTATTAATTAGAACTAGTAGACCACCTGAGGGTCTTCCAACTTGTTTATCTCTCATTGCGTTGCTAAAGAATATAAGTGTATGATTTTTTAAAAAAGTTGGTAATTTAGGGGCGTCTAGACAAAACCAAGTTTCGCATAAGCATATGACATCACCAGAGGAAATTATACCTTGCTCATGTGATTCTAAATTATACAGGTTATTGATGCCATTAACATTAAATAAAATAAAGGAAATTTTATTTTTATTACTTAACTTAAAAGTATGGAGATTGTTGGTTCCATTTTTACATGCACTGGGTTTTTGATGGCGTGTATGGAAGCTGGTTGTGTTGGTGGGGTTGTTATCCACGAAAGGAATGCTTATTCTGTCCTGTTTCATTGACTTCTGGGGAATTCTCAACGGATTTAAATACTGCGCCATCGGGACTTTTTAGTGAGCCATCCTCCTGTCGTATATGTTTCACTGGTTGTATCACTTTGGATGGTGAATCAACTGAAGATGAAGACTGCCTGTCTCTTTTGTTATTAGCTGTCTTCTGCAGGTTCGGGTTGATTACTACTAGTTTATTTCTTATAATTTTTACCTGGTCCCCGTTTGCTTGATGTTTTTTCTTTAGTTCGATTAGTTTTTTCCTCTCTTCGGCGGCTTGGGTAGTCAGGTCTTCGTTTACATAGATTTTGGTCTCTTTTAGATGTTTTCTGTTAAACAAGATTTTGTTCCTTAATTTTATTGAAGAGAAAGTGACAAGAATTCTTCTATTTTCTGTTTTGTGTATGTCGAGTATTCTAATATTCTCTATATCTTCATCTTTAATGCTAATGTTGTAGTATTGTTGCACTATGTGTGATATTATTTCTTCAATTTGTTGTATGGATTTATTTTTCTCTTGGATGCCCACAAAGATTAAATTTCGTCTTTTGATTTGTGTTTCTAGGTAATTGATTGTTTTTTGCTGTCTGTTGATTTTCTGGTCCATTTCATCACATTTCCTACTTAATTCTTTAGTTTCTATATCAGATTTATACATTTTTGACTGTAAATCTTGAATATCTTGCATGATTGTGTCCAGTTTTTCTAATTTCTCTAGTTTTTTCAGTATTTGATCGATTTTATCCATATTGATTATTGAGGTTATGTTTGGTATATGATTGCTGAAAATATTGGTCGTAAAAAATGCTTAAATAACACAATACCAGGATTTGATGACCGTTTTACTGTTTTATACGCTTATTTATTAAGTTTATTTTATAATTTTTATCAATATTCAATTGCAGCGTGAAAATAAATGACTTTTTTATTCAATGCAGTGTTGCCAATTTAATTTATTTTAGAGGCAATAGATTTGCTTTATTTTTTGCCTCCCCTAGAGGTGGCAACTGCTCCTTCTTTCTCTTTCTTCGCAGTGCCCATTTAAATTTCCCATGTAAAATCTGTTTTCATTAAGTTGAAACTGGTTTTTACAAGTGTGAATTCTATTTGTAAAATTGGTATTCAGGAGTGATAAATTAGTTTTCGTTACTGTGAATTCCGATTTCCTTCGTTAATGGGAAATCATATTTTGTTAACCTAAAATAGAATTTCAAAAGTGTGAAATTATACCGTAAAAGGTATAGGCATACCATGGTTATGCATATTGTTTTAAACCGAATGAAGATATTAATTTGCAAAATAGAAACACGTTAATCCCTCATAGATCACAATAATGTATAAAAAATTTCTGTACAATAAAATATTCATTATTACTACAATAATTGAACTTCAAATCATAAATGAAACACATTGATTACGACAATGACAATATTTGTTGGTGAGAATAAATTAAATACATTGTAAAATGGAATAAAATGAAGTCAGAATGATTGCATTTGCAACATTGATTCATAATTATAATTTATAATAATAAAATATAACATTTGAAGACATTGAATATGCGGATAATCTCTATTAGATGTTTTACCTTTCTCTTCTTTTAAATTTATAAGTGAAAAAAAAATTAAAATGAAATGTCGAATTTACCATTAGCATCAAATATTCAAATCATAAACGAATTCATTAAATGAACACCTACTGTGGTTATTATTATTATAATAATAATTATTATTATTTTCTATATCAATTGCATATTTTTAATAGGTACGTTTAGCTGTTAGAAAATTTAATATTGCTGGAGTTTGTTGTAAAATTTGTACAATAATATCCTCATCAAATAATTACCGAGCAATAAAATCCATTCTGTGCCTGTGTTACAAGAGCTGTATTTTTATCTGTTAAAACAGTTTCAGTTCGCAATTTAGAGTTAACTATAAGATTATAAACTGGTAGATAGACTGTAACCTTGCATTAACAAACCGACCCTAAATAACTTACTTTTTATTACCAGTGTTGTATCAAATAATCTCCCTATTCCTATGTGCCCAACAAAGCACCGGTGGTTAAAAAAGTGTTGAAGAGTACCAAACATTGAATATAAATACAGAAAATATATAATTTAATAACTTTACCCCATAATTTTGTTGCAAATATTTGCAACGGGTTCAGCTAGTAATAATAATAATGTTTTTATTGTATACCTGCTAATATATTATCTTTAATATTGTGTGCAACATACAGTATGGCCGCCATGTTTATCATTCTCGATTCTCATTACATTAATTTCTAATAGATGGCGTTAGTAGTATTAAAATGTCAAAATTAGCAATGATTCTGATTCTATTTAAATAATTTTTATTCTTTCAACTAATTTTCCTAGATTATTATGTTCTTATATTAAATTTGTTGTAATGTACAAAAAAATTAAAAATAAACCAGCACTTTTAAGCTACTCGATCAAAGTAGTTTCCATTGAGACACTAGTGCGGGAAGTAAAACATTAGCGCGGGAATATGGCCTTTCGGATTGTGAGTTGGCTGCGGGAAACATTAGTTTCTAGGCAGTGAGTACGAAAAGATTTTTACAAAACTCATTTCGTATCAATTATGTAAAAAGTGACGTCAAAAGGTTAGGTAAAATTCACTTTTTAAAACGGAATTGGATAAATAAACGTTACAATATGGCATTGAGGATACAAATGTGCAATTTTTCCATTGGTTGCAGGTGGCAATAACTCCCAACTTGTCTTGGGGAGGAAGCGGAAGTCTTGGATGCGGCATCGGTTACGGATACCTCCATAGGATCCCTATCCGAGGAGTTACCGTCACTAAAATACCTTCGGTGCCTACTTCTAATGTAAGTATTCCTAGTTAAACCTTTCATATTTTATATAGTCTGTCATTTTCAACGTTTTTATAGATTTTTGTATACGATACTCCGGTTTTATTTCCTGCATCTTATTTTGAAAATTCGTGTTGAAAGATATTAGTTGGTATATGGATACTGGTAAATGAATTACTTATTATTCATATTATATTTTATAGTCAGTTTTATATTGCTTATACTTTGATAAAAAGAATTGTATAACAAATATACACACTACAGATTAAAAATACTTTACCCACGAATTGCATACAATTTTTTTTCTGTCTGCAGTAAAAGCACAGAATAAACATCTATACAGAAGCGACAGTCAGAGAGAGAAACGAAAATTAGAGAGAGAAAGAGTATGCCAACAAATTTAAAGGGCTAATCGGATAAAATCGGATTGTTTCGGCATATCTTCGTATCTTACGATTCTTTGTTCTTTTCATTATCTCGACGTGAACATTTTCCGTTAGGAATCAATAATAAAAGTATATTGAGAAACACAAATTGATTTCTAATAAGAACAAATATGTTCTTTTTTTCAACAAACGATAGGAAAATTCGTTATCATAAGGAAAATCATTATATTTCATATATTCTCTCAGCTTGTCACGCCCATGTATTTTAGGGTTATGGCTAATTCAAGCAAACCAAACACGTCTTCTCACTTTTGACATATGTCATTTTGTGAACTGTTTGTGAATTTTAGAAGTGGTGTTAGTTTCTAATGAAATGGATAGATATGAAGAAAGTAGAATCGGGAGGACTTGTTTGTTCATATAAAGACTGTATAAATAGATTTAAAAAATGGAGAAAGGGAAATGTAAGTTTTTTTTCGTTTCCGAAAGATCCAGAAATGTAAGTTATGTAAGACGACTACCATATCAAGTAAAATGTATATTCATTTAATAAATATAGGTGTAAAATGTGGCTCAAGGCCTGTGGAAGAGAAGATTTGATGGAGAAGGATATATAGGACATATTCATCGAGTGTGACGTTTGTGTTTCTCACATCAAAGATAGAGAAAATGAATTTGTAAAATTCAGGTATTTGTTTAATAAAAATATAATTATATGATTATTTTATCTGATTTCTGTTTAATTCGTTAATAAAATTAAAATTTTAGTTCTTTTATATTCTAATTTTTCTTTTACCATTTAAAATAATTTAAATTTCGCGCGTAAATTTGCCAACAAATTTAAAGTTCAAGGTCATAAACGTAAAATTGCAACAACAATGGTGCCAACAAGGAGTGTCGCTTCTGTATCAATGTATTCTGTGCCTAAATTTCAGTTTTGTAAAAAAAGTAAAATTTATTTAAGCTCGTCTAAAAAATAATGTTCATAACTTGTATGAAATACAAATATCTTAGCTCGTGTGTATTGACTTGCACTCCGCTACGCGTCGTGCGTCAATTTACACTCGCATGATATTTGGTATTTTTCATAACTTGTTACGAAAATAACTATATCATTTCATATCATATCACAATGGTAAAAATTGAGAATTGGGCCCAAAGAGTGATAAAAAAGAACTGATTCACTTGGCAATAACAAAAAATTTATTTCTTGTTGTTGACAGTGAAATTTAAATTTGAAAATATTTACAATTTTTTTTATTAAAATGGTTGTTGTTTCCCTTTCCCACGTACTTTTATTTCTTACATTACCCATAGAGCAATAATCTATAGCATTTCAATCACTCAAAATCCTATTAGCTGTCAGGCCCCAGCTCTGACATAACCTATTTGTATTTATGGTCAAAATGACATGTCAAATAGTATTTCCGCCTTCACCTGGTGTTGTGTAAACTGTAGAATAAAAAGATCCCCAGAATTATTGCCAACAGTACAGTGTTGTATAGTATATGAAGTATATGTATTTGAAATAATTATTTGAATTAGAAATATTGAAGTATTTTAAGTAATAATTTAAAATACTTTAAAATAAAAGTATTTTGTATTTTCAGTTCAAATTATTTTATATTTTAATACATTGAAGTGCATTTTTTATTTGAAATACATTTTTGTATTCAAAATACACAAGTATCGTGTGTCTGTTAATGGAATAATTTTCTTATTTTTTTCTTAAAAAAACAAATGCCTATGTTAATGTAGGAGTTTCTTTTTAATAATAAAAATACGCGAATAAGTTGAATTCGAAAACAGTTATTAACGTCATTAGGCCGATATGAGGCAAATAACGGACGCGGCTGAGATCGAGCCGAGTTCGTTATTTGCAAATCGGGCCATGTGGCGTTCAAGATTTTTCGTAATATCATAAAATTTAAACATTTAGGAACAATAAAATTCTTCTCTTTCTGAACGACTTTTTTGTTGATTTATAAATTCTTCTAGATAACGATATATCAATATGCTGTTATTTTTTCTAGGAATACTTGATCCTTAATTGTGGGCGACTGTTGTAAAAAAATAACGGTTGGCGCCCGTTATTTTCATCTTTTCACCTTTTTTTTAGTCCTGTTATATAATAGTAACAGTATGGTGTTATGAAATAGTTATTTACATTCGAGTGCGTGTAAGTTGTATTTTACAGCGCGACAGCTTTGTTTAAGGCACGAGCCCTTAAGACGAGTGCCTTATTAGCTGGAGCGCTGTAAAATACTTTACGCACGAGAATTGTATCAAATTTTTTGGCCGACGATAATGAAAATCATTTTTTTTAATGAGATAGGTTGTACTTCTGAAAAGGGTTAGTTTAAAATACTGGGGTTAAGTCAATTTCCAAATTTGACTTTACTTACCTTCATTAGAGTACTTCTTCTAGTGAAAATTTATCTGTAATAATAGACGTTGTTTATGACTGATAATATATTTATTTGTTCATGTTTTCTTCGTAATATATAATAGGTAGGTGTCGATATTTGACATTTCAGCGATGTTCGCCTCGCGTATTTGACAGGTATATCGATCGGTGACTATGTCGGTAACGGTGGATTTTTTTTTACAATAATGACAGATGTTGCTGCCGTGATTTTGGTTTATATAAATTAATTTTAAATATAGGAAATGTTAAAGTAAAAAAATAACTTAAGTAGGTAGTACTTTTTTACATGAACTTTATTATAGTAAAGACGATTTCTTTTCTAAATGCCCATAAACGTCCAGTGTATTTTGATTATTTTATCGCATAGTTAGACAAGTTACAACACAGTAAGCGTAAAATGTAGGTTACACTTGCTGTGTATACAATTGTAAAGTTCCCATTACACTTGAAGAGGGCAGAAACATTTGTACAATATCGTAACATATTTATTTTCATATAATTAAAAGTAAAAGTTTTTGAAGTATTTGAAATATTCGTATATTTGAAATACGAAATAATAATCATATTTTACCTAATACAAAAACTAAAATGTAGTGTAATCTGTCATATTCTGCCATAAACAATCATATTCCATCAAAATATAAGAAAGAAACTGCTTCCCAAAATTTTGTTTTACACCGAGAATCGTATATGAAATACTTTTATGCACGGACGTATCATAATTTGACAATTATACACGAATTTCGTTGACATAAACGTAATTTTATAGCCCGCGGGCCTCCTTATAGCCCGCCGGGCTATAATGAAACGTCAAACCAAATTATAACCTACAATATAAACAATTTAAACAGGCAACATGAAAAGTTTTTATTACAGATCGAAAAATTTTATATTCTTTAATGAAAACTGAAAATGAAAATTGTGATATTTATATGGAAAGCACGGAGATACACAAAATAAAACTCAAATGACATAACTAATAAACAAACAATAAACTGTTGTTCTCCGCTTTCATAGCAACACTAGATACTGGATGTACGAGGACAAATTCTTTTCGGTACAATTTTTCTAACACTCACAATTTGAAAATTTTCGTCCGTGCATAAAGTTTTGTATGTACCACGAGCGTAACTTGCTTTTATGGCCTTTGACGTGTTTTTATCCCTCGGCTTACGCCTCGGGCTCAAAATCCCGCCGCAGGCCATAAAAACCTCCTTACACTCTTAATACATAAATAACTATTATTTAGTATTTTATACTTTCTATTTGAAATACGTTTTTTCAAGTATTTTATACAACACTGCAACAGCATCATTTCTTTTTGATCGCTCTGTATTATTAACACTAAATTTGCATAAGTATAATGTCCCCATTCAAGTATATCAAACGACTTATAGACCACGTTAGTGTAACAGTCAGTTTGTGGCGGCAAATTCAAACCAAAACTCTAACTCTCCTCTGCCGATTTATACTCGCATGTTATTCATACGGGAACAGAAATATGCTATTTTCAAAATGTTCAAAAGAACTTTAAAATCGAAGTGTTATCTATTAAACTTTATAAATACAATTCTCTAATGTATTATCCATCTATTTATGTCGTATAAATATTTACAACACCCAAAATTATTAAATAAACTGTAATTAAAGCAACAAGTGCAAATTCGTTAAAACAATTTAGATCGTCAGCAAAGAAATTGTTTATTGCGGACAACAAAACGAAAAAACTTATAACCACCTTATATTATAACTTTAAAGACAAACAGCGTCAAATCCAAAACTAACCTATAAATTCAGTTTATATGTCACTCTAGTCATTTCTAACTGCACCAAGTTACGATATGTGTTACTATTTGCAATCCTACTTTCTTTAAAATAAAATTATGCTTAACTTATTTATTTGTTTATACTTTTGTTGTACAGAAAACAAAGAGTATTATTAAAAGTTAGTAAGAAACTCAAAATTGTACTTAAGAAACCCAGAATTGCTTTAATAATATGAATTGAAAATGCGCTTCCGTAAGAAATGCATACATTCTTATTTGATTTAGGGTTTCGCGCCAAACATGAATCTTAACCTCACTAATGTGGTCTATAGGGCACCTGCACCTACGTCACAACATGGTGGATGATCAGCTGATCTCGGGCAACCAAGCTTCAGTTTAACATTGCGTCTTATGCAGCGAATGTGTTTTCTCTACAAGAAATTCAGTTTTTCCTAAATTTATACATGCTATTTTAAAATGTAATTAGCCATAATTAAGGACAAGTGTATGAATTATTTACTAGTAAAACAAAGCAGTCGTATTTATAAATATATTTTTAAAAATATTAAATTGAAATAAGTAGCTTATGTAGCATCAGGTTGTATTACATTCATTTGAGTTTGTATAAGTTTTTTTATGTGTATTGTTAAATGAAAACATGAATATTGAAATTAAAATAAATTGAATTATTAGATTTTTTAATTTATAAAGAAAATTAAATTTGAAATATATATATATATATATATATATATATATATATATATATATATATATATATATATATATATATTTATCTTCGAGTTCATTTTTCATATTGTGTATTTTTATTTTATATAAATGAGCTTATTGAGTTTATACGTCAAAAATTTATCTTTGGAAGCCAAAGTACGTTAAATCGATAAATTTAAGTGGATGCATAATGTGGATTTTTATACATTGACATTTTTTTGACGAGGATTATAAATGCCTTTTAAAAATCAATATCAATATGAAATCAATAATAACCTATCTAATTTTTAAACCTTTGTGAGAAACAGACACAAATATATATACAGTGTGTCCCATTTAGAGGTGCCACCATTGGGATCTCGAGAACTATAAGAGATACGATGTCGGTTAAATGAAACTTTTTGTGCGCCTTTGGGAGGCCATCTCGGATGTGCTTTTGTTTTTCCAAAAATTCTCATAGGGCACTAGATAATGACGAAAAACTGAATATTGTTGATTTTTTTCTTTTTCAAATAACTTCTAAACTATTAGTAATTGAGAAAAACGTTTCAAATATAAAAGATATATATTTTTATTAACTAACCAGTGGCGTACTAAATAAATTTCTATATCCGTAAATTTTCGAGATATAACACAAACTTATATTTTTTTTAAATAGAACCCATATCTGATTTAATCTCAAAAAAATCATTATTTTTTTCTCTTTTCAACGATGTAAATGTTATTATGTTTTATATTTGTTTTACCTTCAAATTTATTACTTTTTCCTTATTTTGTATTAAATTTATAATTATTTTGAAAATATTGGTAAATTTCTATTTAGAAATACTCCTTGTATTTAAATAATTTATATTATCAAATTAATTTTTATAAAATTTTGTATCAGGTCGCCCTTGGCACATCACAGTGTAATTTGTAATTATGAGTAGAATGAAAATATTAAGTAATAAAGGCATAAAACAAATTATTTCGATCAAATACAATATAATTAATAAAAATAATAATGTTTTTTTGGGAAATAATAAGAAAGTTCAGGAAAATAAAGATAAAAATCAAATTTTAGGAGCATAACAAATATAAAATATAATAACCCTTACATCATTGAAAAGAGAAAAAAATAATGATTTTTTTGAGACTGAAATCAGATATGGGTTCCATTTAAAAAAATATAAGTTTGTGTTATATCTCGAAAAATTACGGATATAAAAATTTATTTCATACGCCACTGGTTAGCTAATAAAAATATCTATCTTTTATATTTGAAACGTTTTTCCTAATTACTAATAGTTTAGACGTTATTGGAAAAAGAAAAAATCAACAATATTCAGTTTTTCGTCATTATCTAATGCCCTATGAGAATTTTTGGAAAAACAAAAGCACATCTGAGATGGCCTCCCAAAGGCGCACAAAAAGTTCCATTTAACCGACATCGTATCTCTTATAGTTCTCGAGATCCCAATGGTGGCACCTCTAAATGGGACACACTGTATATATATTTTTTCTGTTACTAAAAAAAACTTCATTCAAAATTTGTAATTCTGTCAGTTTTTTTCATGTTTTTTATACATATTAAATTACATATATTTAAACATTCATACAATATGTTCCTATCCGATTATGTTTAAATTATTTTATATGCCATAAAAGTATACACAAAAAAATAGGATTGGGTTGGTTTTTATTTAATAACCTGGAACTCATTAAATAATAAGAATGTCCTGACTTATTTTTTACGGAAAACACTCCTTATATACTCACTTTTACACACTCTAATCAGTTTTTCCCAAATAAAACAATAAGTGCCGTAAAAACACAATAAAAGCTGACGGCACGATATTTCTCCGTAAGACACAATGCAAACTGAAGGTTTGGTTGTCCAAGATCAGCTGGTGGCCGCCATGTTGAAACGTCACGTGCAGGTGCCCTATTCGTCATAGCAAACGTTCTGTTACACCAAGGATTCAAAATAAACTATTTTTTTACTATTTCAGCTGCAACAAACTTTCAATCCATCTGTAAGCAGCCCATCCACAACAACTTCAACATATTTTACTCCCAACACATCAGTTGCAACTACTCTTCCTCCAATTTCAATCCCATCTTCTATCCCTTCAGTTCCTTCTGCTCCTTCTTCTATAGCTCCTCCTGTATCCCTCCCCATCCTTTCATCCCCCTCCCCCGTTCCTCCGGCCATGTTATCAACGCCCTCTTCTACGCCTGCGCATGTAACGCCACTAGTAGTTTCGTCATCGCCGTCTGCATCGCTGATAAGTTCCGAGCAACAGCAACAGGCGAAGGCGTTCGCTGCGCCCGTGTCTTCTTATAGTGGGTTTCAAGGTCAACCCCCGCCCACGCAGCCGATTGTTGCGGGGGGTAATCCGTATAGTATGACAGGGTTGCAGAATACTTTGCCGGGGTATACAGGACTGGTGAATCCGACTATTGCTGCTAAGAGTGCTAACGAACTTTTAGGTAAGGATGAAAGAATTAATTTTCTAAATGTTTTAAGTGCTATTTTTTACATATTTATGCGTTCTAACTGTTAAAATATGCAACTATTATCGGTTACAAAAGTAAAGTCCCCTGAGTTTAGGACACTATAACTTCTACAAAATTAAACAAAAGAAATCGCTGTTTGCACAGTGATTCCATAATTATTTCTATTTTACATGAAGAATGTAATGTAATGTTTATATTCTGGCATTATATCATTTGTTTTTTATTTATTTTTTTAATAAATACGCTACAAATATTTATTTCTAACAGAATATCGAAACAAAATTTCTTAAAGAATAATATTAATCGAAATACTCTTCTGTCACTTTTTATTTAATTATTAATTAAAAATATCTGATGTGGACAGCACATGACTTCCTTGTACGCCTGTTACACTATACATATTTTGTTAATTAAAATATGTATTATAACAGACCCAATCATAAAATTGCACATATTTGACATAATTTGATATCAACATTTTATTTTTTTTGTTATTTTTTGTCCTAATCCATAGCAAACTTAATTAGAGAATACAAAGAGCTAATTTAATCATAATTAATGTTTTCGACGCAGAATTCAATTCTCTAAAACTTTTATTTGAAGCATTTATTACTAAAATCAAAATAACACCATTTTTTTCAAGAAAAACTGATAACATCTTCAGGTAAAGTATCACTTCCGGTTAGACTATTTTAACCAAAATCTATTATGTTATTCCCATTGATATAGAAGTCTTATATATCAAATTTGAAAAGTTTTGGATTATATTTTAATATAATTTTTCATTAAAATCTATTATAGACTTCAAGTAAAGTACCACTTCCGGGTAAACCATTTTAACCAAAATCTATTATGTTATTCTTATTGATATAAAACTATTATATACTAAATTTGAAAAGTTTTGGATTATATTTTAATATAGTTTTCATTAAAATCTATTATAGGTTTCAAGTAAAGTACCACTTCCGGGTAGACCAATTTAACTAAAATATATTATGTTATTCCCATTGACATAAAAGTCTTATATATCAAATTTGAAAAGTTTTGGATTATATTTTAAAATAGTTTTTCATTAAAATCTATTATAGGCTTCAAGTAAAGTACCACTTCCGGGTAAACCATTTTAACTAAAATCTATTATGTTATTCCCATTGATATAAAAGTCTTATATACCAAATTTGAAAAGTTTTGGATTATATTTTAATATAGTTTTTCATTAAAATCTATTACAGGCTTCAAGTAAAGTACCACTTCCGCAAGTTATGTAATGACCAAAAAGGGAGGTGCACAACTAGATGTTATAACAGTTCTAAATACAAAATTTTAACTTTCTACGGCTTCCCGTTTTTCAGTTATGCGAGATACGTACATACGTACGTACGAACGTACGTACAGACGTCACGACGAAATTAGTCAAAATGGATTCAGGGATGCTCAAAATGGATATTTCCGTTGAAATCTGGAAACCGAAATTTTTCGCGATTACAATACTTCCTTTACTTCGTACAAGGAAGTAAAAACAAATTAGACATACTTCAAATTATAGTTTTTAGTTCAATCTACATTGTGTCAGAAGCATGACTTTTTTGTTGAATAATTTCTGATTAATAGGGATTATATGACTTCTAAGTATTAAATTTGAAAAGATATTGTTCTTTAAAGAGCCTCAAATTTGAAAATATCACGAAATATCCTTTACATATTTTACAATTAATTTTTGAAATTTGGATAAAATTTTGAATAAGTCACGTGATCAGAAACAGAATGTGACGTCAGAGTAAATACATCTTCAGCGGTTCTAAGGTGTCAAGTGTATTGTCAAAGTTGTCAAACAAGTGTCAAATAAGAATCACGACCAGAACTTTAAAGTAAAATATATTATCAATTTATATAATAAATTCAGTTTTTATATTTTATTTTACCTCAACTCTTTAACTCCCTTATTTCGGTAGCAGTAAAACAATCGTTCTGATATAAATTCAGCCATCATCCAGCTATCGACCTTCGATTTAGCTTGAGTGTAATTTGAATTAGCCATTATTACTTTATTATTCATTTACAATGAGCAATGTCAGCGTCAAATGTCAAATTAAAAGATAATGGCTGGTAGCACAAGCCCTGTTTTAACTAAAACACTGTTTTAAGAAATGTCAAATTTAAATTTCAATATTTAATTTCACCTTTATGTTTAAAGAACGATTTTTTTAAAAATGTTTATTTGAATACAAACTATGTTCTGCTTTAAAATCATATTTTGATAAATTTGATACTATTTATTTTTGTTATTAAATAATGAAATCTAACATTTCTTAAAACAGCGTTTTAGTTAAAACAGGGCTTGTGCTACCAGCCTTTGTTATTAACATGTGACAAACTTTAGCCTACGTTTATTTATATAAATAATATGAATAAACGTAGGTGATGGAAAAACTATTTTCCTATTGGCTATTAATGATATAATGTATGTGCTTCTAAGTCACAGGAGTGGGGGGTAATTTTTCAGGATGCCAATCTTTTTATTTAATTATTTCCACAAATAACAACAAATTATTAAAATAAAAATTATTACTAAGAAAATCATTCCATAAACTTTCATTTAAAATAGTTTTTGAAAAATGTGAAACAGGCTCATTCAGGATATAATATGTGCTAACGAGGAAAACATGGAAATATCATGTTTCCAATTTACATTTTATTTATTTAAAAAAAAAACTATGTTCTGTAACACGTACTAATTTTTTGTTATATTTCAAAAATATGTAGCTTTCGTAAAAATTTTGTTTCATTATATTCTGTCCATTATAATGAAAGATTACATTTCAAACCCAGGGGACTTTACTTTTGAAACCGATAATATAAAAAAAATTATATACGACAACAAAATTTAAAATCACGAGTGAATTAATACATTGGCCAATAACTATTTTTATGTTGTAGGTAAAGCAACAGAAGCTTTAAATAGTGGAGGACAAATGAATACATTTATGTACAATTCTAATTCTGTAGTTAATGGTAAGTTATCATTTTTTAATTCGGGTACAAATATAATTTTGAGTCCATGAAAAACTTTATTACATTTCAAAATATGGACTTTCGTGATGTCACACAATACCACAGTCCCCTTATTTACGAAGTATTTTAACAATTATCATTTTCATTTACTATACTTCATTTCACGTAAGAAAATAGCAGATGGCGCTTGAGAGCCGATCGTTTTTACGTACATTAACTAAATAATTTAAATTCGTGAAACCAAACTTTGTCAATAAAAATATTTTTATCTATAAAATGTACGAGCTCTGATTATTAAAAATTGCATCAATACATGGTTAAATATTACTTAATCGATTGTCGATTTTATTTAATAATTGACTGTTGACAAATGATTTGTTTTCGCTTTTGTGATAGTTTTAAAAAGTTGTATTGCTGTATTAAAGAATTACAATAATAAAATACTAATAAAAGCAGCAAACAATTCACAAATGTTTTGATATTTGAAACTCACTGTGAAATGACATTATTGCCATTCACCGTTTTCTAATTTATATCTACTTCTAAAATAAGGATTCAAGAAGAAATGCTTTGATTTCTTTAGAAAACCTTTTTGATATCTTGTGTCCGATTGGCATTTAATTAAATACTTTCAAATTGACATACGTTTTTTTTTGTTTATAGAGTTAGGTTAGGATTTTTTTTAACACACTGTACTTGAGGATTGCGTTCCAAAACCCTACTCTAGAGTATGAAATTATTCGTTTCAAAACTAATAACCTTACTCTGAGAGTTTACTCTTAACCTGTTCCAAAACAGCCAGAGTTTACTTCAAAGTGATACTCTACTATTAAGGAGGGTACAGAAATTACTCTAGAGTATTTTCAAACATGGATGTTCACGATTCTTAACATATGAAATAATTTGCCTTCTTGAGGAAGAAAACATGCTTTTGGTTGAAATTAAACATAAGTATTATAAAAGTGCGCTTTTAATACGGGCTTGACATTAATGTTAAATATATTTATTTTTTTTTAATTATTTTTCATTTAGTTTCAATTTTTTAGTCCAACAAAACACTCATTCGTTCCAAAACACACTACACTCTTAAATAATAATAATAATAATAATAATAATAATAATAATAATAGTTTATTTACTTTACAGGATAAATCCCAATTACAAAGTAAAAAGTTACATGAATATGACAAAAAAATACAATAGAAGTAATTATTTAATAATACGATAAATGTCATTGAATGTGCAGTCAAATATATCACATTGAGTACATATTTCATTATAATAGCTAGACAAAGTAACAATTGGTGACTTACATAATACATTTGTGCGGCACTTTGGAATATGGAATAGTTGTTGTTGCCTACTATTTACTCTGGGTATACGAAAGGAAAGAGAAGATAGGAGATCCGGGGAATCGTACTCGTTATATAATAATTTATAAAGAAACTGAAGACAAATAATTTTATGTCTGTTCAGCACAGTTGGAATATTGAATACGTTCAATGTGAAATTATCAACCAAAATATTTGTACCATACGTATTTTAAGAATTTTCTTTGTATTGTTGTTAAAAGGGTACGGTAATGGTTAAATATGGGGAACCAAATTAATATTCCATATTCCATTTTGCTCCGAACGAAAGCATAATACAGGGTTATTATGGTAGACACATTAATGAATTGTTTTGTGTTTCTTATAATAAAATCCAGAGTTTTATTTAAAGATTTTATCAATTCATTTATATGAGAATGAAATAACAATTTACCATCGAACAAAATTCCTAAATCTTTAAATATATTACAACGTTCCAGTGTAGTTTTGTTAATATTGTAATTAAAAATAACAAGTTATTTTTTTTTTTGTGAAAAACTCATAATTTTACATTTTGAAATATTAAGAAAAAGGAAGTTCGTTTCACACCAGGGGGTCTATTCTAATTCACTTATCAAGTCGCTAACTGTGTGGTGTCGCTATCCCCATTACTGCTAGCCGTACTGTAGAGGGGGTCACCGAGTGAAGCGACTATCGCTAGACTTATCAAGACCTAAGTAGGTGTCGCTAAATTGTTTTACTCTCGCTAACTTTGAAGTTTGCTCATGTTAGTGTTTTGTTTGTAAACAAATGAAACAATAATTATAAAACACACTTTAAATTATGGACTATACATTTCTACGTAATTACACTAAGTTTCATATTTTTAAATTAACCATAGGCTTTGTGAATAATTTGAACGTTAATTTATTTTCGATTTATTTATATTTTGTTTATAACAATTAAAAAAAGAAAAATGTTAGATCTCAGCTTCTATTAATAATTTATTTGAAATTCATTAGTTTAATTTAAATCCTTTTTACTGTTTTCGCGCGTGAATGTATATATATAATAAAACAATTATTATAATAAAACAATTATTAAAATTAAATTAATCAATTTAAAATAAAAATTTATTAATATTTTATATAAAAACTACATTCTGATTCAGCATGCCAAATATCAATGTCTAATTATTAATAAAAGCTGAGATCTAACAATTTTCTTTTTTTAATTGTTATAAACAAAATATAAATAAATCGAAAATAAATTAACGTTCAAATTATTCACAAAGCCTATGGTTATAACATATTAAAATTTAAATTTTTTCCATTCGTTCATTTGAATATTAGACATCAATATTAATTAATTTAAAAATATGAAACTTAGTGTAATTACGTAGAAATGTCTGGTCCATAATTTAAAGTGTGTTTTATAATTATTGTTTCATTTGTTTACAAACAAAACACTAACATGAGCAAACTTCAAAGTTAGCGAGAGTAAAACAGTTTAGCGACACCTACTTAGGTCTTGATAAGTCTAGCGATAGTCGCTTCACTCGGTGACCCCCTCTACAGTACGGCTAGCAGTAGTGGGGATAGCGACACCACACAGTTAGCGACTTAATAAGTGAATTAGAATAGACCTCCTGGTCCATAACTTATCAATGTTTTCTTGTAATGTAAAGCAGTGGTTGATATTATCAATTTTAAGAAACAGTTTTACGTCATCCGCATACATGAGTACATTACATTCTAAATTAGCTGGTAAATCATTAATAAAGAGCAAGAAAAGAAGTGGCCCGAGATTCGAGCCCTGTGGAACTCCAGAACTTGCAGGGTAATGTTCGGATGTAAAGCCGTTGTATGTAACTCTCTGAACACGATTTTCTAGATAACTTGCAAAAAAAATCACAAATAAGTTGTCAAAACCAAATTTTTTCAATTTATTAAGAATTATATTATGATCTAGAATGTCAAATGCCTTTGTAAAGTCCGTGTATATAACATCAATTTGACCTCGACAATCTAGAACTTCTGCAACGTATTGCGTAAATGAGCATAAATTTGTTATGGTGGATTTGTTGCAAACAAACCCATGTTGGTACGGGGATATAAGATTATGCAATTTAGGGTATAGTTGAGCGTAAAGAACTAATTCGAAAAGCTTGGAAAAATTTGCTATAATAGATATGGGCCTGTAATTACGAATGTTTGAAGGATCACCCGACTTTAGAACAGGGCACACCTTAGATTCTTTCCACAGTTCAGGAAATGTTCCACTTGTCAGAGACATGTTATAAATTACTAAAAGTGGCTCAACGAATGCGTACACACAATCTTTGACTAAGAAGCTAGGAACTTGATCAACGCCCGCTGTATTTTTGTTTTTAAGTTTTTTCGATGCAGTAATTATGTCCATTTCCGTTATATGCGGTATATTTATATTTATACAATGCGCTGCATTAGCATCGTTAACATCATCACTTGCACAAGGCATGTTGGAGAACACACTATGAAAATAGTTTTTAAATAAATTTAGAATGTCATTCGGGTTGTTACAAATATTGTCGTCCAAGTTCATCGTGGATGGAAGCCTACTATTATTATTTTTATGGCGAATAAAATTCCAGAATTTTTTGGGATCGTTATGAACAGAGTTTTCGGCATTCTGCAAATATTCTCTGTATGAATTAGCAATTTGGCATTTAATAATTTTTCTGTATTTAACATAGTCTTGATGGATGTTATTGTCGTTATAATTTTTAAAACGCTTATACAGATCAGATTTTATTTTAATATTATTACGTGATCATACTCTAATTTCTACTCCAAACTCGGTACTCTTGATTTTGGAACGCAGCCATATTAACTATTTTTGACATTTGGTTAGAGGTTAGAAGTTATGTTTATTGTGATCTGGCAGAGACTTGTATTTATTATAAACTAGCTGACCCGTCCCGGCTTCGCACGGGTAAAGCTAGAATAACGATTATCTACACTTGTACCAGTAATTTTTCACATTTTCCTCCGGAAACATGCGCTGCGTAGGGAGCCGGGAACCTGCCTCGCATCGTACATGTAACAGGCTCCGCCCACTGCCCTCCCGATCCTCGCACCGCACCTAACAGGGCCCTTTTCTAAACATGTCTTGGGTACTTTTGCTTATGTACATATGATGCAAGATATCTCTGACAAATATCGAAATATCTGCTAACGGTTATAACTTAACTATAGATACGAAGATAAAAAAAAAAAAATCTGTTGTGGCCAGCACAAAACCTTCCGTCAATTCGATGTATTTTGTACATATCCTATACCAAAATTTCCTTGAAAAAGATTCTATATATCCTGTATAGTTGTAACAAGAACACACTATTTTTTACATATCCATACTGAAAGTTCCTTTGAAAATATTCTAAAATCTAATAAAATTTTAATACGAATACGACGTACATTATGTATTGCAGTTAACACTTCCTCCTGCTTCAACTTTGCCCTATTTTATTAGAAGTCGCTGTTTCTTACTCTTCTCTTCTACTCATTCCTGTCCAAAGCACCTTCGTGACACAGTTCTTCCTCTCTCAAATCTTCTGCTATACAGTCCTTCCATCTTTTCTTCCCACTGGCGAGGGACACTCTGTCACTTATATCACTTTCAGATCATAAGTATATTTTCCACTTTGGTTTTGCACTTGCCACTGACATGTGTCAATTAGATTTTTTTGAATATGTGTATCTGTTGTTTTCATAATTTTTGCAATGCTGACTGATTTTCGAAAGTTAATCTCTCTATGACTCTATATCTATTGAATATGAAGGAAAATGTATAATCGAATCGTATAGAGAATAAGATATTCTTTCTATTGATAATCACATAAAATGTCGAAAATGATATTTTACTGCGATTTTTCAAGAAAAACTGTTAAGAACTTGAAATAAGGGTACTTCCGGTTGACCAATTATAACCAAAATCTAATCAGCTCTTCATATGGTTGTAAAGAAGAGGAATATGAAAGAATCATAATTTTTAGAATTGTAGTTTTGGAGTTATCGTCGGAGAAAAATTCGTCACACACACACACACACACGGACACACACACAGACACACACACAGACACACACACAGACACACACACAGACACACACACAGACACACACACGGACACACACACACACATACAGACATCATCTTAAAAATAGTACATTCGTATTGTAGGGACCCTAAAACGTGCTTATTCATTAAAAACTCACCACCGAATTTTTTGACCAAAAACAATACCTTCCTTTTGACGGAAGGTAATAATTGAAATCATCCCCTATTGTACCGGCTTGAAGGATTATTTTTCAAAACCGCTAAAACATTCTTTATTTCTTACCAAAAGCATAAATAAGAATTTGTATATCCCTAACTTGAGAAATGATAAGTTCTCCATATAAACTTTGAACCGCTACTCACCCCCTACAAGTTTTATTTTCGCGACAAAAAGTAGCCTATGTGTTTCTCCAAGGTCTAATCTATCTCTATACCAAAATTAATCAAAATTGGTTCAGCGGGAGAAATGATGGATTCTCCATACAAATTTTCATCCCCTATTTCACCCCCTTCAAGTTTTATTGTCGCGTCAAAAGGTAGCCTATGTCCTCCAATGTCCAATCTATCTCTATACCAAAATTCATCAAAATTGGTTCAACGGAAGAAATGATGGGTTCTCCATACAAACTTTCATCCCCTATTTCACCCCTTTAAGTTTTAGTTTATGGATTTAATATTAACAATTAAATAAAGAAAAAATCAAAATCACAATTATTTTTACCTTCCGTCAAAAGGAAGGTATTGTTTTTGGTCAAAAAATTCGGTGGTGAGTTTTTAATGTATAAGCACGTTTTAGGGTCTCTACAATACGAATGTACTATTTTTAAGATGATGTCTGTATGTGTGTATGTGTGTCCGTGTGTGTGTCTGTGTGTGTGTCCGTGTGTGTGTCTGTGTGTGTGTCCGTGTGTGTGTCTGTGTGTGTGTGTCCGTGTGTGTGTCTGTGTGTGTGTGTGTGACAAATTTTTCTCCGACGATAACTCCAAAACTACAATTCTAAAAATTATGATTCTTTCATATTCCTCTTCTTTACAACCATATGAAGAGCTGATTAGATTTTGGTTATAATTGGTCAACCGGAAGTACCCTTATTTGAAGATCTTAACAGTTTTTCTGGAAAAAACCCAGTTAAATATCATTTTTCGACATTTTATGGTCATTAATACGAAAGAAAATTTTATTCTCTGTAAGATTTGATTATACATTTTCCTTCATATTCAATAAATATGGAGTTATAGAGAGATTAAGAGAGGTTAACTTTCAAAAATCAGTCTGCTTTGAAAAAATTATGGAAACAACAGATATGTATATTCAAAAAATTCTAATTGACAGATGTCAGTGTCAAGTGCAAAATCAAAGTAGAAAGTATTGGATCAGAAAGTAACATAAGTGGCAGAGTGTCCTTCGCAAGTGACTTGCAGTTACAATGCCGGGAGTACGAGGAAGGCCAAAGAGAAAATGGAAGGACTATGTAGCAGAATATTTGAGAGAGGAAGAACTGTGTTAAAAAGATTCGTTGTATAGGAATGAGGAAGTGTGAAGTACAATTTACAGAATGTACATTTGTGTTCTAATTATATTGGATTTATAGAATCTTTTCAAAGAAACTTGCAATATGGAATTTGTAAAAAATAGTGTGTTCGTGTTACAATTTTACAAGATATATAAAATCTTTTCCAAGGAACTTTTGGTATCTGATTTGTACAAATACATTGAATTGACGGAAGGTTTTGTGCTGGCCACAACAGATTTTTTTTTATTGCAATAATCAATATAGTTAACAATGATGACAATAATTTGTGTGATAGTTATTTTTATTATTGCAATCAGATTTAGTCTACTGTAAGTGAAAATTGTTGTAATCAAATAAAACTACATTGTTGTTAACTGTAAAACTTTTCATTGTTGTAATCAAATTTAATCTTTTGTATTTGAAAGTTTATTTGTTCTAATCAAATAAAACTACCCTGTAATAAACTGTAAAAGTAATAGATGTAAGAAAGAATATGAGAAATACCTGGAAATCAAAATTTTCAATTTTGTTCTTTCTCGGAGAATTTAATTTTGATTCTGGATTATTTAAATTTCTTTTTGTTTTCAGCTAGAATCCTTTTTACTGTACTTTGTGAAATATTTATTGTAGAACCTTGCTTATGCTTTCGATTCATTTTGATTATTAAATTGTGATAATTCAATTTTTTTCACGAAAGATATCTTGCGCTACACGCCAATGACAAAAATTTCATTGTCCAATTAACCAAAGAATTACTCATCATGCGTCAGTGACGTTCAATTCATTATTCACTTGTGCAACTGTACTAATAGAGCGGTACAAACTTTCATCCCTATTTCACCCCTTTAAGTTTTATATTCGCGATAAAAAGTATCCTATGTCCTTCTCCAAGGTCCAATCTATCTCTATACCAAAATTCATCAAAATTGGTTCAGCGGTTTAGGCGTGAAAACGTAACAGACAGACAGACAGAGTTACTTTCGCATTTATTATATTAGTATGGATTCGACTTTTATTATACAACTATCTCATTTAATAAGTTTGGTAAATTTGTATTGTAGTAATATATTCTCTTGCTGAATGATCATGGTTAGTCTGTATGTAAACAAACAAGCTTCTTTCGCTGCTCGCTTGGTGGCGCTAGTGTCTGTAACAGTTTTCTCTTTCCGGTCTCAGGGAGAATGACGTTGAACGAAATTTGAATTTTGTATCACATTTTAATCATTAAATTCTCATATATTACAAATTATTTTTGAGTGAAACTTTGATTTATATACTATAATGCTTCCATACTTCCATAATATAAAATAAAAAATAAAGTTGGTGGTACACCAAGTTGACGTTAAGTCATTATCTTCATTTCTTAATTATGCAAGATATTTCATAGATTTTAATTAACAAAATTATTGAATGTCTAGGAGCCATTGAAATAAAAAAGTGTTTTCTTTTTTTTGCAGACGGCCAGCAAATTCCAGGCGTACCACCCTTCACCAGGTTTGCCCAGCCGCAGGTACAACCTGTAGTACAAGCAGCTCCGCCAGTGGCGGGAGTAACTGGGGCACCTAGTACAGTGCAGCCTGTGCCCCTTATTCCCGTGGCCAGCATGCCTGCCCCGGTACCGACGCCACTGTACACACCGCTCACTTCTAGTTAAAACAAAAACACCACATAAATACAACTACAACACAAATAAATTCAGACAACGGTTTACAATTTAAATGAACAGAACGGTTGATTATGGAACGCCGTTTTAATATTTATTCTATATTTAAAGATATGTTAAATTATATAAAGACGTCATTAAATGAAATAAAGACGTCTTTAATTCATTTTTGGATGTTCTTATAATATTTTTTGATATCCAAAATTGTTTTAAAGACGTCTTAAATTCAAATATTTATGGATATCAAAAATTCTTTTTTAGATATCAAGAATTGAATTAAGGATATCAAGACTTAAATTAAGGATATCAAAAATTGAATTAAAGATATCAAAATTGAATTTTGGATATCAAAATTTCAATTCTCGATATCACATCTTCATAAATAACGTGTCCAAAATTCGAATTTTTAACGTCCTAAATTAATTTTTGATATCAAGAATTGAATTATGGATATCACATCTCCATAAATAACATGTCCAGAATTTGAATTTTTGACGTCCTAAATTCATTTTTGATATCAAGAATTGAATTATGGATATCACATCTCCGTAAATAACATGTCCAGAATTCCAATTTTTGATATCAAAAATTGAATTCTTGATATCAATAAATGAATTCTTGATATCAAAAATTGAATTCTTGATATCAAAAATTCAATTCTTGATATCAAAAATTCAATTCTTGATATTAAAAATTCAATTCTTGATATCAAAAATTCAATTCTTGATATCAAAAATTCAATTCTTGATATCAAAAATTGGAATTCTGGACATGTTATTTACGGAGATGTGATATCCATAATTGAATTCTTGATATCCAAAATTAATTTAAGATGTCAAAAATTCAAATTCTTGATATCAAGAATTCATTTAAGGATATCAAGAATTGAATTAAGGATATCAAAAATGGAATTAAAGATATCAAAAATACAAATACAGATATCCAAAATTGAATTCTGGACATGTTAAATTTACTTTTTGATGTCGAAAATTCAGTACCATTTTAATGTCTAAAATTTAATTTTTGATATCTATATATGTATTTTTGATATCCTTTATTCAATTCTGGATATCTAATATTCAATTTTTGACATCCTAAATTATTTAAGGATGTCTGAAATAAATTTTAGACGTCCTTAATTATTTAAAGATGTCCATAATTCAATTTTTGATGTCTTTTAATAATTAAGGATATCTGAAATTAAATTTTTGACGTCTTTAAATAATTGAAGATGTCTTTAAATGTAGAATAAATAGTGAAACGGCGTTCCATAGTTGATGGGAAGGGAAAACTCCAATGGAAACTAACAAAATTAGTCATGGAATTTTAAATTATTGTCTAATAAAATATTTGATTCTAAAATGTCTTCAATTTATTCAAAGTAGGCTATGGGGTATTCTACCATTATTTTTTCTGATAATATACAGGGTGTTAATTAAAAAGCGGGCCATAGGCATTTAACATGGTAAATTAGTTTTTCCTAGCGCAAAACTTCCCATTTAATTTTAAACAAAAATGTTGAGAATTAAATTCTACACCCAAATCTCTAATCAGATTTTATTTTACATATTTCATAAACTAAAATATAATTTGAAATTTTATAAATATTGCTCATTTGTAGTGATAGCCATGGAATGGGGTCCTATACCATAGTCATATTTTAACTATCTTAAATAAGAAGACGAAAATATCATAAATTAATGAGTATTAGTGAAAAAATTTTCTTTAAATATTAACTAGGTCACAAACTACAAGCGATTGAAGCTGATTACTAATTGGGTATGACGCGTTAGGTACTAAGAATTTGATTGGTCGCCTGATTTTAAAAAGAAGATTCGCGCGTTTGTAGCGGTCACCTTTGAAAGAATATGAAATGTCATGTTGTTCTATAACCTAACAAAACATTTAACAATTTTGTGTTTGATGAATTTGTTTAATTATAACATCTAGTAATATTAACAATAATCATGTATTTATAATTAAATCAATTTGTAATATGAATTAAATTAATAATAATATTAATTAAATTAATATTGAAACTTCAAAACAGGCAAACATTAGCGCCATCCGTCGTCATACTTTGTGTAATAATATTGTCAAACTATTTCAATGTTCTGTAATTTATTAGGAAAGAATCCTTGTTAAATGCTTATTATTTATGTTATTTATACTTAATAATAATTTCTTCGTGAATATAACGTATAAGTTTTTATATAAAAACATTTCAGCTATGCAAACATGAAAAAAATTGTTTCCAGTATAACTAACAGTTTGTCCCATTGTTTGTCGATCACTTGTTAGTATCTGCTACGTCACGCACAAATTCTTTAACTTTAAAAATTCATATCTCGCTTATTACGTAAAATTTTTAAGTCGCGTTTGCACTAAAATTCTTATTTTATCCTGTTCTTACAGGAAAAAAAAAATAAAAGAAAAATGGTATAGGACCCCATTTAAACAAAAATATAAAGAAATGCGTATCGTTTGAATTTTCAGAATTTCTGTTTTGCAGGTTACAAAATAAAAATAAATTAAATCTGTGCAAGGTACTGAAGTTCTGCTTCTACTTTAAAGTTTACTATTTCTTAGCAATACCCCATTGTTGGTTATTAAAAGAGTGTTTAGTTTCCAGTTGAAGTGAGTTCTCTGCCCATTCGAAATGAAAACATACGATTTTTTTTTTTTTCATAAATTGGGTACCTACCTACTTGTCGTGTGTGCCTGTACTGTGCAATGTCAGTATGTAAGATAATATAATGTAGTACAGTTAATTTGCTACAATATATAATATACAAACAAGGAATTTATTATAACACGCGCAAGCGCAAGCTACTTGGATATTTTGGACTGAGGGAAGTCTACAACACAAGTCTATGTAATTTTATGTATGTTAAATATAATACATATTATTTATACATCGTGTTTCATTGCCAATTTTTTAATGGAATCCTCCCCCTTATTAACTCTTTATTTGTATTTCAAGTTTGGTTTTTAATTTAACAATATAATTATTATTAGGCATATCTGATATTATTGGAATTCGCTAGTGAAATAGAGCAATATGACGTTTAGCGGCGAAAATATGAACTAGTACATGGTAGTAAGTCCTAGTCGAGGTAGCGGCAAACGCATCGTTTCTGTCACTTATTTAACAAATAAATCACGAGTGGAGTGAAATTTATAGGCTATACTTCATTTTACGTAAGAAAATAGTAGATTACTCTTAAGAGCCGACCGTTTTTACATGCATTGAATAAATAATTTAAATTTGTGAAACCAAGCTTTGTCAATAATAAATATATTTATCTGTAAAAATGTCCCGTGGCCTCGTGCCTGAGTGTCTGGTCGTGAACCTGGGGGTACCTGGTTCGATCCCGACCGACGCCAAATATTTCCAATTTTAAATGGCACAATAGTGACCCCTGTGGTGCACTCTCCACGGCATCTATGAGTGCCCGTGAGGAGACGCCTGGTAAGCGCCCACACGGTAAAATATATCGTCATCATTACCGATGTCTACATGTGTTGTAGATACTGGCACACCCAGAAATGGGTAATATGCCGTGATGATATATTTTATTTATTTTATTTAAAAATGTCAAAATCTAAAATTGCAATAAAATATGGTTAAACATCACTTAATTCTGTAGATTTTATTTGACAACTGACAGGCGATATTTGTTTCGTTTCTGTGAAATAGGTTTATATTCTGACCAATCAAAGAGTAGAATTTCTATATCCCTGACTAAACCAACGCTATTCTTACGTGAAATAAAGTATAATAACAAAATCTAAAACTTCAACACGTTTTAGTTGCGTTTAACCTATGTACGTCATTAGCACGCAAAAATCCAGAAATAATTAATTTCCATAATTTCCCGAAAACAAGAACCTAAATTCTATAGAAAAATTTATTAGAGAAATTTGCCATTTTGAAATAGTTGGTAGACGAAAGTTATGCATTCATCTTTTAAAAATGGGAAAGGAACCGAGTAAAAATAATGCTTGCTCCTTACATTTTGTAAAGCAAGATTATATTTTGCCGGGTATAACTACAAGATAATAATTACTAAATCTACGAAGTTACTACGAAATCTAAACTTGTAGATCTGCCTGCACAAAGATGACAATAAAATAATAATACTTATCTCTCCATTAATCTACCAAAGACTGTAATAATGCAGTACTATGTAGATTTAAGAAAACAAAGACTCGAATCATGTAAACTCAAAATTCGAGAGAATGCTGAACATAATTTTTATATGAAACGGACTAGTTGGCAAAATTCAAAATGTTAATTTATTCTAGAAACATTGGCTCGTACCACGATCACGGTTCTAAGACCGGTATTAGTTAAAACCTTGACGACGACTTGACACATACTTCAGGGTTGTCAACAAAAATCAGTGATGCCACTATACTGATCAAACCGAAAATGTACTGACAGGCATATTCAATACATTTGGCTTCAATATTCTAAATAATTTATCTTAAAAACAAGTCCAGAGACAAATCATATTAAACAATTTAAAATAATGAAGCCAAATGTATTAAATATGCCTATCGATACATTTTCGGTTTAATTAGTATAGTGGCATCACTGATTTTCTTTATAACCCTGAAGTATGTGTCAAATAGTTAGCACGGTTCTAGCTAACACCAATGTTAGAACCGTGATCGTGGTACGAGCCATTATTTTTATTTAATATTAACTATAATATTAATATTATGTTCTTTGTATTTCAAACGCCGCAGTGTATAAGAATACAGTTGCGGGAAACGAAGCATCTACCTTAAACCGGCCATATTGTTACGTCACGCGCTAAGCTCCTCCTCTTCTTCACTCGCGAATAGACGGCTGCCACATTGAAATTAAGGCTCCTACAAACACCCCATAGACTTTTACAACAGAAATAATTATTAATTAAAACATGGATCATTTCTTTCAAAAATCAGCCAGCTATGCTATAACCATGGAAACTGGTGATATATATTCAAATATTCTAATTGACAGATGTCACTGTTAAGTGCACTTTACATAGTATATGTTCGTATTATAATTTTATTGGATATATAAAATCTTTTCCAATGAATTTTCAGTATGAAATTTGTAAAAATAGTATATGTTCGCGTTACAATTTTACTGAATATATAGAATCTTTCCAGGGAACATTCGGTAAGGGATTTCTGCAAAATACAGTGTGTTCAGAAAAAAACCTAATTCGGAGTAAGCTATGAACACAGACACGTATGTCTGATCATTATTCAACTTAAAAGTCAAGTTGTCAAAATTTATCGTGAAATGTAATTTTAAGGAAAAAAGAAGGATAGAGAATATTTCCATTCACCGTTTTTAATTTATTTTTATTTCTAAAATAAGTATTCGAGAAGAAAAGCTTTGATTTCTTTAGATAACATTTTTGACAATATCTCGTGTCAAATTGACATTTATTTAAATACTTTCAAATTGACATACGTTTTTTTGTTCATAGCCTACTCCATGGCAACTGACTTTAAGCGATACGCTAACTAGTGGCAAAAATACGAACTCAAGGAGTTGAGATACATTTGGCGCGCTCTGTATATAAAACATTGTCGTATCTGAAAAAATTAATATTATTTAATTATTTCTTGCTTTCTATTATAATAATTTGTGAAATTTGCCATCGTAGATCTGTTTTGCAGATAGTGTATTGTATGTATAATAATTAACTTATTGTATTAATTATTATATACAAATAATTGCATTCTAACCTTTAAAATAAGTTTGTTTTCGAAGTTTCGTTAATTTTTGCATAATTGTTTTTTTATATTAAAATGAGTAATATTTATTGTTCTGTACCCCAATGCAAGTCGTTATTTAAAAAAACAGAATATGTAAGTTACCATTCGTTATCTCAAAAAAATATGTTATCATCGAGAACAAATTTGGAGATAAAGAAAAAATTGACCGGCGAAAAACCTGGATAATAAAATTAAAAATAGGGAAACCAGTTTCTAAATTTATGAAGGTCTTTACATTTGGCTGATAGTGATTATTTTACCAGAGGTATGTATACTGCAAGAGGAAAAGTTTCATTTGCAATAAGTATATGTTCTTTTTTAAATATTAATACAAATAAACGAAAATGTTTTAAAAAAAACTGCTGTACCTTCCAAAAATTTGCCCACAATAAAGCATGAAGACAAACCTTCCACTAGCAGTAGTCGAAATTCTCGATTATTTGCAAGAAATTATAGAAAAAATATAACTAATATTTCATGTTGAAAATGTATTGCATCCTTAAGCAGAGTTTGTTGCTGCCGAAGCTTTATTAGTGTAAAAAACACGAAGAAAAAACAAAAACACTCCTACAAAGATTATAGTTATCATATGGTTATCTCAACTCCGTGAGTTCAAGTAAATTCCGCTCTGGCGCTGCGAGCTTAAAGTCAGTTCAGATAGTGTAGATGGTCTGTGAGTCAGTTGCCAATACATAATATTGACGGAAGGTAATGTGCTTGCCACATTAAATATTTTCTCCTTTAAAAATAAAAATTGTACAAAAAAAATTAGGGAGTCTATTTTGCAAAATTAGATGAATCAAATTATTCGGAATTTTTAAAAAAATTTTATTAAAAGGTGACAAAGTTGAAAAATAAAGAAATTAAGTAGTTTCTGTTTTTGCAAGGCATTAGTATTATTTATTTACTAGATATAATAAAAATAGTTACAGTTTATGTACAGAACATAATAAAATATTTAAACATAATAATAATAAATCTTTTTAGGCACTTAATACAATATAAACAATTTTAAAAGTAGCTAAGTATAAATAAGTATACAGAATGTTGACAATGAGGTATTTAAAATGAGATTTTAGTTTTATACAATTTCCTGCTCTCTTATTCATTTTACGACAAAAACTGTACAGTATAGTTTTACAGAATTAAAATGGAACTTTTCAAATTTCTTTTTAAAATGATAAAGGAACCAAATACATAAACCATGTAAAAGTTTTGTTCGCAACTTTTAATAGGGGATTCCAGCTCAATTATTATCTCGGGGGCCACGTATTCGGGGGTACCTGCAAAAGTGTATGTTTTGCCCCTAGGGCCTAGCTTCTTGGCGAAGCCGAAGTCTAAAAAAATGATAATAGGGGATTCCAGCTCAATCGAATTAAAGGAAAATAGTAAAAAAATACGAATGTATATACTGAATAACGAATATTAATAAAAAAATTAAATGGTATAATTGAGATATTTTGGAAATAAGGGATTTTTTGTTATAGCGCTTCGACACGTATATGAAATCTATATATATTTTGATTGGCGACCGAAAGACCGCATATACATGCATAACAAATAGCGTGTTAGGAGGTGGGGATTACTACCAATGGAAGTTAAGAAATTCAAATTCGAAAGGAGGGGCTCACATTCCTGTACTGCAGTTTTCAAATAGTTTTAATTTTAACATAAATTTCTTGCATTAAACTTAATAATTTAAATACACTTGTAATTATAAAGTATGTAGACTTATACAGTGTTATAATATTCATTTCTTTTATGTAAATATAACTTAAAATAGCATATATTTCAAGAACATTTAGGTCCATGATGAAAAGTTTGATAAAAAAAACACATAAATGTGACGTCACGTCAATCTTTTCAAAATTCGGGAGACCATAACTCGCTTATTAATAGGAATTTTTCCCCGGATTTTCATCAATAGTCTTAGTTTTCCTAATATTTTCAGATAAAATTATAAAAAAAAAATGGTGGAATCCCCCATTCTTTAAAACTTTGCACTCTACAGTTTTTTCAGAAAAAACAAGAGGAGAATAAGAAATTGCATAAAACTAAAATTTTAAATCCCTATGTTCGCACCTGACCGTCAAAACTCTGTCTGTGTGTAACTGTTTAAAAGTCTTTGTCCCATCCAGAAAGTTCATCCGGCGGGATATCGGTATCCTTTGGATACTTATCAAAGTTGTTGACGTCTATACAACTCTTGATGACTGGTTTTATTGGGGCCGGCATCTTTTTACTACGCAGTGCTTCCCAATCGAATCCAGCAGTACTAAACCACCTACAAACAAACACGTCAAATATATTAGTGAGTATTCCACACATTTTTCTATACCGGGTATCTACAAAAATATTGAGAAAAATTCAATTGAAATACAAATAATATATTGTGCAACAAGTGCGGAAAAGCACATATTGCCCACGAATTTATTTGAAGTAACTCGTTTAACTATAGCTTGCGGACACTCACGTGACGAAGCGAATTAGCCAATCAGAAGCTGGGGAGAAACTGTCAGATTGAAGGACGGGGAGCTGAAGTTTGTTTTGGTTTATAGCGTATTATGTGTTTTGTTTTCATAGTTTGGCAACAAAATATAAAATAACTCAATTCTCAACTGAAATAACCTGTACAACCACGGGGGAGCGCTAGTTCACAAGCGTGAAGCCAACTGCGTCATTTGACGTTTGTACCAGCAGCCATTTTACGACGGTCAACGTATTCGACAAATTATTTCAATTTCTTATTGTTGTGCATTTATATTTTTATAACATTTTGTATTTTTGATGTAGTTGTTAAACTAATCTGTTTAATGTATTCATATATTATTTCTAAGGACTTTAATAACGTTTATATCGTCGTATATCGACTAAGATAGTAAGTCTTGTTTGCAATATTTATACAAATATCGAATTTTATATTTCTATTTTTGTTATAGTATTTTACTTTTAAAATGCCTGCTTGTTGCGCATTTGGGTGCAACAATAGAACGTCAACCAAGTCACGCAAACAACGATTAGAGGAGAAGGAAATTAAAATTTCCTTTCACAAGTAATCAGATAATTTGTAGTGGTTTGTATTATACTTATATTAATATTATATTATTGTATTTAGATTTTTTAAAGAAAAAGTATTCTGTTTTACATTTAACTTCATCTGTTTTAAAACATTATTTACATAATAAAATATTTGATCAACTGCAAATCCATTCGATGGATCAAGATGTTTGTGAGAATCACAGAATTCAATTAATCAGGGCAATAACCGAAAAATACATTCGTATACGATTGCATTTCCTTGTAAAATCAAGATCAGAAGAAGAGAAAAGTCAAAGACAGCGTTTTAACAAACTTATATTGTTTTCTGGACATTAACTATTATATATTTTTATTTTTTTTATTATATGTTAGTGATGAAACTGTTTAATAAAATTTCTATTTCATTTTATTACCGTTATTTCATGATTGAATATACACATTTTCTGCTTCAGATGTAAGTATAAAATAATTTATGCATTTTATCATATTATTTACTTACTAATTATTTTATTATTTATTACTCGTCATTTAATGATTCAATATTAAAGTTTCTGCATTTGAAATAAGTATAAAATAACTAATAACATGCATTTTATCATATACTATGTTGTAAAAATTGACCCTCGCAAGATGGCGGCGATACATTCCCCCCTTCCGTTTCATGGCTTCAACGTTCATGCCTTCAACGTTCATGCCTACAAACGCAGTTTACGCTCTCTCCATTTATTTATTCCTCCGAGTGTACAACATACAGTGTGTCCCATTTAGAAGTGCCACCATTGGGATCTCGAGAACTATAAGAGATACGATGTCGGTTAAATGGAACTTTTTGTGCGCTTTTGGGAGGCCATCTCAGATGTGCTTTTGTTTTTCCAAAAATTCTCATAGGGCACTAGATAATAATGAAAAACTGAATATTGTTGATTTTTTCTTTTTCAAATAACTTCTAAACTATCAGTAATTGAGAAAAACGTTTCAAATATAAAAGATAGATATTTTTATTATCTAACCAGTGGCGTACGAAATAAATTTTTATATCCTTAAATTTTCGAGATATAACACAAACTTATATTTTTTTAAATGGAACCCATATCTGATTTCAGTCTCAAAAAAATCATTATTTTTTTCTCTTTTCAATGATGTAAGGGTTATTATGTTTTATATTTGTTTAGCCTTCAAAAATTATTATTTTTTCCTTATTTTGTATTAAATTTATAATTATTTTGAAAATATTGGTAGATTTCTATTTAGAAATACTCCTTGTATTTAAATAATTTATTTCGTTAGAAAATTTTGTTCAAAACTCGTATCAAACTAATTTTTATAATATTTTGTATCTGGTCGCCCTTGGCACATTATAGTGTAATTTGTAATTATGAGTCTAGAATAAAAATATTAAGTAATAAAGGCATAAAACAAATTATTTCGATATACAATATAATTAATAATAATAATAATGTTTTTTTGGGAAATAATAAGAAAGTTCAGGAAAATAAAGAGAAAAATTAAATTTTAGGAGTAAAACAAATATAAAACATAATAACCCTTACATCATTGAAAAGAGAAAAAAATAATAATTTTTTTGAGGCTGAAATCAGATATGGGTTCTATTTAAAAAAATATAAGTTTGTGTTATATCTCAAAAATTTACGAATATAAAAATTTATTTCGTACGCCACTGGTTAGTTAATAAAAATATCTATCTTTTATGTCTGAAACGTTTTTCTCAATTACTGATAGTTTAGAAGTTATTTGAAAAAGAAAAAATCAACAATATTCAGTTTTTCGTTATTATCTAGTGCCCTATGAAAATTTTTGGAAAAACAAAAGCACATCTGAGATGGCCTCCCAAAGGTGCACAAAAAGTTCCATTTAACCGACATTGTATCTCTTATAGTTCTCGAGATCCCAATGGTGGCACCTCTAAATGGGACACACTGTATACCTATTAGACTAATATACTGCTGATCCCCTATCTCGCCAATGTGTTGTGCTTCCGTTAAAGAATATGAGATAGAAGATATATCTCCATCGCTCACAAGCGATACAGTGATTTGTATGCGCATGCTCGTGAAACTAAAATATATTTCTTAGCGGCCGGGAAAATTTCCTTCCAAGTGACAATTTTGTAATTAGAATTATTTATTTAATTCTAATTACAAAATTGTATAATATACAACTTTCAACAAAGTAAAGAATTCTTATACATGATATCATTATAATTTAATATTGTTTATGTATAATAACATTACTACAGCGCGAAATTTAAAATTCAATGAAATTATGATAACTAAACAAATATTTTAAATTATATTAAATTATGTTTTGTACAATTAAAATTTATTTTATTCAATTTTTACATTTTAGACTGTGTTTATTAATTTCATAAAAGCAACTATAAGCAACGATTTATTTGGTAGTGACTGAAAAAAAATAGCTTTCATTATCATCTAGATAATTAGTTTTTCTTTTGTCACAATGAAATTCATAATGGTTTGTTATTTCCAAATAAAACCATTCGCCTAATGAATAAACATTATTTTAACTCATTGCTGTAAAAATATATATTAATATTTATGATACTTTTCAATTTTAATTTGGATTATTTGTCACCGTCTGAACTACAGTTTTTGCAAAAGTAAATGAGCTCAAATTCACTTGTTTTCACAGTAAATGCTGCAATCACAATGACAAGACAATTGACTTCGAATAACGCACGTGGTTGGTTACAGGAAACTTCAACTTTCAAATCCTACTCTTTCGTTATTTCCGTTAGCGACACCAGTAGCCAATAGAATTATAGAATGCGAGCATGCGCATCCAAAGCACTGTATCGCTTGTGAGCGATGGAGATATATCTTCTATTTCATATTCTTTAACGGATGAATCGCGGAGGATTAGCAGTATATTAGTCTAATAGGTATATGGTGTACAATCTGTCACTGTCATATGATACAATTTTGCTTGTGTTTCTCGAAAATGAAGCTAAGTATTGTTCAGATATTTGACTTTCTAAATACTACTCATCATTCTAGGAATATTGTTGAAGGTTTGATTGTATATAATGTTCATTTACTACTTTATTTAAAATATTAATCTTGTAAATAGGCGAAGAAGTTCTGAATGCGAATCATATTATATTATGTGGAATTACTGATAGTTATCGAGAAATTATAAATGTAATATCACTCTGTCTTCAAGCAAGTTCTTTGTCGTCATAAATATGGTACAGCATTTTTTTAATTTCTCCGTTGAGAAGGAATTTTAAAAAATTTAAATAATCATAAATATATTTCAAATATAATTATTAATAATAATACCTGGAAGAATAATGTCATTGGCTGGTAGCACAAGGCACAAGCCCTGTTTTAATTAAAACGCTGTTTTAAAAAATGACAAATTTTATTGTTTAATAATAAAAATAAATAATATCAAATTTATCAAAATATAATTTTAAAGCAGAATTTAGTTTATATTCAAACAAATATTAAAAAAAAATCGTTTTATACACGAGGGTGAAATTTAATTTGACATCTTTGAAACAGTGTTTTAGTTAAAACAAGGCTTGTGCTACCAGCCACTGTCTTTAAAATGTCTCGAACATACTCTCATATACTTGGAAATTTGTTTTCCAGAACGTAAAACATACGTCCAAGCTTGAAATTAACCAATATGTATCCAATGTTTGTTGAATGCCTGCATTTGTGGTTATAGTCATTTTATTTTTACTTATTTTTGGAAAAAATTTGGAAACTTAAATGAGTTTCCCTACTCACAAGCGAATGACACCCGTATACGTTCTACCGCGTTTTGCAATATTAATTTTCGTGTAAAAGAAATAGTTTTAAAAAATGTATGCTGACATAATGTTGTACTTGCTCGCACCTACCGTCATGCACTAGTTTAAAATTTAGTCACCAGATGTCATATCGATTCTCTACAGTTGTCAATACGCATTAAAAACTTAATATGAAAACTGCCAAACTATTAAAACAAAACTCATAACCTCTGGACACGCTTCCAAAACAAACCTCAGGGTTGCGTTCCAAAACTCTACTGCTGCAGCTGATTTTGACATTACAATAAGGTCGAAAGTCGCTAAGATGATTTGGAAAGTCTTTTTACTGCGAAATACAGGCTGTCTCAGGACGAGCTTGCGCTATCTCTATTTTAAATACTATTTAATATAATTTAACGAAATTTGGTATTTAGGGGTTATCCAACATGCCTGTTTCAACTAAAATATTTTCAAAGCAGTAGCACTTCCGGTTTGACCGGAAATTGACCTCAACTTTCTTATTTTAAATGGAATATGCTATATTTTATTTTACCATTGAATGCAGCGGAAAATTTTACATATGAAGCAATAAAAACATTTTACTCATGATCAACTACTTCCGGCTTTATTCAGCTTTTTTTGATTTTTTGTATGAAATCCGGCACATTTTCAAAATTCTGTATATCGGGAACTAGATCGAATTTTTATAATCTGAAAAAAGCCTTTTATAAAGGAGACTTTAAGCTACATTACCCATAGAAGAATCCTCGATTATTTATAAAAATATGACGGGTACGTTACACCAAAATTACAGTTGACAAACTTCAAAAAAGACAATTTTTTTAAATGGAACCCCCCCCTTTTTTATTACATAAATGTGTACTACGGCAAAAAATAAGGGTACTTTATGTAACATGTCCTATGTTGAAAGTTGATAGAATTTCAGTAAATTAGAAAAACATGTAATGAATTTTTGATATCAATAATTCAATTTTTGATATCAATAATTCAATTTTTAATATCAAGAATTGAATGATGGATATCAGATCTCCGTAAATAACATATCCAGAATTCGAATTTTTGACGTCCTAAATTAATTTTTGATATCAAGAATTGAATTATGGATATCACATCTCCGTAAATAACATGTCCAGAATTCCAATTTTTGATATCAAGAATTCGGTGCGCCATCTAGTTTAAAATGACTAAATTACTTTGTGTCGGTAAGTCAGATTTCCTTAGCGAAATCATGACTAAATGTATACATCATTAATTCTGTAGATTTTATTTGATAAAGGCCAACAAACTGGTGATTCTTTTCGTTTTTGTGAAATAGGTTTGCATTCTGACTAATCCTAAGGCAGAATCTAAACCAACGCTATTATAATTTCGCTGAGGGAATCTGATTTACAGACACAAAGTATTTCAGTCACTTTAAACTAGATGGCGCACCGAATTCTTGATATCAAAAATTCGAATTCTGGACATGTTATTTACGGAGATGTGATATCCAGAATTCAATTCTTGATATCAAAAATTAATTTAGGACGTCAAAAATTCGAATTTTGGACATGTTATTTATGGAGATGTGATATCCAGAATTGAATTTTTGATATCCAAAATTCAATTTTTGATATCTTTAATTCAATTTTTGATATCCTTAATTTAATTCTTTATATCCTTAATTCAATTCTTGATATCTAAAAAAGAATTTTTGATATCTATAAATATTTGAATTTAAGACGTCTTTAAAACATTTTGGATATCAAAAAATATTATAAGAACATCCAAAAATGAATTAAAGACGTCTGTATTTCATTTAATGACGTCTTTATATAATTTAACATATCTTTAATATAGAATAAATATTAAAACGGCTTTCCATACGCCTATGGTTTTTATAGCTTTACCGTAACCACAGAGAAATCCTTTATTACTTCAGCTCGCCAAGTAATATTGTCCAGACTATATTACGCACCGTGTTTAAAAATAAAATAAAATGAAATCTTACTTATTCTCTCGAATATCTTCAATTCCATTTCTCCCTAACCTATCCGTCGGGACACTCCTGCACAATTTCCTAATCAGCATTTGTAGTTGCCGAGGCATTTTGGTCGGGAAATCCACGTGGTCGATGCCTCTGATAATGAGGTTATATGTTTTCATGTGATCGGAACCACGGAATGGAGGTTTTCCTACCGCCAGTTCATGGATGAAGATTCCCAAAGCCCAGTAATCTACAGCGCGGTCATGCCCGCGGTTTAAGATTATCTCGGGGGCCACGTATTCGGGGGTACCTGCAAAAGTGTATGTTTTGCCCCTAGGGCCTAGCTTCTTGGCGAAGCCGAAGTCTACCTACAAGAAAATATGATAATAGGGGATTCCAGCTCAATCGAATTAAAGGAAAATAGTAAAAAAATACGAATGTATATGCTGAATAACGAATATTAATAAAAAAAAAATGAAATGGTATAATTGAAATATTTCGGAAATAAGGGTTTTTTTGTTATAGTTACACTAATATGAAATCCATATATAATATTTTGATAGGCGACCGAAAGACCGCCTATATATGCATAACAAATAGCGTGTTAGGATGTGGGGGTTACTACCAATGGAAGTTAAGAAATTCAAATTCGAAAGGAGGGGCTAACATTCCTGTACTGCAGTTCTCAAACAGCTTTTATTTTAACATAAATTTCTTGCATTAAACTTAATAATTTAAATACACCTGTAATTATAAAGTATGTAGACTTATACAGTGTTATAATATTCATTTATTTTATGTAAATATAACTTAAAATAGCATATATTTCAAGAACATTTAGGTCCATGATGAAAACAGTTTGATATAAAAATACATAAATGTGACGTCACGTCAATCTTTTCAAAATTCGGGAGACTATAACTCGCTTATTAATAGGAATTTTTTCACCGGATTTTCATCAATAGTCTTAGTTTTCCTAATATTTTCAGATGAAATTATATAAAAAAAAAAAAAATGGTGGAATCTCCATTGACAAACTGATAGCTTTGTTGATAGAACAGTTTGCAAACAGTTGGAGTTTGAGATCGAATGTGCTTGCCCGATTTCAAACTATACTCTGTTTTTAAACTATAGACAATAACTAGACATTCTAGTGAGAAAATCAAAGCCTGTGATTGGCTGTTGCGCTATTTCGTCAGGCCGCATTTAACCAGACGAAATTTCAAGTTAACCTTCAAACGTAATTGAAACGTCAAACTCTCAGTAGTTGTCAAATTACTTGTTGAATTTGCACGTGTTTTTTGTTTCATTTCTCTTTTTGTGATATTGCACGAATAAAAACAGTTATAATATATAAATTTTTCATCAAGGAATTACAAAAAAATAATGCAATTAATTAATTTATAATTAAAAGTTATGTATTTATGATTTTATATGAATAAATTAAGTAGATTATCTGTAATAGTTTTGTTTAATGAAAATATAACCTGGAAAGTATAAATACTGACGTGACCTTCATTTTAACATTTCAATTCCCCCGCCAAATAAATCGAGTCATTTTTTTTGGTAATTTCTAGCGATGTAAATGTGACTTCGTCGTGCGTTTAAAGTTTAGATCTCAGCGCCACTGCGGATAAAATTTGAAACCCTGCGAGAGACATTCAGAGCAGGCGGCTGACAGTCCAATGGTTTTTTAATTGCAAAGTTATAGTTCTTACCCAACGCCACCAGTCCGCAGGATAGCGCTAATATCGTAACCGAATGAGTGTTCGGTATTGCTCGGACCAGCTCGTTTGAGTTTGAAAGTTTACTGTTTACTACCAGTTAAATGTCAAAATCCGTTGAAATCATAGCTTCACAGATAGTGTAGATGGTATGTGATTCAGAGTTTATAACCTATGTTTACAACGAACGTGTAACTGCATTTTTTCCATTTTTCTTATTTTATTTTAAGTTGTAGTGGTGTATTTTTGTAATTTTTTATTGTTTCATTAATATATCAGTTTGATATTTACCAAACAGTCTTTTTTAAGACTAATTTTCGTGTGTTTATAGTTTCTTTTATCATATTATTTCTTATATACTTTTGCATCTATATTTCTTTTGCAATATGTCTAATTCATATTATGGTGTACCGATGTGCAATTCATGGAAAAAACGTACTCCAGATTTACACCGATAATTCTAAAGTACAAATAAAAAATCATTTTGACAAATACGAATTGGTCAGTTGGAAAAAAGTGTGGATAGACGTATTGAAAATTGGAAAAAAGTGAGCCCTTTCATGAAAGTGTGCTCCTTACATTTTGACGAAGAAAGTTTTATTAAATCTAGTAGAGGTAAGTGTGTACAAATATTGTGCAAACCAAAATATTACATTATGTAGAGTCCAATCTTTTGATATGCCAATTATTTATAGAAACAAGATCCAGTAACCGTAAATTTCTAAAGAAAAGCACAATACCGACATTGAATTTACCAGTAATGTAGAAGATCCTGGCCCATCTAATCGACAAAATCGACCAATTATTGTGCATTGTCCACAAAAACTAACTTTATGTAATTTTGTAAATGACGATAAATCTCTTAACAATCTGACAGGGTTATGTAGTGAAAAATTACTCAATTTGACATCGGTACACAACAATATGAATTAGACATATTGCAAAACAAATATAGATGCAAAGGTATATAAGAAATCTTAATATATAAAACAAAGTCGGGTTAGTTACACCATTTATAACTCAAGAACGGCTGGACCGATTTTGATGATCTCTGATTTGTTGGATTCGTCTCCGCCCCGAATAGCAGAATGACTATTAAAATATCGATTTACGTAAAAAAAAAATTAGTACACTACTTTTAAGGATTTTATGCTCTTTCTAATTATAGTGAAACGCAGCCAATTCAGCGACATCTATCTACATAGTGGAAAAGTAAAAGTACAACGTTTTCTCACCCCTGCCGCTGTCTGTCAGTATATAACCAATAAAGGTTACATGTCGATTTGTTAGTTTTGTACGAGTGCTATTAATCCATACTAGGTAATATAATAAATGCGAAAGTAACTCTGTCTGTGTGTCTGTTACGTTTTCACGACTAAACGGCTGAATCAATTTGGATGAATTTTGCTATAGAGATAGATTGGAACTTGGAGAAGGACATAGGCTACCTTTTGTCGCGAAAGTAAAACTTGAAGGGGTGAAATAGGGGATGAAAGTTTGTATGGAGAACCCATCATATCTTCCGCTGAACCAATTTTGATGAATTTTGGTATAGAGATAGATTGGATTTTGGAGAAGGACATAGGCTACCTTTTGTCGCGAAAATAAAACTTGAAGGGGTGAAATAGGGGATGAAAGTTTGTATGGAGAACCCATCATATCTTCCGCTGAACCAATTTTGATGAATTTTGGTATAGAGATAGATTGGACTTGGATAAGGACATAGGCTACCTTTTGTCACGAAAATAAAACTTGAAAGGGGTGAAATAGGGGATGAAAGTTTGTATGGAGAATCCGTCAAGGCGGTACAATAGGGGGTGATTTCAATTATTTTTTATCTTTGTATCTATAGTTAAGTTTTAACGTTAGTAGATTTTCGATATTTGTCGGAGAGATAGTTTACATCATATGTACCCACATAAGTAAAAGTACCCGAGACATGTTTAGAAACGGGCGTTGTTAGGTGCGGTGCGGGGATTGAGTGGGTAGTGGGCGGAGCCTGTTACATGTACGATGCGAGGCAGGTTGCCGGGTCCCTACGCAGCGCATGTCTCCGAAGTAAATGTAAAAAATTACTGGTACACGTGTAGCAATCGTTATTCTAGCTCTACCCGTGCGAAGCCGGGGCGGGTCAGCTAGTAATATGATAAAAGAAACTATAAACACACGAAAATTAAAGACTGTTTGGTAAATATCAAACTGATAATATTAATGAAACAATAAAAAATTACGAAAATACACCACTAGAAATTAAAATAAAATAAGAAAAATGAAAAAAATGCAGTTTCACGTACGTTGTAAACATAGGTTATAAACTCTGAATGTCTCTTGCAGGGTTTCTAAAATTCGCCACCAGAGTGCGTATTGCTGGGCTGGAAATCCCTACAGTTTAAAAACACGGTATAGTTACACAATGCCGTTTTCTTCAGCTTGATAATGGAAATACTATCAAACTGTAAATTTTTCTTCAATATCATTTGCAATTTGTTTGAAAGTGTTCAAAAAATATTGTTATTTTAAAATAATTCGCATTTTTTGGATTTTTTCTAATAGCCATTATTTCAAAATCGTCATCTTCACTTGAAGAATATTTAAAAAGTCAATTTCGGATACTTGTATACCGGTTTATTATAAAATCTATTTATTTTACATACCAATTTGATGTAACCTTCCTTATCGATCAACAGATTCTCCGGTTTCAAGTCTCTGTAAATAATATCCCTAGAATGCAAATAATCAAAGGCTTCTACAACACATGCGGCCATGAATCTTGTAACTTTCTCGTCAAAACAGCGATTGCGCGCTTTCTGAAGCATTGTCCAAACGTCGCCTCCCAAACACACTTCCATTAAGAAATAAATGTATTTGGAATCTCGATATGTCCTGTACAATCTACAAACGATAATATTTATTAATAATTTTGTAGTTTTATACAGGTGGGCTAGGCCAGGGCCATAAAGATGAGCGGTTTTAAAGATCAATATTGCTTGTTGTGACCTGGGCGAGTTTCTTTATTCAACAACTATTCATGCGCTGAATTCCATCAGAAATTGAAAATGACGTCACGATGAATAGCTGATGGATCCGATGGATAGCCGCTGCGACCGAATAAAGAAACGGGTTGCTGAAAAGTGCGATGAATATCCTAACCTTAAATATCAACTGACAGTTAACCACCAGTTAACAGATATGAAACGTATTATAGTTAAAAGAACCGTCACTCTATTGCAATCATCAGATTCTTTATCAAACAATGAAGAATTTGATATGGAAGTCATAATGATAATAAAAATCATCTATATCTATAACCATCTCCTTTCCGTTGTGAACGAGATATAATGTTTTCTTATTTGAATCATGCATTTGGTTTTCTTTGCATAATCGTACAGCCGCAAGCATGAAACACACGCAAATGTCAAAAATATAACCTAAAAACATTTCGTTAGACCCCCCACTACCGATCCATCGGAAATCGTAAAATCTGTTGGTAGTCAAAGCCGATGCTTGCGATGTATTTACGATGGATAGTGCGCGGTAATTAGAAACGGTATGATGAATTTCATCTGCAATTCAGCAGTGAATAAAGAAACGATGTGATGAATTTTCGATTAATGCGCAGTAGTCAACGGCGAATAAAGAAACTCACCTATAATATTGTTTTTAAGAAATTATTTTCCCGGATGTATACTTTAATATAAATTTTAAAAAAATTGTATAAGATTTATAGTTTTTACCTCCCGCTACCCTTGGTAAGGGAGGTATAGGGATCGTGCTAAAAATCACATATCGCGATTTTAGTAAATGACTACGTTTTAAGGTCCCTAGAATCAAATTTTTGATGTCTGTATGTATGTGTAGGAATTTTGTCTTCGCTCTAACTCAAATACTATGATTCAGAAAATTCTGAAACCTTGTATTTCTATCCTATTCTAATATGAATAGAAGTCATTAGATTTTGGTGTAAATCGGATAACCGGAAATAGCACTTTACCTGAAGGTCATAATGGTTTTTCTTCAAAAAATATCATTAAACGCCATTTTTTCACATTTTATGTCTTATAAAAATTAAAGATATTGAATTTTCTACAGGAATACATTAATACTTTTTCTATATATTTTACAGATAAATTTAAAAATAATTTTTTTTATTAGTCGCGATGCCTAAGATAAACACAATTCCTTTGTTACACAGTTCATATTTCAAATGAATGTAACTGACAGTAAATGTCACTGTCAAAAAACTAATCACTTCAAATTAATAATAGTGACATTTTAAAAAGAAAATAGTAAATAAAGCAATAGTTTTCTGCAATGGAACAGTTTGCAGCGGTAGTAAATACATAGGTAGGTATGTATTTAAATTAATAAAAATTAAATAGCGGGAGGTTTTGTGTTGGCCACATCAGATTTTTTTTTATATGGCAACCTATGTTGAAAATAGTCTCATCATTTTGTTTATTTTATAAGCTTCTTAATGATAAATAACAAATCTACATTCTTTTGTTTTACACGTGATTAAAAATGAATTATAATTTTTTTGGTGCGAAAAAATTGAAAATTGTTAAAAATAATTGGTTTAGAATAATTTTGAGAACATAATTAATAAATCTGGAATCAAAATAGACAAATGATGAATTGTAATAGATATTTTCAGTTGTTTCCTCATAATTTTCAATTTTTTCGCCCCAAAAATTAATAATTCATCTTATATCTATGTATAACACAAAAGAATGTAAACTTGTTAGGTATATATCATCATATATCTCAAGAATGATTAAGATTTCAAAAAATCTAATTATGCCTTTTTATTTTGTCCAAAAACGGCACAAAATTTGTTCAAATCAATTTTTTTTAACTACCATAACAAATGAGATAAACAAAAAAAGATCGAAAATTCCTGTGGTGTCTATTAAACTATTATTTTGGTCCAGATGCGGTTCTTCGCTACCGAAAATCGGTCACTTTAATATGTTCTTATGTATGAATGCTATAATGATTGTGGACAAGGCGAAAGAAGAATGTTGTTAAAGAGTGAAGTGAGTCAGCTGAGCTCTTACTCTTATCCCTTTTCTTATTGTTACTATTGTTTCCGGGTATTTGCTAACCCCCTAAGTGGGAATCGCGTGATTTTATGTACGTATGTATGTATGTAAAAATTAAATAGCGGGAGGTTTTGTGTTGGCCACATCAGATTTTTTTTTAGAATTTGTTGAAAACCGCTGATCTTTATGGCCCACCCGTATAAAAAATATAGATAATTTACTTGACAATGAATTCAGAGTTGCAGCTAAACATGATCATCTTCTCATTGTATGCGTGTTCTTGTTGTTGTTGCTGAACCATATCTATTTTCTTTAAATATTTCAGAGCAAATGTTTGACTTTTGTTGTTACGGTACTGCACTAATTCGACACGGCCAAATCCTCCAACGCCAAGAGTTTGGATGATGTCTAGATCGTCGAATCGGATGTAACTAAAATCTAAAAAAAATGAGTGAGATCAGAAAGGGAAGCGGAAATTACCGAGTAAATACAGGTGGATCCAGAATGAGTGAATGTCACGTTACTTGACAAAATTCTGATTATTATCAAAATTATCTCCCATTCCTTTACACAGCAATAAGGCATTTTGTTTGGTTATACAGGATGTCCCATTTAAGTTACGAATGCATTGGTATCTCGAGAACCGTAAGAGCTACGAGGTTGGTTAAATTAGACAAAAGTTGCCCCATTAGGAGGCTATTTTAATGGTGTTATTTGCGAAAAAATGCATAGGTCACTAGATACAGGTGAAAATGTAAATTTCGCGATTTTCTTTTTTTGCTTATAACTTTGTTATATGAAATAATACGAGATTCTGGTTTGCACTTTCTTAAGGCACTTTTGTATGGTGAATTTGCAGAAGTACTCAATTTTTTTTTATATCTAACCATTTACGATTTACTGATAGCAACTTTTATTTTTCATATGGAGGTCATATTAAGCTATGGCATTTTTAAATAGAGATTAAATTGAAAAAAGTAAATCGAAAGCTGCTATGGAAACAATGAACAACGAAAAAGTGCAACAATTGAATTTCTGAATTTTACTTGACAATAGTAGATTATTAGGAGTAATAAACGAACTTTGACAACGAATGTAACAACTCAACATATCATATTTTTCCCAACGAGAAAAATTCATTTTTATTACTCGTAATAATCTTCTATTGTCAAGTAAAATTCAGAAATTCAATTGTTGCACTTTTTCGTTGTTTGTTGTTTCCATAGCAGCCTTCGATTTACTTTTTTCAATTTAATTTTAGTATAAATAACAATTTTATTAATTTTTCTGTTAATTATAAAAATAAATTATTATTGTTTTATATCATTGTAAAGCTAAAAAAAATCTCTATTTAAAAATGCCACAGCTTAATATGACCTCCATATGAAAAATAAAAGTTGCTATCAGTAACTCGTAAATGGTTAGATATAAAAAAAATTTGAGAACTTCTGCAAATTCACCATACAAAAGTGCCTTAAGAAAGTGCAAACCAGAATCTCGTATTATTTCATATAACAAAGTTATAAGCAAAAAAAGAAAATCGCGAAATTTACATTTTCACCTGTATCTAGTGATCTATGCATTTTTTCGCAAATAACAAAACATCATTAAAATAGCCTCCTAATGGGGCAAATTTTGTCTAATTTAACCAACCTCGTAGCTCTTACGGTTCTCGAGATACCAATGCATTCGTACCTTAAATGGGACACCCTGTATACACGATTTAAAATATACTGGTTGTGCCACTCTGCACAAAATGAGGGTCCAAAGCGATACGTGTTTCTTCGTTTTTTCCGCTAGAGGCGCAACTTGAGAACGACCCAACTGACACCTGTCATTTGCATGTCATTTTGAAAATATTACATGTTATATCTTATAGAAAGGTAAATAAAACAGGTTTTGAAGTACATATTCGTATTATATGTAATGTAATATAAATATTTTGTAGAAAGATATTGCAATTAATGCAAAATGAAAAGAAAATTAAATAGAAAATGTTTCATTCCTGGTTGTGAAACCGGTTACAAGAAATCCACTGAAAAATAATTCCTGTTTGCTGCTCCACTCGATATATCACTTTTAAAAAAATGGCAATGTGCAATTAGTAGAGATGATCGCGAATTAAGATTGAATGATGTTTGTCGAAAACATTTTCGGGAAGAAGATATTATTACCGAATGGAAATCTGGAAGCGTACGGTTCTATCAATTTATTTAGTTTTTCCAATTTTAAATCCTATTGATTCAGGTTTCCATTAAATATATAAATTTCTATTAAAAATAAATTCATTATGCATTTCATTTTTTATATTTTATGTAAAAATAGTTTGCTGTGGTAGGGTCGTTCTCACGTAGCGCATCTAGGGGATGATTCAAGGAAACACGTATCAAGCGGACCATCAGAAACAAAAAAACATGACAAGTGGCATAACCAGTATATTTTAAATCGTGGTTATATAATATACAAATGTCAGATTGACAGTTGAACGATAAAAAATCTGGAGGGGATAAATGTGTCAGGAACTACAGCGCCATGATCCCATTTAAAAAATATTATGTTTGTATTGCCTATATATCGGGAATTATTAAGTTTTAAAAAAATCTAATTACATCACGTAATTCTACGTAATAAACAGCATAAAAATTATCTAAACGTTTTTTCTTTATCTTTTATAATAAACGAGTTATGAGGTATTTTCAAAATAAGCGAAAATCAAGTTTTAGCCTGTAGCTCAAAAACAAAAGACAATCGAAAATTCCTGTGGTTCATATAAGGAACTCGAATTTGTTCCGTCCTGTACATTAGGAATGTTCTGGATCGATAATTATGTTTTTACCTTCCGTCATCTTTAGGTAAGGTATTGTCTTTAGTCAAAAAATTCGGTGGTGAGTTTTTAATGAATAAGCACGTTTTAGGGTCCATACAATACGATATTACTAATTTTACATTAATGTCTGTATGTGTGTATGTGTGTCCGTGTGTATGTGTGACAAATTTTTCTCCGACGATAACTCCAAAACTACTATTCTAAAAATTATTATTCTTTCATATTCCTCTTCTCTACAACCATATGAAGAGCAGATTAGATTTTGGTTATAAATGGTCTACCGGAAGTACCCTTATTTTAAGTTCTTAACAGTTTTTCTTATCTTATCTTATTCTCTATACGATTTGATTATACATTTTCATTCATATTCAATATATTTATAGAGATATTAAGAGAAGTTAACTTTCAAAAATCAGTCAGCTTTGCAAAAATTATGGAAACAGCAGATATATTCAAAAAATTCCAATTGACAGATGTCAGTGTGAAATGCAAAACCAAAGTGGAAAGTATAGGATCAGAAAATATCATAAGTGACAGAGTGTCCCTCGCAATTTCAATGCCGGTTGTACGAGGTAGACCAAAGAGAAGATGGAAGGACTGTGTGAAGAAGATGCGTTGGGTAGCAATGAGGAAGTGTGAAGTGCAATTTACAGAATGTACATTCGTGTTATAATTATATTGGATTTATAGAATCTTTCCAAAGGAACTTGTAATATGGAATTTGTAAAAAATAGTGTGTTCGTGTTACAATTTTACAGGATATATAGAATCGTTTTCAAGGAACTTTTGGTATCGGATTTGTACAAAATACATCGAAATGACAACAGGTTTTTTTTTTACTCACCTGCTTTTCCAGGTATATTATTAAGTGGAAGAACTGGTCGTTTATCTTCATAATTTTCAATTTCTAGAACTGAACCCAAGTTTTTGATGAAATTTCTGAAAAAATATATGCAAATTAATAACAAAATAACGGGTTGTAAAATGTTAGCTAAAAAAAATATTTCCTTTTTGTCCTCCTGAACTGTAAAAATAACAATCACACATCGTTGACGTCTATGGTTGCTTCGATTTTACGCATGCGCTGACTTTACAACACCGAATAAAGTAATAAACACCCACATTTTTAAGTTTTAAGAGATCATTAATAAATAAAGCTACTTTGTAATAATAAACAGTACCTACAAAAACGCTTCTTACCGCAATTCATGTTCAATAATAATAAAAATAAAGCTGAATTTCGTAATTAAATCTGCCAACGCCATCTGTTAGCATTAGCAAATAATGATTCTCAGTCGGCAATGTCAATGTGTCAAAATATTCAAATGATAAACTTTGTTGAATGATTGATGAGAATTATTGTTTGTTTATTTTTATTTCAAACATATGAAATTCATTTTAATAAAGAATGCCGAAAAGGATATGTTTAGGAACTAGAACTACATATGTAGAAACTAAACTATCTAACTTTAATTTTCTTCCATTCCATTCTTAAATAGATCAAATAATCAAAATGCAAATTCATGGTCTATTGGCAACTGACTTTAAGCGATACGCTAACTAGTGGCAAAAATTCGAACTCTAGGAGTTGAGATAGATTTGGCGCGCTCTGTATATAAAACATTGTCGTATCTGAAAAAATTAATATTATTTAATTATTTCTTGCTTTCTATTATAATAATTTGTGAAATTTGCCATCGTAGATCTGTTTTGCAGATAGTGTATTGTATGTATAATAATTAACTTATTGTATTAATTATTATATACAATTAATTGCATTCTAACCTTTAAAACAAGTTTGTTTTTATATTAAATGAGTAATATTTACTGTTCTGTACCCCAATGCAAGTCGTTATTTAAAAAAAAAACAGAATATGTAAGTTACCATTCTTTCTCTCAAAAAATAAAGATTATGTTATCATCGAGAACAAATTTGGAGATTAAGAGAAAATTTACTGGCGAAAAACCTGGATAATAAAATTAAATATCTGATGTGGACACCACATGACTTCCTTGTACGCCTGTTACACTATATGTACATATGTTTATAATTAAAATATGTATTATAACAGACCCAATCATAAAATTCATTTTTTTCAAGAAAAACTGATAACATCTTCTGGTAAAGTATTACTTCCGGTTAGACTATTTTAACCAGAATCTATTATGTTATTCCCATTGATATAAAAGTATTATATACCAAATTTGAAAAATTTTGGATTATATTTTAATACAGTTTTTCATTAAAATCTATTATAGGCTTCAAGTAAAGTACCACTTCCGGGTAGACCATTTTAATTAAAATCTATTATGTTATTCCTATTGACATAAAAATCTTATATATCAAATTTGAAAAGTTTTGGATTATATTTTAATACAGTTTTTCATTAAAATCTATTATAGGCTTCAAGTAAAGTACTACTTCCGGGTAAACCATTTTAACTAAAATCTATTATGTTATTCCCATTGTTATAAAAGTCTTATATAAAAAATTTGAAAAGTTTTGCATTATATTTTAATATAGTTTTTCATTAAAATATATTATAGGCTTCAAGTAAAGTACCACTTCCAGATAGACCATTTTAACTAAAATCTATTATGTTATTCCCATTGATATAAAAGTCTTATATACCAAACATGAAAAGTTTTGGTTTATATTTTAATATAGTTTTTCATTAAAATCTATTACAGGCTTCAAGTAAAATACCACTTCCGCAAGTTATGTAATGACCAAAAAGGGAGGTGCACAAATAGATGTTATAACAGTCCTAAATACAAAATTTTAACTTTCTACGGCTTCCCGTTTTTCAGTTATGCGAGATACGTACGTACAGACGTCACGACGAAATTAGTCAAATTGGATTCAGGGATGGTCAAAATGGATATTTCCGTTGAAATCTGGAAACCGAAATTTTTCGCGATTACAATACTTCCTTTACTTCGTACAAGGAAGTAAAAATAGGGAAACCAGTTTCTAAATTTCATGAAGGTCTTTACATTTGGCTGACAGTGATTATTTTACCAGAGGTATGTATACTGCAGGAAAAGTTTTATTTGCAATAAGTATATGTTCTTTTTTAAATGTTAATAAAAATAAACGAAAATGTTTAAAAAAAACTGCTGTACTTTCCAAAAATTTGCCCACTATAAAGCATGAAGACAAACCTTCCACTAGCAGTAGTCGAAATTCTCGATTATTTGCAAGAAATTATAGAAAAAATAAAACTAATATTTCATGTTGAAAATGTACTGCATTCTTAAGCAGAGTTTGTTGCTACCGAAGCTTTATTAGTGTAAAAATCACGAAGAAAACACAAAAACACTCCTACAAAGATTATAGTTATCATATGGTTATCTCAACTCCGTGAGTTCAAGTAAATTCCGCTCTGGCGCTGCGAGCTTAAAGTCAGTTGCCAATGTCCCAGCCTGTCAAAAAAGCTCGGATATTTAACTCTGTCGTTAACAAGATGTCGTTAATTAATTGAACAATGTATTTAATAGTGTGAATCTTAATGCAGCTAGCTTGATTACAACAATGGTTTAAGGTTAACAAGCAAAAATTTATAGTAAATATATATTTAAAAAATTTAAAACAATGTGTGAGTTAGGAATTTGTACAACGTTCGGTTTTATTGCAACACTTTTGTGTCTTCACAACATTATTAAACAATTTTTAATTCAAAAATTCTCTTTACTTTTTGAGTAATGTCCATATTCATAAACACTCGTAAAGTTTCAAAACGGCTCGTTATAATGAGGTCATGCACGACTTTTTTTATAATTTTAATCGATAGTGTAGTGAAAAATAATAGACCCGTATTTTTTATTTTTCCTCAAATCGATCTTTAATCATGAAAAAATTGTAATTGAAAATGACATTCTTTAAAATGAGGCTGCTAGACCCCCGCTTCGTCCCTTGTCTAATGACGTCACAGAGTGAAAAGCACGACCATTTTGATTTTCACATTGTCTTAAACGTCAAAGTGACATTTGAAGATAACCTAAAATTTATGAAAGTAAACATGTCGATGGAACGTTGTTTCGTGCCAAAATAAAGAATAAAATAATATTCTGGAATATATTCAATGTCTCATATGCGTTTATAACCTCCTACCGTCTAATTCAAAGATTCAAAAGTGAAAGAAACATCTGATGTAACGTAGATAATTTCACGCCATATGAAAATTATATTTATAAAAATAAATAGAACGATATTATATTAATATAATATAGCATATTCAGATATGTAATCCTCAATTTATAGTTTATATATATTTTTCTTTTAGAAATTATGTGTCCATATAAAATGTTTGTTTGAAATGAGTCTGAACTTCGTTCGTAACGTTGTGACGACAAAACATGGCTGGTTTTTGCAACTTTTTAAAAATACCAACTTTAAAACGATTTTATACAACAAAAAATATAAATAAAAAATAATTTAATCATACTGATCGATGAATTAGACTATCCTTTTTCGAATTAAATTGAAAAAAGGTACAATATTTTTTTTGCATGACCTCATTTTTGACAAATAGAATCAAACATCACAAATTAAATTTCGATTTTTCGTTCAATGTCGACTGTTTTTATTGGATAAAAATTATAACGAACCGTTTAAATTTTTTACGAGTGTTTATGAATATGGGCATGAGTCTCATATTTATTTTCCCTTACTTTCTATCGAGGGTGAGACACTCCACCCCTGGCGCCTGAGCAATAACTGTCGCTTGTCTGCAATCCTCTTGAAGAAGAGCCAACTCTCCAAAGAACTGCCCTCGTTTAAACACTCCAACAGTTTCTTCCACAGCCACCTGACCAATTCCGCCTGTCCTTTTCGTAATGAGAACACTGCCCACTCGAATGATATAAAATTTGTCTCCACGTTCACCTTGTCGCACGATCTCATGGCCTGTCGCAAAGAACTCCTACAAAAGGAAAACATGGTGTATAATAATGTTTTTAAATTTTTTGAAGTGGCAACTTCTTATGGGAGGATGAACCACTAAAGAATTTAAGCGTCAAGCTGCCGCTGAGAGATGGCAAGCCAATGCGCGCGCAACTCTAGTTCTCACTAACTACTTGTTTTTAATATTTTATTCGTTGCTGTGTTCGGAAATAAATTACCAAATATAAAGCCTCATTCACAAATTGAAATTAGTTTTTTTGTTTGGCTTTATGTTTTACACTTACTTTGGAGTATCATTCATAAATAACGTTTAGTTTTCTGTTTTAGTTAGTAGTGACATCTAGCGAAAAATTAATAAAGATCAGTAAAACAGTTACTATTCGTGAGTGAAGAAGAGGAGGAGCTTAGCGCGTGACGTAACAATATGGCCGGTTTAAGGTAGATACTTCGTTTTCCGCAACTGTCTATTCTTGTACACTGCGGCGTTTGAAATACAAAGTAATATTAATATTATAGGTAATATTAAATAAAAATAATGGGTGCGATTCAGTGGGCTATATTAAACTAACACTTGTATTAACTAAAACACTGTATTAGCTTAAAACACATTTTAAAACAAAGGTGATTCAGTGCTCTGTATTAAGCTGTTTTAGTTAAAACACAAAATTACACTTGACAACACTGTAATAACTGTCAAAGTGCGAAATTGGCGGCATTTGAAACGTCAAATTTTTGTATTTGTGTTGTTTTAGGTTATGTTACACTACTTTAATGACCTATATTTTAAATTTTAGCATATTAAAATGTCAGGAAAAAGAATTACAGAACCGATTGATTTAATGAAGAAAAGATTATTTTAATAAGAGGCAATTACTAAACGGAACGGTATTATTGAAAATAATGGAAATGACATTAAAATAATGAAAAATAAAAAAGCTGCATCATTTTGAAGTGGTAAATTGGAATGTCCAAAGAAATAAAAGTGATGTTTGTGCTGATTGATATTTTTTATTATTGTAATCAAGGTTCCATTATTGTAAATAAGCATTTCTTTGTTGTAATCAAAATTTCTTTAAGGATTTCTTTGTTTGTAATAAAAAAAAATCAAAATCAAATCAATATTTTAATTCAAAGTAGCGGGGCCCCTAAAATGTGAGGGGCCCATAGGCAATTACTTATTCTGCCTAATGGGTAATCCGGCACTGATTGAAATGCAATTCAAAGAGTGAAATTGCGCATTATTTAAAAGAAAAACTAAAACTGATGGAGGTACATCACCGCCAAACCCAGATATGTCAATTCGAATCAAATTTATTACATGCTGAAATACATTTTTTGATAATCGGTATCACTTTCGGAGAGAGTATTGTCATAGTTTTTCGTCTTCTTTATATCCTTCTTCGTCTTCTACAATCAACAACACGCCAAACATGCTCAACTCTTTCAACAGCACGTATTGTGTCACCTATTTTACTTAAACAAACTCAGAAAATAAACAACATATAAATAATTGTTGTAACTTGCCTGAATTTATTCATATTAACCTCAACTTTTTAAATTATTCATTTTCTCTTTTATTATATCATTTTAAGTTTAATATTTGCTTTAGTATAGTTTATGAATAGTCAAATATATAATTTTACTTTAATATTTTATATTTGACATTATGAATTAAGGTTAATACAATACTTAAAACAGATATAACCCATTTTAAGAAGTGTTTTAATTTCCTAGGCAACTAATACACATGTATGAAAATAAACACTCTAAAACAGTCTAATACAAGCCACTGAATCAGGTTTTTTAATACAACTCTTAATACAGACCTTAAAACAGCCTAATACAACCCACTGAATCGCACCCAATGTTTCTAGTATGAATAACATTTTGAATTTTGCGAACTAGTCCGTTTCATATAAAAATTATGTTCAGCATTCTCTCGAATTTTGAATTTACATGATTCGAGTCTTTGTTTTCTTAAATCTACATAGTACTGCATTATTACAGTCTTTGGTAGATTAATGGAGAGATAAGTATTATTATTTTATTGTCATCTTTGTGCAGACAGGTCTACAAGTTTAAATTTCATTACGAAGTATTTTAATAAAGACACTAACTAATTATTACCTTGTAGTTATACCCGGCAAAATATAATCTTGCTTTGCAAAATGCAAGGAGCACGCATATTTTTACTCGGTTCCTTTCCCATTTTTAAAAGATAAATGCATAACTTTCGTCGTCCAACTATTTCAAATTGGCAAATTTCTCCAATAAATTTTTCCATAGAATTTAGGTTAAGTTGTTTTCGGGAAATTATGGAAATTAATTATTTTTGGATTTCTGCGTGCTAATGACGTTAAACGCAAGAAAAACGTGTTGAAGTTTTAGATTTTGTTATTATACTTTATTTCACGTAAGAATAGTGTTGGTTTAGTTAGGGATATATAAATTCTACCATTTGATAGGTTAGAATATAAACCTATTTCACAGAAACGAAACAAATATCACCTATCAGTTGTTAAATAAAATCTACAGAATTAAGTGATGTTTAACCATATTTTGTTGCAATTTTAGATTTTGACATTTTTACAGATAAATATATTTATTATTGACAAAGCTTGGTTTCACAAATTTAAATTGTTTATTTAATGCATATAAAAACGGTCGGCTCTTAAGAGCAATCTACTATTTTCTTACGTAAAATGAAGTATAGCCTACAAATTTCACTCCACTCGTAATTCATTTGTTAAATAAGTGACAGAAACGATGCGTTCGCCGCTACTTCGGCTAGGACTTACTACCATGCACTAGTTCATATTTTTGCCGCTAGACGTCATATAGCTCTATTTCACTGACGAATATTATTAATCGGTCTTACCCACCATCTCCTTCATCTTCCTTATTTACGAACAATTTTATTAATGAATTTGTGGAAGTATACAATAAAATCTTTCTGGTATTTATTCTGGAAGTAATAACTACAAAACTGAATTTGGTTATGATTGACTTAACAGCTGATAGAAAGAGAACTACATATTATCCTTAAATCATATAACTTAACTAGATACGAGAAAACATATAATCCACAATGCAAGACAGTGATATACATAGGATTAAGAGAGATGGAATGAGGAATTATGTAAGAGTAAAGAGATGAAAGACCCTTTTCTCGATGACGTACTGCGCAGAATCATAACACGTCATTTTCCGTTGCACGTGCGTCTCAAGTTTGGTGTCATTCGCCTCATTTGAATTTGAGACGTTGGTATTTCCTATGAGTTTGCGCGCTGTGCTATCGCGAATATCTCTCTCAATCCTACGCATTTCACGCTCCGCATATCTAGTTAAGTTATATGATCTAAGCATATACCTATTAACTAACATATTGCGGATCCTTTGCTTTTCTTGAAGGAAACATTGTGAAATGGAAATATCATTTCTGCATAAGTCTATCTCACAAAAACGCCCAACCGCGAATTATGCGCATGCTTGGAAACCGCGACTACTATTGGCTAACGAGGAAATCATGATCACTTTTTGCGAATCACAGAGTTCTATATTTATTAACGACAAGCGCGAGAAATTTTAAATTTAAATTTGAAAAATTAAACAATGTACCTACTATTTATTTTGTATGTAAATTCTTGAATATAAATATTAGTAATAATAAAAAACATTGACATATTCTAGTGCTAAATTTGAATTAAATCATTTACTTTGTTGTACTGTAAAAATAATAGGAATACAATCTCGTCAGGATTAATTTATTTAGGTGACAATAAATTACTGTATGAAACACAAAGCAACTGCTTTCGAAGTGCAACTACAAACAGAAATGAAATCAACGTCAAAGTCAAACCATGTGCTCGCTGCATCACCAGGGCAGCGTTCCAAAACCAAGAATACCGAGTTTTGGCGTAGAGTATGATGTGTTGTGTTTTGTAACGAATGAAAGTTTTGTTGAAGTAAAAAATTGAAACTAAATTTAAAATAATTTTAAAAAACTAACAATACTACTTATAATTACTACATTAATGTCAAGCCCGTGATAAAAGCGCTTTTATGGAGCACTCTCCTCAATATAATGTGAAAGTACGCTCCATAAAAGCGCTTTTATTATAAAAGTATGCTCGTAATACACGCCAACGTATTTACTTATGTTTATTTTCAACCAAAAGCATGTTTTCTTCCTCAAGAAGGCAAATTACTTTCATATGTTGAAAATCGTGAGCATTTACGTTTGAAAATATTGTGGAGTAATTTCTATACCCTCCTCGTTAGTAAAGTAGAACATCACTTTGGAGTAAACTCTGGCTGTTTTGGAACAGGTTGAGTAAACTCTGAGAGTAAGGTTATTAGTTTTGAAACGACTTTGAATAATTTCGTACTCGAAGAGTAGGATTTTGGAACGCAGCCCAGCCAGCGACGCTGTCAGCGTTGGCCAATAGTAGTCAAGATTTCCGAGCATGCGCATAATTGCCGGTTGGGTGTTTGTGAGAGATAGACTTATGCAAAAATGATATTTCCATTTCACAGTGTTTCCATCACCTAACCTACTCTTATGGGAAAGATGCAAGCATTAGCAATATATTAGTTAATAAGTATATGGTCTGTTGTGTGTAAATTGTGGAATAAAAAGATCCCCAGAATTTCTAGGGATCTTTGCAGAATTTTATTGCCAACTGCATAATTTCTTTTTGACCACTCTGTATTTATCTAATACATATAAAAACGGTCAGCTCTCAAGCGCCATCTGCTTTTTTCTTATGCGAAATGAAGTATATTTTCTACGATTATAACATACCCTCTTCAGAAGATTGGAGATCTTATTCAAAACTTCCAGCTTAACATTCTTAAACTGTGGAACTTTTGACAAGAAGTCTATATTGGCTTCGTGTTCCTCTAAGGCTGTTCTCAGCATGATCTTCCTGTAGACATCTCTATCCAGGACCCAGATGCGAGCCTTGGAGAGCGCCTGCACTGATGCGAAACGTTTGGTATTGTACAAGATGGCCAGTTCACCAAATGTATCGCCAGGCTTGATTGTATTTACGATCATGCCGTTTTTTGTCACCTCGAAGGAAGCGTCTTCTGACACGTACATATGGGCGCCTGATAACAAATTAGTACAAACATATCAGAACACCAAAATTGATGAAAATTGTTCCAAGTTTTGGGTGTCCATAAAAAGCGCGGTATCTCTATTAATGGGCAACTTGCGTGGTATTGAACATCCGATTTCTATCACTATACAGTGTGTCCCATTTAGAAGTGCCACCATTGGGATTTAGAGAACTATAAGAGATACGATGTCGGTTAAATGGATCTTTTTGTGCGCCTTTGGGAGGCCATCTCAGATGTGCTTTTGTTTTTCCAAATATTCTCATAGGGCACTAGATAATGACGAAAAACTGAATATTGTTGATTTTTTCTTTTTCAAATAACTTCTAAACTACTACTAATTGAAAAAAACGTTTCAAATACAAAAGATATATATTTTTATTAACTAACCAGTGGCGTACGACATAAATTTTTATATTCGTAAATTTTCGAGATATAACACAAACTTATATTTTTTTAAATGGAACCCATATCTGATTTTAGTCTCAAAAAAATAATTATTTTTTTCTCTTTTCAATGATGTAAGGGTTATTATGTTTTATATTTGTTTTGTTCCTAAAATTTAATTTTTCTCTTTATTTTCCTGAACTTTCTTATTATTTTCCAAAAAAACATTATTATTTTTATAAATTATATTGTATTTGATCGAATTAATTTGTTTTATGCCTTTATTAATGTTTATTAATATTTTCATTCTAAACTCATACTTACAAATTACACTATAATGTGCCAAGGGCGACCAGATACAAAATATTATAAAAATTAGTTTGATGGGGTCCCGTGGCCTCGTGCCTGAGTGTCTGGTCGTGAACCTGGGGGTACTGGGTTCGATCCCGACCGACGCCAAATATTTCAAATTTTAAATGGCACAAAAGTGACCCCTATGGTACACTCTCCACGCCAGCTATGAGTGCCCGTGAGGTGACGCCTGGTAAGCGCCCGCACGGTACAAATATGTCATCATCATTACCGATATCTGCGATAAAGCAAATTGTGGCACACTCAGAAATGGGTAATATGCCGTGATGATATATTTATTTATTTTTTTTTTTAGTTTGATACAAGTTTTAAGCAAAGTTTTCTAAAGAAATAAATTATTTAAATACAAGGAGTATTTTTAAATAGAAATCTACCAATATTTTCAAAATAATTATAAATTTAATACAAAATAAGGAAAAAATAATAATTTTGAAGGCAAAACAAATATAAAACATAATAACCCTTACATCGTTGAAAAGAGAAACAAATAATGATTTTTTTGAGACTAAAATCAGATATGGGTTCCATTTAAAAAAATATAAGTGTTATATCTCGAAAATTTACAGATATAAAAATTTATTTTGTACGCCACTGGTTAGTTAATAAAAATATCTATCTTTTATATTTGAAAAGTTTTTCTCAATTAGTAATAGTTTAGAAGTTATTTGAAATAGAAAAAATCAACAATATTCAGTTTTTCGTCATTATCTAGTGCCCTATGAGAATTTTTGGAAAAACAAAAGCACATCTGAGATGGCCTCCCAAAGGCGCACAAAAAGTTCCATTTAACCGTCATCGTATCTCTTATAGTTCTCGAGATCCCAATGGTGGCACCTCTAAATGGGACACACATAGGTGTCTCACAACTCGCGCCCCAGACGAAACTGACACTTGCCGACGACAATAGGTTGCCAACAAATAGAAGAAAATAATTTGCGGCTGCTTGCATAACGGAGTTACAAGACTTTTTAATCCACCAATCCCGGAAGGATATCTTGAGGTGTGATGATATTATTACAAAATAAAACTGGTTGCTAGCTTTTAAAAATACTACTAGTGAGTTACAAAATTTGTTTGACTTACTGTCATTTTGACCCTTTAGCGTTCACTTTTCACTGTCAACAAATTTAGGTTAGCGAAGGTGTCATCATCATTTATATCGTACAGTGCAACGTGTTGTAGCAGTTGTGTAAAATGTGTTAAACGAAAATATTATTGTCCACATTCTCCGAAAATTATAATCATTTCTAAGTAATCAGCGGCTGAATACATGGTAAGAATTTGCCTTTTTTTATTCACCTTGTCAAATTTAATGTGACACTGACATTTTTCGAAAACTACAGTCGCACACACATTTTAAAGAAGATTTGATTTGTATAAAACCATAGTAACGTAAAATTATGGCAAACACACGTTAAAGGTGTAGGTCTCTGATTGGTTAATTTTAGGACGTCTTTTCTCTAATATCTTTTAAGCTAGATTTTTTTTTCTTCGAAATTACACATCCGAGTGCAGTCTTGTGTTTCGTCATTCGCTCTGGGGCGCGAGTTGTGATATTTTGAACACAGGTATAAAAAAATAAATTTTATTTTAAAAAAAATATTTGTTTTCTCATAAATCAAAAAAGGAAATTATCTGTGACGTCATTGTAATGAACTGGAGAAGGGAACCATGTTTAAGAATGTAACGTATAGATGGCATGGCGTGCGAGAAAGTTTTAATTTAAATTTGACATTAGTTCACTTTCTCTCTGGTCTCTCAAATACATTAATTACTTTACAAATAAACACATAGGTAGTTACATGTAATTTAAAATGTCGATACCAAAAAGACAAACTAAAATATTAACCTCCAAACTATTGTTGAAACGTCAAACAGGAGATCTACATTACCCGCACAAACAAACGCTATGGTTTTACGACCATTCATTGGGGCGGTGTAATTCTACGTCATACATGGCGGGAATTCAAATAATCAAATTTCATTATTTTTTTCTGGCTAATTAATAATAATTTTGTGAAAAGAAAAAATATGGGTAGCAAGTTTTTACCTTCTCTTCAAAAATATTAAATAAAAAATCTGATGTGGCCAACACAAAACCTCCCGCTATTTAATTTTTACATACATACGTACATAAAATTACGCGATTCCCACTTAGGAGGTTAGCAAATACCCGGAAACAATAGTAACAATAAGAAAAGGGATAAGAGTAAGAGCTCAGCTGACTCACTTCACTCTTTAACAACATTCTTCTTTCGCCTTGTCCACAATCATCATAGCATTCATACATAAGAACATATAAAGTGACCGATTTTCGGTAGCGAATAACCCCATCCGGACCACAATAATAGTTACGCAACAATCTTCCTTCGCCACACTTTTTTATCCATTTTTATTAATTTAAATACATACTTACGTATTTACTAACGCTGCAAACTGTTCCATTGCATTAAACTATTGATTTATTTACTATTTTCTTTTTAAAATGTCACTATTATTAATTTGAAGTGATTCGTTTTTTGACAGTGACATTTACTGTAAGTTACATTCATTTGAAATATGAACTGTGTAACAAAGGAATTGTGTTTATCTTAGGCTTCGGGACTAATAAAAAAAATTATTTTTAAATTCATCTGCAAAATATATAGAAAAAGTATTAATGTATTCCTGTAGAAAATTCAATAATCTTTAAGTTTCATAAGACATAAAATGCGAAAAAATGGCATTTAATGATATTTTTTGAAGAAAAACCATTATGAGCTTCAAGTAAAGTACGATTTCCGTTTATCCGATTTACACCAAAATCTAATGGCTTCTTTTCGTATTACAATAGGGTAGAAATACACATACACACACACACACTCACACACACACACACACACACACACACACACACACATACAGACAGACATAATCGTGAAAATGTTAAAATTGGATTCTAGGGTCCTTAAAACGTGGTCATTTACTAAAATCTCGATATGTAATTTTTAGCACGATCCCTATACCTCCCTTACCAAGGGTAGCGGGAGGTAAAAAAGGTACGCAAGTAGCCCATTGGCGATTAATGAACTCAACAATAAACGCGTGAGAGTAGCGAACGCATTAAAATGTCTCAATCATTAATCACCCTCATTAACACACTTCATAGTTACTTAAATAACGATTAGAAGTTAATAGGGGTGTCCTGTTTTTTGAGGACTACCGTTGTATTTTTTTTTTTTTTTTTCTTACCATTATCTCCTTCGTGTATAACATAGTGTTTGGCTTCGACAGTTTCCAAATACATGGCGTCCACCACTTGTCGAAGTCGCTCTTCATCGAAAATATTCTTCAAGAACTCGTTATTTGTTAGAGAAGTCTTTATCATTTGCTCAATGCTGCAAACAATATTCATCAATTCTTTTTAATATAGATAATCTACTTGATTAACATACACAAAAAAATCACAAATTTTCTATACAGGTGTCTCAATAAGCTTGCTCACTATTGGTAACTTTTTTATTTGAAGAGATACGAGGTTGGTTAAATGAGCAAAATTGTGCCATTTTATATTAGAAAAATGGTCATGTAGACAAAACAAAAATACTGTCAGCGGTCCCCAAAATTTGGGACAAAATATATATTTTTTAAATGGAACTATATATTTTTTATTCTCTTATTGGAAAGAGTATTTTTTTCTCTTTCCAACAAGGTAATGTTGTTTATGTACAATTTTTCCAAATAAACGAGTTATTTACGTTTAAAGATAACAATTATCTTTCATTAGTTTATATAGTAAACCATGGAAACAATTGTATTTTATAATTTTTTTTATTTTATTAACTTATTTTACAGTAATAGCAAAACAATTACAGAAAATATTCAAATTGAAAGCCATTTCGCACATTTCAGCTCTTTTGGAAAGAGAGCCGACCGTTCCACGTAACTGGTGTCTAGATATAACTTTCCATATAGCAAGATCATATCTAATTTTTCTTCATTTGTAAAGTTATTAAACATAATTAAACACAGAGAACTTTACAGGAAAAATTATTAAACGTCAAACAAACAAAGAATCAATTGTTTCCATGGCTTACTTAGCTAAATAAACTAATAAAACAGTTTACAAAATTTTAATTTTTAACCGTAAATAACTCGTTTATTTGAAAAAATTGTACATAAACAACATTACCTTATTGAAAAGAAAAAAAAATACTCTTTCCAATAAGAGAATAAAAAATATATGGTTCCATTTAAAAAATATATATTTTGTCCTTAATTTTGAGAACCGCTGACACAATTTTTATTTTGTCTACCTGACCAATTTTCTAATATAAAATGGCACAATTTTGCTCATTTAACCAACCTCGTATCTCTTCAAATAAAAAAGTTACCAATAGTGAGCAAGCTTATTGAGACACCCTGTATTATGTACAGGTGTTTCATCTTCGATGTTTTTTTACGGTATCTGGGAAAATATTAATGTTAGAATATAATCGTTTGCACATTCCAAGGTGAACTTTTTGAAAAAAGTTTAATAGTCACCACAGGAATTTTCGATCTTCTTTTGTTTCTGAGCTACAGGCAAAAACTTGTTTTTCGCTCATTTCGAAAATATCCCATATCTCATTTGTTATGGTAGTTAAAAAAAATTGTTTTAAACAAATTTTGTACAGTTTTTGGACAAAATAAAAAGGCATAATTAGAGTTTTTGAAATCTTAATCATTCTTGAGATATAACACAAACTTATGATTTTTTAAATGGCACCCTATGTCTCATCTTTTTGCTATGGTACAAAATTTGTTAAAACAATTTTTCTCTAACTACCATAATAAGTTATGAAATATTTTCGAAACGAGTGAAAAACAAATTTTTGCCTGTAACTCAGAAACAAGGAAAGATCGAAAATTTCTGTGGTGGCTATTAAACTTTTCTCAAAAAGTTGACCCTGGAATGTGCTAATGATTTTGCTCTATCAGTAATATTTCCCGAGATACTCTAGAAAAACATCGAAAATGAGATACCTGTACAGGGTGAAACAAATTCGAGTTCCTTATATGAAAAACTTTCTTATTAAGCACCCTACACAAAATTGATGAAAGTCTTTATGGGCCAACTTTTTGAGACAACTTTAATAGGCACCACAGGAATTTTCGATCGTCTTTTGTTTTTGAGCTACAGGCTAAAATTTGTTTTTCGCTTATTTTGAAAATACCTCATATCTCGCTTATTATAAAAGATAAAAAAAAATTTTTAGATAATTTTTATACAGTTTTTTACGTAGAATAACGAGGTGTAATTATATTTTTTCAAAACTTAATAATTCTCGATATATATTACAAAGATAATATTTTTTAAATAGGAACATATGTTGAAAATAGTCTCATCTTTTTACTTATTTTTTAAGCTTTCCAACGATGTGTAACAAGTCTACATTCTTTTGTTTTAAACATGAATTAAACTTGAAATATTAATTTTTGGGGTGAAAAAATTAAATTTATTCAGAAACAAATGATAAAATTAATTACAAATCATGTTTTGTTTATTTTTAATGTTATTTTCATTATTTTTACTCATTTTTCCTAATTTATATACTTTAGAGAGCATATTTTTTACAATTTTGGAATCGTATCAAAGCCAACTATAACGCCGATAAAAAATAAATTAACTAAACCAAAAATAATTGACTAAAAAGAATTTTTAGAATATAATTAGTAGATATATAATCAAAATGAACAAATGATGATCTGTTGATGATTTTTTCATTTGTTTCTTAATAAATTCCATTTTTTTCACCCCAAAAAATTAATTATTCAAGTTTTATTCATGTTTAAAACAAAAGATGTAGACTTGTTATACATCATTGAAAAGCTTATAAAATAAGTAAAAAGATGAGACTATTTTCAACATATGTTCCTATTTAAAAAATATGATGTTTGTATTATATCTCGAGAATTATTAAGTTTGAAAAAATATAATTACGTCACGTTATTCTACTTAAAAAACTGTATAAAAATTATTTAAACATTTTTTCTGTATCTCTCATAATAAACGAGATATGAGGTATTTTCAAAATAAGCGAAAAACAAGTTTTAGCTTGTAGCTCAAAAACAAAAGACAATCGAAAATTCCTGTGGTGCCTATTAAAGTTGTCTCAAAAAGTTGGCCCATAAAGACTTTCATCAATTTTGTGTAGGGTGCTTAATAAGAAAGTTTTTCATATAAGGAACTCGAATTTGTTTCACCCTGTACACTCTGATCTAAAATAACTGATTCATTTGGCAATAATAAAAAAATATTTGAAATGGATGTATTGCACAAAGTGAAAGAGATAGTAAAAAATGAGATGTTTTCAAAGCGCAGTTGTATTTCTGCGCATAGAGATGATGAAATGAAATAGTAGTCAGTTTTAAATTCAAAAAGCTTGGTATGAAATCAGATTCCTTAAAATGTTTACAACAGACAAATGCGAATTACTTTACTTCTGTATTAATTTTTAAAGAAATTAACAACTTTTTGCTCATTTCTGGTTTCTTCGAAAATCTATGATACGATAATAATTGGGATGACGCATTACAAGAAGCTACGGAACAATATTTTCGAAATAATTAACATTTTACTTCTACTTGTTCCATAGTTTTGTGATATTTTTTGAACTTATAACATTTCAACAACGCTTCACAAACTAAGCACAAGCACATTCATTACAACATGACAGATAATCCATTGTTGCCAGTTGCGTTTATTATTAAATTTTACTATTGTTTAAAACTTAATTTTGACACAAAATTCATTTTTCTTTATTGGATATATCATATTTAAATTCAAAATTGCAATAATTTATTTGTTTTGGCATTATTAGAATAATTTTTAATTAATACAAACTGATTTAATTATATATCAATTATGTGGCAACCAGAGCATCATCTCTACAAAGCTTTACAAAAATATCGCTAGATGACAGACTTAATATGACGTCAGAGGGCAATTACTGTGCAATGCATTCATTGGTAAGACTGATACATAAATTTATTTCCTGTTTTTGACACTGTTGGCAGTGATATTTGAAAATTTAAAATTGAGTGTATTTACAACTTTTTATTAAAATAGTTGTTGTTTCCTTTACCCACGTACTTTTATTTCTTACATTATCCATAAGCAATAATCTAAAGCATTTCAATCACTCAAAATCCTATTAGCTGTCAGGCGCCTGCTCTGACGTAACCTATTTGTATTTATTGTCAAAATGACATGTCTACAGTGGCGTACCCAGAGGGGGGGGGGGCGATCGCCCCCCCCCCCCCCCCCCTCCCCAAACCTTCATATTTTTTATGTACACACACACACACAATTAGGGGCACGCAAAAAAAATGTACTTTCTGTCTTTCATATTTGTATTGGAAATTCTTGATCTACAAGAAATAAAAAATGACAATATGACACCCGAATATAGCCACCTAATAAAGATTGATTATCATTTGTGGAGGTCTTAAATATTACTCGGTCTTTAGTTTTATTAAATATGGGTGTTCGATTCGTATTCATTCGTTTCAATTTTAAGTATTTAAAGTAAAAAAAATAACATTGCCTGTTAGTACAGCTTCGTCGATTAAAGACGTATTTACGAAGTAAAATGAACAAAGAGAGGTTAACAGGTTTAGCACTACTACACATTCACAGAAATATTAATATAGTTGTTGGAAAAGTAATAGAACGTTTCGCAAAAAGATCCAACCGTAAATTAGAGTTCGTAATATAATCTCTTGTCATCTCTATGTGATACAATAATATACAATAATACTTTTTTGTTCATGTTCTTATTTGAAATATCTTATTTTCTTGTTTAACGTCTCTTATATTTTTAATGTTAACCTTTCTACCTTAATATCTTAAAATATCTTTGTATTATAAAATATAAATATGAGAAAATAAGTACATGAAAATATTTAGTCGCCCCCCCTAGACCAAAATCCTGGGAACGCCACTGCATGTCTAATAGTTTTCCGCCTTCATCTGGTGTTGTGTAAACTGTGGGCTAAAAAGATCCCTAAAATTGTATTGCCAACTGAATCAGCTCTTTTTGATCATTCCGTATTTCATTCATATTTTTTTCTTCAGTAAAACAAAAAATATTTCTACAGTTGTGTTGTCTTCACCTTTTATCTTTGTCGTGTTTTACGATTTCCAATTGTTCAAGTTGAGAGTCTTGTGTGATGGGCCCCCTTGGCACTGCGGAACGCCTTCGCACTGGGACTGACACTTCAATCTCCTACAAGACATTAATATTATTTATCTACGATAGTGCATAAAATTGAGGATTTGTTGTTAGTTTTAAGTTTATAAAACGGTTATTTAGTAACAAGGTTTCATTAGTCATGGATTGCCGAGGAACGAGTGATTAAAATTTTTTATTCAATTTTGACGTTTTAAACTGTCATTATTAACTCCATAGCAACAATTATAAGTAACACTTTTTTCACAAGTGAATTAAAATTTTTTAAATCACTCACATATTTTTTAATTCACTCTGCAACAAATAATGCATTTAAAATAACATCAGGCACGAAATTAACAGTCACCATAGTATTTATCAGACATTATCAGCCATTTTCATTATTTTTTACAACATAAATAACAGACAATAAAGCTTTTTAAATAAATGACTTGACATCTATTATCGACGATTGTCATGCACAGTCTACTAACTGATTAGTTTTTTATTTTGTCAAAATTAAATATTATAATGGTTTTTATCACTATTTCGTCAAAATTAAATAAAATATTGTAGAAACCACGTGAACTAAGAATGTTAATTCACTCGAAGAAATTAACTTTCTTCTCATGAATAAACATTACCTTAGCTCACTTGGTGTGTAAATATCTATTAACGTGCTAGATTTGCAAAAACAGGTGAATATTTTGTTATCATGGCAAAGTTTTCGTTTAATATTGTTATCCTAATTAAAAATATTTTTTTTTAGTCGATCTTAACAAAAAATTGAATTTTTAGTACTCAAAAGCGGACGAAAAGTAATCGTTTTTCGTCCGCTTACTTTTTTGCCCGATTTACGGTAGCGCCATCTATTGATAATTTTCTACTTTACATGATGATTCCGACATTACCGACAATGTCAGAATATCTGTGAATAAAACAAAGGGAGTGTAAATGGTCTGTGATTTAAACAAACTATCAATGTAAAATGTAATAAATGCGTATTGGTAGTGTAATTTTCTAATAATTATTGCTGATAAACATGTTCAACAGCTGCTAGGTTAGATTTGCTATTTCGTCCTCGTCTCCTTTAAGATCAAACTCGGCCGAAAAAGGATCACTTTTTGGCCTTGGTACACATACCGTGAGTATTTTTTAACGTGAAACATTGGGTTTGTCATATCCATAGTTATGACTTGACATTTGATTGACAGCAATGTATTTGCTCGTTCCATTTAAAATGAAATATAGGGAACGAATTTGACATTTGATAAGACGTCAAAGAGGTTAATTTTGTTTAAATAATTATACCTGCATTCTAAATTAAAATTGGTTGTAGAAAAAATATAGTGTGCATCTTGTGCCCGTGTGGTTTTCTGACTCGGCTAAATTTCTTACAATATTTAAATATAATACTTCTGTCAAATTCATTTCCTATGTGTCATTTTAAATGAGACAGACAAATACATTGCTGTCAATCAAATGTCAAATTATAATTTATAGGAAAATTCAACGGTTATATTGACAAGACGTCATTAGAGGTTAATTTTGTTTAAATAATTATACCTATTTTCTAAAAATTAAATTTAGATGCAGAAAAAATACTGTGTGCACCTTGTGCCCGAAATATGTTTAGTGTTCTCGAGTGGTTTTCTGATTTCGCTAAATTTCTTACAATATTTAAATATAATTCTTCTGTCAGATTTGTTCCCTATGTTTCATTTTAAATGGAACGGGCAAATACATTGCTGTCAATCAAATATGAAGTCGTATTGTAACCATGGATATACAAACCCAATGTTTCACGTTAAAAAATACTCACGGTATAACTATTATACGATATATACCGAGAGTTTTTATTTATCAGTGAACATGGGCGTATGTCATTACCATAGTTACATTTAAAATGATTGACAGCAATGCATTATCGCGTTTTTTTTAAAACTGGACATAGGACGTGACATTTAGTATATCTGTCAATGTCATCAAATTGTCATACTTCAAAATGTATACAGTTAAAGAAAAGTTCAAATTGTAAATTGGAGTAATTATAACGAGTCTACAACAATTTTCTGACTTATGTACATTAACTTTTAATAAGCGACCCATTCCAACAACTATAAGAAAAATTTACAATGACTACAGAACTGAAGGATGCGTCAATAAACAGCACAAGAAGAAAATCAGACCAAGTACTGTAGTTAATAGTAAGAAACAAGAAATTATGCAATTAATTGAAAGTGACAACACCCTGTCAATTTTTTTTTCTGAAATTAAGAATACTAGTATACAAGGTTTTGAAACAAGAACATTTTAAGAGTTTTAAATATCAAAATCACCAACGATATAGAACGAAGAAATATCTTTTGCGAAAATATGATGAACAAAATTAATAGTGGGGAAATATTACTGGATCGAATTTTATTTACGGATGAAACGACATTTTATATTAATCGGGAAGTAAATTCACAAAATTGCAGGTATTGGATTCGTCAAAATTTTCACTTATATCTGCACCAGGTATTCCCCCAACGCTGGATAGGACGTGGTGGAGAAGTGGAATGTCCTGCAATGCCACCAGATCTTGCTCCAAACGATTTTTTTTCTTTGGGGCCATTTAAAAAAAAATAATTACAATGGTGACAAAATAAATATTGATCAATTAAAAATAAGGATAAAATATAATTTATATTAATTATTTCTTGCCTTAGGCTTATGTCAGAGTATAGAATTATACCATACAATTTGAACTTTTTCTTCAACTGTATATATTTTGAAATATGACAATTTGATGACATTGACAGATGTACTAAATGTCACGTCCTATGTCCAGTTTTAAAAAAAACGCGGTTATACATTGCTGTCAATCATTTTAAATGTAACTATGGTAATGACATACGCCCATGTTCACTGATAAAAAAAAAACTCTCGGTATATACATACGTAAAGAATCTGCTCGTGTTTTAATTCTGACTCATTCGTGACTAAAGTCTAGCTTGCAATTGTTTCTTGTTAAAAACATAATTTCCATAGCACACTCAATTTAATTTTTAATTAAAACAAGTAAATTTAGAGAAAATGGTGAAAAACTCCGAAACTATTGATTTTAGGCATAGGATACTCTTAATAAAAAATAAAGATAATACAAAAATAAACACAACTGAAAAATAAAATATATGCTGTTCCATTTGAAAATGACGAATTATAGTCATTTGAAATTGAGCATATTTGATTCGCTTTATTTACCATCTTGTACAATAATTTGTAGACAAAATTATGTGAGAACATAGAGTATAGTTTTGGTTATAAAGAAAAAAAATTGTAATTTTTACTATTAAAATAAAGCTAGTACGCCTTTATAAAGCAATGCGCGTATTAGGCCATTTTAGGAAAAAACGAATTAACTTGGCAACGTCGCGAACACAAAAAACCTCTTAGGTGCATATAGGTGAATGAAATGTTAATCAAAATACCGGGAGTTTATTTTATCAGTAAACATAGGGTATATCATTGCCGTAGTTACGGTATAAATGTTTGACAGCAATGTATTGAAACGTTTATTTTATGAGTAAACATAGGCGTTTAACATGGGAAGCAATTTTTTGTAAATACAAAGTGTCTGGCAAAAAATCAAGCCATGCTATTCAACATGATAATAGTACATTACATCTTGTACATTATTTAATATTAATTACTTTAATAATATTGCAAAAATTATAATAAATTGTAAAAATTGTCAAATAAATAATTGTTTCACTTTTTTATTTTGCAATATCAAAAGATTATAACAGTTGCGTCTAAATTTTTTGGTTGGGGTTCGACTCCCCGTTGGGATAATTATTTTATTTTTTTCATAAAAATTGTTGAACTTTTAAAAATCAGTTTATATTTTCATATTACAATCATTTAAAAATAATAATAACATTGTAATAAATAAAGAGAAAATAAATGAGAATAATTGATTACAATAATCAAAATATTGATACAATAACAATGCATTGTATTTCCTTTGATATTAATAAAAATAACTGAAATATAATAAATTTGTGTAGATATTATGTTTTTAGTGTACCTATTTATCAAAATAAAAAATACAATGCATTGTTATTACATTTTTTGATATTGTAATCAATTATTCTCAATTATTGTCTCTTTATTTATTACAATGTTATTATTATTTTTAAATGAATGTAATATGGAAATATAAACTGATTTTTAAATTCAACAATTTTTATGAAAAAAATAAAATAAAGTAATTATCCCAACGGGGAATCGAACCCCAACCAAAAATCTTAGACGCAACTGTTATAACCACTGCACCATAAAGACATTTACAAATCTTTTGATATTGCATAATAAAAAAGTGAAACAATTATTTATTTGAACATTTTTACAATTTATTGTAATTTTTGCAATATTATTAAAGTAAATTCATACTAAAATTGAATTGAAAAAAGTAAATCGAAGGCTGCTATGGAAACAAAGAACAACAAAAAAGTGCAACAATTGAATTTCTGAATTTTACTTGACAATAGTAGATTATTACGAGTAATAAAAATGAATTTTTCTCGTTGAGAAAAATATGATATGTTGAGTTGTTACATTCGTTGTCAAAGTTCGTTTATTACTAGTAATAATAATGTACTATATATTCATATATATTCAAAGATTTATTATTATTATTATTATTATTATTACTATTGTCAAGTAAAATTCAGAAATTCAATTGTTGCACTTTTTTGTTGTTCGTTGTTTCCATAGCAGCCTTCGATTTACTTTTTTCAATTCAATTTTAGTATAAATAACAATTTTTGTTAATTTTTCTGTTAATTATAAAAATAAATTATTATTGTTTTATATCATTGTAAAGCTAAAAAATAATATGACTTCCATATGAAAAATAAAAGTTGCTATCAGTAACTCGTAAATGGTTAGATATAAAAAAAAATTGAGAACTTCTGCAAATTCACCATACAAAAGTGCCTTAAGAAAGTGCAAACCAGAATCTCGTATTATTTCATATAACAAAGTTATAAGCAAAAAAAGAAAATCGCGAAATTTACATTTTCACCTGTATCTAGTGACCTATGCATTTTTTCGCAAATAACAAAACACCATTAAAATAGCCTCCTAATGGGGCAACTTTTGTCTAACTTAACCAACCTCGTAGCTTTTACGGTTCTCGAGATACCAATGGATTCGTACCTTAAATGGGACATTCTGTATATAAATTCTTGCAACAGCTGTATTAGGTGTTCCACTTTTTATAATGCTTATTGTACAGTTTATAGTTGTGAAATTTATTATGAATGTAAAATTATACGTCGGATCAACAAAATTATAAACAGAAATTGTATTGTAATGTTTATCAGATTACAAAATTATTACTTTCACTATTAAGATATACTTAAAGATAAGATTAAATTTTTCCGGAAAATATGTTTTATCTTCCGTCACCTTTTGGCAACTGACTTTAAGCTCGCAGCGCCAAAGCGGAATTTACTTGAACTCACGGAGTTGAGATAACCATATGATAACTATAATCTTTGTAGGAGTGTTTTTGTGTTTTCTTCGTGTTTTTATACTAATAAAGCTTCGGCAGCAACAAACTCTGCTTAAGAATGCAATACATTTTCAACATGATAAATATTAGTTTTATTTTTTCTATAATTTCTTGCAAATAAGCGAGAATTTCGACTACTGCTAGTGGAAGGTTTGTCTTCATGCTTTAAAGTAAGCAAATTGTTAGAAGGTACAGCAGTTTTTTTAAAAACATTTTCGTTTATTTGTATTAACATTTAAAAAAGAACATATACTTATTGCAAATAAAACTTTTCCTCTTGCAGTATACATACCTCTGGTAAAATAATCACTATCAGCCAAATGTAAAGACCTTCATAAATTTAGAAACTGGTTTCCCTATTTTTAATTTTATTATCCAGGTTTTTCGCCGGTCAATTTTCTGTTTATCTCCAAATTTGTTCTCGATGATAACATAATCTTTATTTTTTTGAGAGAAAGAATGGTAACTAACATATTATGTTTTTTTTTAAATAACGACTTGCATAGGTACAGAACAGTTTACTCATGCATATTACTCATTTTAATATAAAAAACAATTATGCAAAAATTAACGAAACTTCGAAAACAAACTTGTTGTAAAGGTTAGAATGCAATTATTTGTATATAATAATTAATACAATAAGTTAATTATTATACATACAATACACTATCTGCAAAACAGATCTACGATGGCAAATTTCACAAATTACTATAATAGAAAGCAAGAAATAATTAAATAATATTAATTTTTTCAGATACGACAATGTTTTATATACAGAGCGCGCCAAATCTATCTCAACTCCTAGAGTTCGAATTTTTGCCACTAGTTAGCGTATCGCTTAAAGTCAGTTGCCATTAGGTAAGGTAGAATAGACCATATTACCATGTCAATTGCGCATGCTCACAATGGACGAATCAAATTTAGGAAGTACTTGAATTCAAATGCCAATGCTATCTTATGAGAAAAAATCAATTTTCAACATTTTTTTTTTTTTTTTTTTTTTTATTGAATAATTTATATTTACAACTGGCCTTTGTTGCAGGCCAACAAGCAAATCTGGTACACTATGTATGGCATGCGTGAGGGTAACTCCCACTGGAATTTCCTCTGAATTTACATTTTATGTATATATATATATATAGAGAGTTAATTATTTTTATAAGTCTTTTAAGTCCAATGGGTTGGTTCGCTTTAATCTTCTGAAGTCGTCCTCGTTGTTGAGAAGTTTCACTGCTAGATCGTTGGGGTGGTAATTAAGTTTATTTTCGTGTGATTGAGCGTATTTTTTTATTTGTTCGCGCACGTGTTTTATTTTAAAGTCTTTGTGTATTATTTGGTTGTTCACGTACCAAGGAGCGTCTATTATCATGCGTAGAGTTTTGTTTTGGAAACGTTGTATAATGTTTATGTTTGTTTTTTTTGCACATCCCCATAGCTGGATGCCGTATGTCCAGATTGGTACTATTATAACCTTGTATAGTAGTAGTTTGTTTTGAGTTGATAGTTGTGACTTGCGACCGAGAAGCCAGTACATTTGTCTAATTTTTAAATTTAACTGCTTTCGTTTGGTTTGTAGGTGAGTTCGCCATGTTAGTCTCTTATCCAGGTGCATGCCTAGATATTTCACTTCGTCTTGTGTTTCCAGCTGTTGGTTATTTAGTACTATGTGTGGGCAAGTTACTTTTTTGGTCGTAAATACAATGTGTGTGGTTTTTTGTTCGTTCATTTTTATGCGCCACTTTTCCGCCCATTTCAGTACTTCGTTTAATGCCCCTTGTAACAGGGCTGATGACTGGTTTGGTTCTTCATGGGATGCAAGAATGGCTGTGTCGTCGGCGAAAGTTGCTGTTGTGACGCTATCTAGGCATGGTAGGTCTGCCGTGTATAGTTGGTAGAGGACGGGTCCTAGCACACTCCCTTGAGGTACCCCTGCTTTTATTAACTGCGGTTTTGATAGGCTCTCTTCATACCTTACTTGGAAGTATCTTTCGCTTAAGTAGGATTTAATAATTGAGAAGTATTGGTGTGGTAGCTTACATTTTATTTTATGAAGGAGGCCTTCGTGCCACACTCGATCGAACGCTTGCTTTATATCAATAAACGCTCCGGAACAGATTTTCCCATGTTGGATGCTTTTTTCTATCTCATTCACCACGCGGTGTACCTGTTGTATTGTAGAGTGCTGTTGCCTAAATCCAAACTGGTGAGACGGAATTAAATTTTCGTCTTCTATTATTTTTTTGAGTCTTTTCAATAATAGTTTTTCAAATAGCTTTGATAATAAAGGTAGCAGTGATATTGGCCTATATGAAGTTGTTTCATGTGCTGGTTTTCCTTTTTTGTGTATCAATATGATTTGGGCAAATTTCCATTGTACTGGGTAATAAGATGTTCTTAGTATTGCGTTATAGATTTGTGTTATTGCAATGATTGCTTTTCTAGATAGTTCTTTCAATACTTTTGCGTTTATTAAGTCATAGCCGGGTGCTTTTTTGTTGTTTAGGTGTTTGATTTCTTCTATTATTTCATTTGGTGATATGTGCTTAATGGGCAGACTTAGTTGTAGAGGAGAAGACAAAAAGTCTTGAATTTGATTATTTTCGCTGTCTGATATCATGGAAGGATTTGGTTCGAATACTCTTGCGAAGTGTTCTGCGAAAACATTAGCTTTTTCTTCATCTTCTTTGGCCCATGTACCGTCTTCTTTTTTTATTGGTGGTATGTGTTGTGTTTGTTTGTTCAGCTTCTTAGTTGCTTTCCATAACGAATAATCATGTTCTGGATATGATGAGAGATTGGTAAGGTAGTCCTGAATCGTGTCGTTTTTTATTGTTTTTATCATTTTCTTAATTTCTTTAGCTAAGTGATTTAATTTTGTTTTGTCCTCTGGATGTCTGGTTAGTTGCCATTTTTGTCTTAAATTCCGTTTTATTGCTATTTTTTCCCTTAGAAGTTTGGGGTAATTAGTGACGGGTTCGATTTCATTTTCTGTTGTTGATGTTGAGTACCATGCTGCTCTTTGAAGGAGTTGAATGTTATTTTCCACTGCTTGTTCGATGTCTTTTGGTGTTACTAGTGGAATATGTAGTATAGTATTATCGTCAAGATATTTCCTGAAATTTTCCCAATTTGTTGTTTTATTATATAGGCTTGGTCTTTTCCCTTTGTGTATTATGGTGGTGCTTGCGGTGAGTATTACTGCAGAGTGGTCGGAGGTTAAGTCAGGGCATGACTCAATGTTTGTGTAATTTTGCGAGAGACCCTTTGTGATGAAAAAATCTAGAAGGTCTGGTGTTTTATTGGGGTCGGTAGGCCAGTAAGTTGGTTTGCCTGTGCTAATGTGATCGTATCTCTTCGATGTTAATACTTTTTGCAGCTCTTTTCCTTTGGGGTTTATTATCCTTGAGCCCCATTGGGTGTGCTTCGCATTGTAATCTCCTCCGGAAATAAATCTGTCCCCTAATGTTTTGAAGTATTCTTCGAAATCTTTTTGTTTTGTATTATGTTTAGGTGGGCAGTACACGGCTGATATGATAAGTGATCCTTGTAGTTCTTTTATTTTGATACTGGTTGCTTGTAATAGTTCTTCTTCGTATTTTTCAATTTCGTAGTGTTGTATTTTTTCGTTAATTATTATTGCTGTGCCTCCATGTGCTGTACCGTCAGGGTGGTTTGTGCAGTACGTTTTAAATTTTGTGATTTTAAAATAATTTCTGTCCGTGAAATGAGTTTCGGATATCAGCATAATGTCTATTTTTTGCAATTTGAGAAATACTTCTATTTCCTGGCGATTCTGCGCTAGGCCGTTGGCATTCCATAATGCGATTCTTATCGAACTAGTCATTTTGTTTATTGACGATAGCAGTGAGTAGATTTATTATCATTGTATTTTGCTGCATTAACTGACTGAACATTGCTTCAAATTTATTTAACAACTGTGTTAATACTGTGCTATTTTCGGTTTGATAGGTCGGGTTGTTTCTATGTTCATGATTTGCGAGGTTTTCTGTTATCTGTGAGTAACTTATGTTTTCTCTTACTCTTTGGGACTGGAATTTGTTTGGAAGATTATTTGTTTTCTGTGTGTTATTTGGTGGAGTTTTGTTTCTTAATTTTTGCAGCTGTTGGTAAACTACGCATCCTTTATAGTTTGCTGGGTGTGGGCCAGAGCAGTGAATACAGAGTGCTGGTTCGGTTGCTTTTTTATTGCAGATTGTTGTTGGATGATTTTTCGCGCACTTTACACAATAGTATGGTCTTTTGCAATAAGATTTGGTATGCCCATACTCCTGGCATCGCATACATTGTGGAATATCGTATTTCTTTTTCGGTGGTTCTACGGTTATTTTCGTACCTAACAAGTATTTCAACTCAAATATTTTTTTGTTGTTTTCTCCTGGTTCTTGGTCTATGAAGAACATCGGTAAGGGGTCTTTGGTTTTCCAGCTTTTCAGATTTGAAACATTTCTGATTTCAAGACCTTCTTCTTCTAGGGCTTCTTTTATTTCATCCGTTCCTACGGTTGGGTGAATATTCTTTATGACCGTTCTATATGCCCTTTCATCTCTTGGCTGGTAAGTATGATATGCTATTCTCTTATTATCCAGCATGTGTACTAATTTGCGATAAGCGTCTGGTATTGTCGTATTTATTTTTATAGAATTGTTTGATAGAGTTTTGCAAATGAACTCTTCAGGCTGCAGTACTGTTCTTAAGCTATTCAGCATTGAGCTATAGTTTGTGACATTTTGTATAAAGATAGGTGGGGGTTTTGGAATTTTCTTTGGTTCATTTTCTTGAGACTGGGAGTCATTGGCTAATGCGGAAAATCTATTTGAGTTATGAATTATTGCTGTTGTAATTATTTCGTTTGCACGAGTATTAACCTTTTTGGGTGGCCTATTATCAGTTTCGGTGCCTCTGTTTCTTTTCCCTGCTCGTCTTACAGGTATGGTTTGCCAGTTATTAGTTGGTTCGGGGTTTGCCCCTAGTTGGGAGTAGTTAAATGTATTTTCATTACAATCAGTAAGCATAGTTAGTGAGTCTAAATCGGTCCGGTTGTTCTCATAAGTAGCGTTTAATATTGACTGTATTGAGGAGTTTGATGGTGACACACTCATAGAATTAAATCTTCCATTTACGTAAATGGAGTCTGTGACTATAGGTGAACATACTGTAGTTGTATGTAATGTCGTTGGTGTTTGACTGTACTGTGGTGTCGCTGCTATAGTTGTTGTTTGGGTATAAACTGTAACTGTAAGACCTCCACTTGTTTCTTGCATTGCTCTAAAATTTCGTTTATCCGGAATAACTTTCGAATTTTAGTTATGACACGGTTGGCAACACTGATTTTAAGCCACTTGCCGCTTGCGTGAGTAGAGCGACGCAAGGTCGAACTTGCGCGCACTTTACCACGTGTGTTTAAATTTATTCGTCGCTCCGTTACTTTTTATCACTAAAGAACTCACTGAACTCACTGACGTTTCACTACACTTCACACTACTAGTTCAAATAACTATTTATAGTTGCATACAGCACATGCAAATAAAATATTTCGCGATATTTTTTTTAAATGAATTCGAATAATCAGAGAAGTATAAATGACAGGTGTAACCTTGAGCGTACTTCACAATTTTATATCAATTTTCAACATGAAATATCTTTTTTATAAAATAAAATCAAACTACCAAATAAATTTTATAATAATTATTTAATTGTGTTTTAACTGTTTCTGACGAAATTTTACTTTAATCGTTGAAGTAAATATATGCAAATAATAATTTCATTTTTAAGAAAATGGCGGACTATATAAAAATTGTGATTCTCCACTTTCAAGCGTCACTCACATATACTCAACCATAACTTAACTTTCAGTTCTATTTATAATCTGAGAGGTGTTGTAAGCGTGTTTTTCTAAAAAAAATATGCCTGGAAGTTATTGTTCCGTTTCAAATTGCAATTTAAATTCATTGCTAAATAAAGGAACTTCATTTCATTTTTTTCCCAAAAAATGTAAAAGAAAGAATTTTGTAAGAACTATAAACCGAAAAGGCTGTAATAAAATGAATTTATGGCAACCTGAAAAATATAGCAAATTATGTGGGCATCATTTTAAAAATTTAAAACGTGATTATAAAAAGTTTTTAATTAAAGCTGGTAAATTCAACATTATTCTAAATAATTTTATGATTTGATTATTAATTGTATTCATTATGTATTTTAGAAAGTGTAAATAAAAGGAGGAAAACACATATAAAGTGTACAACTAACAACACATTGTGGGATATTGGAGCCGAAGTTACTTTAGGAATTACAAATAATTATTAATTATAATAATTAAAAAAGAAACGGCCTTTAAAAATTTTTCCCACGCCATCCTAAAAATTAATTATACGTTTAAAAACTTATTCACCATATTCAATTTAATAATACTCACTTTTAAACAGTAATTTTGTAAGTGATAAGTACAAAATCACTGCTTTTAAATTATACTTTTCAAATATATGTAAACAAACGCCATTGTCTATTTCTCTTCCTTTGCTTCTTTTTGATGTTGTGAATGTAACATTTAAAATTTTTATTGCCAACTTAAATTTATAAAATAAAAACAGTTGGCTACCGTGGCACTTAATTTTACAGTTGATATGATTGCCACTAGAGGCGCAAAATTTGGTAATATGGTCTATAGGTATTGTCTTTGGTCAAAAAAATTGGTGGTGTTTTTGAAAAACAAGCACGTTTTAGGGTCCCTACAATACGATTTTACTAGTTTTAGGATTATGTATGGGTGTGTCCAAGTGTGACGAATGCAATCGGTAGAAGCGGTATCTACCGGTAGAATTTTCGTAAATGCCTATTACTAACCGATTGTGAATAAAAAATATTGCTTACTTCTTGTTTTTCAGGTTCTGGTTCTGGTTCTGGATCAGGTTTTGGTGGTGGCATTACTCGATCCTGTGGCTCTGGGGCTCCGGAGCTGATTTCTAAGTTGGCTTTAAATTTTAGAAACCGCATCACTCTGTGCACAATAAACACCTACTTTAGTTAAAAATTAAACCTTACCAAAGAATATAAAATAGAGTGCTGCACCATAATAACAAATGAGAACATGGGTCGTTTATATTATAACTAAACTCCGACTACGGCATAGAGTTATAAATGTACAGTATGTAGGGCTGCGAAAAATGTTCGATCAGATCTATATGATCGAAAGATCGATCGATCGATCGAAATGATCACAAAAAATAAACAATCGATCAGATCGTTTGTTTGATCCGATCGATTGATTGTTCTGATCGTTGGATCGATCCGATCGGTTAATTGGTCAGATCGTTTGATCGATATGGTCTATTAATCAGATCGATCCCGATTGTTCAGATCGATCGCAGTGGGAAAGGTACATTTATTTAATAAATGTTAGTTTTGGTAATTGTTTTTTTTATATTTTCAAATGAAAATCATTTTTATGGACCTAAAATAGTTTGATCTGTCAAGATCGATTTGAATAAACGTGATCGATCTAGATCGATTTGTTCAATCAAGATCGATCTGATCAACTGGGATCGAGCTGATCAATCGTAATCCATCTGATTAATCGTGATCGATCTAATCAATCAAGATCGATCTTCTCTGATCGATCAAAATCGATCGATCGATAAGATTGATCAAAAATAAGGATCGATCATCGATCACAAAATCCCCTGATCGCACAGCCCTAACAGTATGTTTCACGAATACGGGACACCCCGATTATTTTTTTCATTATTAGGAATAGAAGAAAGTCATTCAAATAAAAGTTGCAGTAGGTCAAGGGGGACATTCACTTATTGAAGAAAAAAAAAAAAATTAAACTAGTGGTTCTCAAGTTATAAACCAAAGTTATATTTTTTTTAATGGGATATTATATATTTTTTAGGCTCATGCGATAGAGTAATTTTTTTCTGAATTCAACCATATAAATATTTTATATGCTTACATAACAAAAATTTTGAGAAAAATTCATTTGAAAATTAAATAAATTTTATTTAACATAACACAAAACAGTAGGCCATGATCAATAACCCTAAAATTAATAGTATACAGGGTGTTATGTAAGTGATCAACGCTTAACCAATGGTAGAACTGACCCCAAAGATAGTAAAATCTGGCAATAATTTTTGTTTAACATACTTTCTACAAGAACTAGAGGCCTTTAAAACTGACCAATCACGTCATAGTTCAAAACTTTATAAAAAAGTAAAAATCAATGTGTTCTCTGGAAAAAATGTGATAGCTGTCACCATATACCTATTAACTAATATATTGAGGATTCTTTGCTTTTCTTGAAGAAAACACTGTGAAATGGAAATATCATTTCCGCATAAGTCTATCTCACACAAACGCCCAACCGCGAATTATGCGCAAGCTTGGAAACTTGACTAGTATTGGCTAACGAGAAAATCATGATCACTTTTTGCGAATCACAGAGTTCTGTTTATTAACGGCTAGCGCGAGAAATTTTAAATTTAAATTTGAGAAATTAAACAATGTACCTACTATTTATTTTGTATGTAAATTTTTGAATATAAATATTAGTAATAATAAAAAAACATTGTTATATTCTAGTGCTAAATTTGAATTAAATAATTTACTTTGTTGTACTGTAAAAATAATAGGAATACAATCTGGTCAGGATTAATTTATTTAGGTAACAATAAATTACTGTATGAAACACAAAGCAAATGCTTTCGAAGTGCAAATACAAACAGAAATGAAATCAAACGTCAAAGTCAAACCATGTGCTCGTTGCATCACCAGGGCTGCGTTCCAAAACCAAGAATACCGAGTTTTGGCGTAGAGTATGTGTTATGTTTTGGAACGAATGAGAGTTTTGTTGAAGTAAAAAATTGAAGCTAAATTAAAAATAATTTTATAAAACTAACAAAACTACTTATAATTACAACATTAATGTCAAGCCCGTAATAAAAGCGCTTTTATGGAGCACTGTCCTCAATATAATGTGAAAGTACGCTCCATAAAATCGCTTTCATTATAAAAGTATTCTCGTAATACACGCCAATGTATTTACTTATGTTTATTTTCAACCAAAAGCATGTTTTCTTCCTCAAGAAGGCAAATTACTTCCATATGTAGAGAATCGTGAGCATCTACGTTTGAAAATATTGTGGAGTTATTTCTATACCCTCCTCGTTAGTAGAGTAAGTAGAACATCACTTTGGAGTAAATTCTGCCTGTTTTGGAACAGGTTGAGTAGACTCTGAGAGTAAGGTTATTAGTTTTGAAACGACTTTGGATAATTTCGTACTCTTAAGAGTAGGATTTTGGAACGCAGCCCAGCCAGCGACGCTGTCAGCGTTAGCCAATAGTAGTCAAGATTTCTGAGCATGGGCATAATTGCCGGTTGGGTGTTTGTGAGAGATAGACTTATGCAGAAATGATATTTCCATTTCACAGTGTTTCCTTCAGCTACTCTTATGGGAAAGATACTAGCATTAGCACCTGTCACAAATGGCATAAAATCATTGACGTCTACAACAGCAAGACTATTTTGTAATGTCTCGCTATAAACCATATGCATGTCTGCATACTCTTGGTTGGTGAAGGTAAATCGTATTTTGAGAATATCAAAAAAACAGAATATAAATTGTACGTCTATGCAAAAAAACATTTAACGTCAGATTGACAATCAATATTTTTTCCAGAGAACACATTGATTTTTACTTTTCTATAAAGTTTTGAACTATGACGTGATTGGTCAGTTTTAAAGGCTTTTAGTTCTTGTAGAAAGTATGTTAAACAAAAATTATTGCCAGATTTACTATCTTTGGGGTCAGTTCTACCATGGGTTAAGCGTTGATCACTTACTTACATATCAGCCTGTATTATACATCAAGGTTATGAAGAGAGTCATTATTGACCGAGCGAAAGATTATAATCCTTAGTTTCCCTCTGAATTATAATTCGCGAGGACAATAATGCTCTTCATAACCGTGGTGTATATATTATTTTTTTTACTACTAGCACATACCTAATTATAAAAATTAGTTATGAAATTTATTCCATTATACCTTATTGGCAACAGACATCTGGTGTCAAAAATAATGGACTGAAAACGATAATTGACCTACGTCAATAATTTTGACATTATTATTGACCTAGGTCAAAAATTTGACATAATTATTAACCTAGGTCAGCAATTTTGACATTATTATTGACCTTGGTCAATAATTGATCTCTAGGTATAAGAAAACAATTTACGGAACAATAATGAGTCAATAATGTTTATAGGATAGTAGTGAAAAAAATATATTAAAACTAAACCTTAGAATTGTATCATAGATACTATCATAGTTTTAAAAAATTATTAGTTTTTAAAATAATCGAATTTTTAAAACCATTTTGCAAAATTTCATTTTATTTTGTTTATATGATACAAATAATAATTAATGTAAATTATCGCCAGTTTTGATTAATATTATAAGCATTTTGTTGTTCGAATGACACATCCCAAGTAACACTGACCAACGGTCGACCAAAAAGTGACGTCGATATTAGGTCGAATTTACGTCATATACGGCCGTCTAAACAGACGTCTATACGACGTCACTGCGACGTTGATTTTTGGTCGAAAATAGGTCTATTTAGACGTCTATACAACGTCACTGTGACGTTGATTTTTGGTCAAAAATTGGTCTATTTAGACGTCTAATTAGACGTCTATTCGACGTCACTGTGACGTTGATTTTTGGTCTGAAATAGGACTATTTAGACGTCTAATATGACGTCTATACGACGACATTATGACGTCTGTTTTGGTCTGAAATAGGACTTTTTAGACGTCAGATTTGTGGGCCATGTGTAGACTTTATTTGGTCGTAATTAAGTCTATTTTAACCTTTTTCAAACGTCTAATTTGACGTCTTTATAAAGACATACATTTCGTTTATTTTTACTTTATTTATAATATTAAAAATATAAAACAATATATTGTTTACTACAATTATTTTTAAAATTCGAATAAATATAATGTAAAACTTATTTTATACATATATGTATAATATATATTTTTATTTATGTATCATCATCACCAAAAACTACTAATAGATGCAAATTTAGCACATCCAGAAATGGGTAATAAGCCGTGGTAATATTTATATTTTATTTATTTATTTATTTTATTTTATGTTTATTGTTATATGTTATATTTTTTCGTATAAATGGGCATTTTAATTTTCAACATTTTTAACAAAACCTAATAATGACAAGACAAACTTTTAACAAACGTTTATAATACAAAATCAAATGTATAAACAAAGATTTTGGGGTCTTCAATAGTAATCTAGCATCATTTGGAATGTTATTGTGATATCTAAGAATAAATAATAATTTATTTACTGCAGATTAAGTAATATTTTCTTCAACTGCCCATTTTCTTATATCGTATAATAAAAGAAATATATTAATTAAGAATATAACTAACACATTTAGTAGGTATAATATAAGAACCCAGCTGTGCATGTTTCAATTCACTTGGAATGAAGGGTTTTTGTCATTTAATTTATCGGCATACAGTATATATATATATATATATATATATATATATATATATATATATATATATATATATATATATATAATAAATAATGAAAAAACCAATTGTTTAATGTACTAAAACCTATAACTACCATCCATTTGCCACAAAACGAAAATGTTATACATGACTTTTGAATTTTCCGATGTTTTTCGTTCCACGCCCTTCAGACATCACTACATGTGTATAATATTAATTTCCTTTCTTTTTATGTAATATTATTTAGCTTTAAGCTAATAATAAATGAATTATATTTTCCCGGAATCACTTAAATTATTTAAAAATTATTCATAAATTCTCAATTTTATAATATTTTGACAATTATATTAAAAAATAAAAATAATAAAAAAAGTCAGATTGTGTATCCATGGTGAAAACATATGTATCATGCTATATAGCATGATACATATGTTTTGTAAAATATTTTACTATTTAAAAATGAAACAATAGGCTCTTCAACCAATTTTTTTTTAATTTATTTTTCGAAAATAGACGTTAATATATAAATATTTTTCATATTTTCATCTGTATTGTGATATAATTAAGCCTGTAATTAATTGGAAAAGATTCTATACAAAATCGAAATTTACGGTGTGACGTCATACCGTCTGATGACAGAACAACGCCGCCCGTGTAGAATTGCGGAACTATTCAGTCAAACTTTTAAACAGTTAAACAAGTTGTTACATTGTGAATTGTTTCATATTTATATTTATGTGTAAAGTTGTATTTAAATATTCTAATATAATATTAAAAAAAAGTGATGGAGAGTGGTTTTGTAAAGGCAGATTCACGCAATTTACCTGTTGTTGATATAATGATTTAAATTTTTGTTGCTGTTGTTTTCACAACTTGGCACAAATCAATATTTTAGAACTATAACTATAAAGATAACCTAAACAGATAACAACAAAAACACAAATGACAGAACAGATGACTAAATGAAAACGCCAAGATTATGCGCTCACAAACTCTGTCAAAAGTCGGTATGACGTCATAGTCGAATTGGAGGTAAAAAAATTCTACTTTTAATAATTAATTACAGGCGTAATATATATTTTTTAAATAATCTGTTATACTTTTTGACATTGTTTTCAAGCGTATTATTGAAAATTAATACCAAATATGCTAAATTTTAATATGGTTCAAGAGCCTATTAGCAATATTTTGTAAGGAAGTTGATATGTTTTAGAAACGTTGCTATAAATTTTAACCAATAGAAACAAATACAGTGTGTTAAAAAAAAATCTAATTCGGAGTAAGCTATGAACACGGAAACGTATGTCTGATCAATATTGTCATTCACCGTTTTCTAATTCATTTCTATTTCTAAAATAAGGATTCAAGAAGAAAAGTTTTAATTTCTTTAGATAACACTTTTGACAATATCATTTGTCAAATTGACATTTAATTAAATACTTTCAAATTGACACACGTTTTTTTGTTCATTGCCTACTCCGAATTAGGATTTTTTTGAACACACTGTATAAAGTTTGTTATTTTCTTGTTTTATATAATGTTACTATTAATTTTCTTGCAAAATAGCACTGAATAAATATTACTTTTATCGACAATTCAAGAAAAACTAAAAAAATTAAACGAATTTAAGTCGTAAAATAGTGAGGTTTTATTAAATAAAAAGTCTAAAAAAATTACAGTAATCATTTACAATAAAAAGTAATGATACCCAATATTAATAAATAAGATTAATTTAAGATATCGATTTGTATTATGGTTTATACCATTAAATTTTTTATCTTTAGCTAAAATTTTAATTTAAAATTATATTATAATGTTGAACATCTTATTTTAAATATAAAGTAAAGATTTAATTATTATTACAAATTCTATTTGTTAAAACATGATAATTTATAACAAATGAGCCAACTGCTTTTAGATGGTGCTCGTATTACGAACTCACTTTTATATAAAAGCGCTTTTACATTATATTCTTACGAGAAATGTATTCCATAAAAGCACTTTTATTCTAAAAGTTCGCTCGTAATATGGGCCAATATTTACATACATTTATTCTGTTCCAAATTTACACATGTTCAAAATATTTAATTGTCGATATTTCACAAATAGGGATGTAAGGCACCTGCGTAGGGATGTACGGGAGCTACACTTACATCCCGATACCTTGACGGTAAAATGAACATATTTACGATACCGAGAGTGGAAAAATGTTATTTAGTCGTATAGTAAAATTAATTACATAATAGTTTTTTAGATTTTGAGAATTGTATTATATGTAACTCTTTAAAAAATAAAATATATTTACATGTTTAACTCTGTATATGTATGCTTTGAATATAATACATTATACTTGCAAATCTATAGATTATTGTATAAAATTTCGTCACACTGATAACAAGAAAACAATAAAACCAAGTATTGTTTCCTTTTCTCAAAATTAAATTAAAAATCTACACCTTCATATGTATATTTAATGATGGAATTCCATTACTGGTATATAATAATGTATTCATATACAGATTTTGTACTTACGGTTCCAGTACACTTATTTAATTTGTCACTAATTAAGGTAGCACTAAACTGCACTGATTGCAACGACAGCAATAATTAAAATAAATTCAAGTACTTACTTGGAACAGCAACTCATTTAACTATTTTTTTACACAAATTTCACAAATCTTTACTTGATGTGTCAATATGTTCTACATGTGTACTTTTATCGCTTTTTGTTAAGATATGTTAGATAGTCACAAAATATTAATCTTATTAATCACCGATATAAAGTTCATAGTCTTTATCAAGCTATTAAGATTTTATTGTGATAATACGTTTTCTTTCAAGAAAATATTTACTAATAAATTTTTATATGTAATAAAACATTTTAAAAGCAATTTACTAATGATATTTAGCGATAAAAGAGTTTTTATTGCAGATTTTAACAGTGGCGGTTAATTTAAAAAATTTTAATTCAATCTTGTGCTGCCATCTGTACGGAGTTGTAGATGGCGTTCGCAGTTTGACCAACATTTCCGGCGTAGCACTCTTTCCGTTGTAGACAAGCAACATGCCTGGTTTTAGTGACAAGGTATTTTCTATTTTTCATCAATTTTCAAATAGATTTAATATTATTTTCACTGCTAAAATGAGTTAAACAGTTTGCAAGTACAGTGGTTTCATTTTGCGTCGTATTATTATTGTAATATCAGTGTTTTGTGTTTGAAAAGAATTTGACACGTGCGTCTTGGACATGTTGTCTTGTGAAAACAGATTTGTTCAAGTTTTTAAAGTTTGGGAGTTAATAATGGTTTTATTGTTGTTTTAGGCAATTTTAATAGACGGGCGTGGGCATTTGCTCGGCCGTCTAGCTGCAATTATTGCAAAAACTCTACTTCAGGGTAACAGAATAACTGTTGTACGATGTGAACAGTTAAATATCTCTGGAAATTTCTTCAGGTATGTACTAAAATACTTTATTTTGTATATTATTTACGTTTTATTCAAGAGATTCACATACATAACCATATATTTTGTGTGTGTTGTGTCTTGTGTAAAAAAGCACGTTTTCGTTAAATTTTATTTAACAGTGAATATAATTACAATAAAAAAACAATTTTTAAGACATGATTATGAAAATCTTACCTACATTATTTGAATGTACATGAAACTAAATATAAATATGATCTTTTAAAGATAAATTTGATAGTTTGTAGTAAGTTTTTAGAGTGTTTAGTGAGATATTTGTGTTAATTTTACAGAAATAAGTTGAAGTTTATGTCATTCTTGCGTAAACGCTGCAACGTGAATCCGGCCCGTGGTCCATACCATTTCCGTGCCCCTTCCAAAATCTTATGGAAGACTGTACGTGGTAAGTTACACTTCTGTATTAAAAATATTTCGAAGTTTTTATGCATTCTTATTAACTTTGAATACAGTTCTAGTCTTGTAATAGTTATTAATGTCACTAGTTTTACTTCAGAAACTTTTGCGAGTCAGTATATTTTGATATGTACGAGTGATACACAAGATTTGTTGTGCCCTGTTTCCATAAATGTATTAAATGAATGTGATTTATTGTCCAAATATTAAATATTAGAGTTTTTACGTTGGTAACATTTCAATAATTCCAAATGACGTGGATTTTTAAACATAACCTGAAAAATCAGCGAAGATTTTTTGTTGTTTTTGTTGGCAAAGTAAAATACAGAGTGGTCAAAAAGAAATTATGTAGTTGGCAATACAATTCTGCATAGATCCCCAGAATTTCTGGGGATTTTTTTATTCCACAGTTTACACAACACCAGGTGAATGCGAAAATACGATTTGACATATTTTGACAATAAATACAAATAGGTTGTCAGATCACGGACCTGACAGCTAATATGATTTTGAGTAATTGAAATGCTTTAGATTATGGTTTAGGATGGGTAATGTACGAAATAAAAGTTCGTGGGTTCGGGAAACAACAACCATTTTAATAAAAATTTGTAAATATGCCCAAATTTAAATTTTCAAATGTCACTGTCGACATCAGGAAATGATTTTTTTGTATCAGTATTACCAAATATGTTCATTTATATTATAATTAACGATGTAGTATTAAGATTTTTAAACATTTTGCTAATTCTTGTGTTGGCCAACTTATAACCATAAAAGTCTCTTCTTTTTGCCGGCCCATAATTCATTGTAATTATTTTACATAAGAAATTATCGTTGTTTTAGATAGGATCACTTTTATAGATAACATTTCCTCAACCGAAAATAAAAAAAATAATAAAAATATAGCTATGTATGTCGTTTAAGTATATTTTAATAATTTACTTATTTATTACTACAGAGTAATGAAGAAAAACTGATCCAGTTGGCAATAAAATACTTGAAACTGGTATTACTAAAGTCACTAGATATATAAAGTACCGCAATTCATTGTATCAATGTGTTAGAGAGAGAAGAACGTTTTTTAGACACAATGGCTGGTAGCACAAGCGTGATTCTAACACCGGTGTTAACTAGAACCGTGTCAACGACTTGGCACATACTTCAGGGTTGTTAACAAAATAAGAGTTGCCAATATACTGAATTAAGTCGAAAATGTACTGACAGCCATATTCAATAAATTTGATCTCATTATTTAAAACTGTTTTTCCTAGAAACAAGTTAAAAAACAAATCATATTAAATAATTTTAAATAGTGTTGGCAGATTTATTGAATATGGCTGTCGGTAAATTTTCAACTTGATCAATGACAACACTTGTTTTCTTAACAAACCTGAAGTATGTGTCAAGTCGTTGACATGGTTTTAGCTAACACCGATGTTAGAACTAGGCTTGTGCTACCATCCACTATGGCGGAATCAGGCTAATCAGAGTCTAGTTGTAGTTGGCTCTGCCTATAAAAGTCACTATATCTGGGGAGTTTAGCGCCAATGCTGTCATCATGTCTGAAGAAAATTAACCTTAATTGTACTTATTTTTTATTATTTTCTTTCAAATTTTGATCAGTTATATATTGTATTTATTTGTATGCTTATTATAAAAATTGTGAACATAAAATCAACATTAATTAATTACCTTCATAGATTTATTTCACTGCCGATTATTTTTCTTTATAATAACGCACTCGTTTCAAAATAATCCATTTTAAATTTGGCGCCGAAGCTCGACACAATATGGCGGCCAATTGCGGTACTTTATATACCGGGAGTTTATTTTATCAGTAAACATAGGGTATATCATTGCCATAGTTACGGTATGAATGTTTGACAGCAATGTATTGAAGCGTTTATTTTATGAGTAAACATAGGCGTATAACATGGGAAGTTGTATTTTGTAAATACAAAGTGTCCGCCTAATAATCAAACCATGTTATTGAACATGATAATAGTACATTACATTTTGTACATTATTTAATATGAACTGCTTTAATAATATTACAGTAAAGTACAGAAATTGTCAAATAAATAATTGTTTCACTTTTTTACTATGTAATATGAAAAGCTCTACAAATGTCTGCGGTGGCGCAGTGGTTATAACAGTGGCGTCTGGATTTTTTGGTTGGGGTTCGATTCCCCGTTGGGCTAATTATTTTAATTTTTTTTTTACATAAAAATTGTTGAACTTTTAAAATATCAATTTCCATATTACAATCATTTAAAAATAATAATTACATTGTAATAAATAAAGAGAAAATAATTGAGAATAATTGATTACAATAATCAAAATATTGATACAATAACAATGCATTGTATTTTCTTTTGATATTAATAAAAATAACTGAAATATAATAAATTTGAGTACTTATTATGATTTTACTGTATTTATCAAAAGAAAATACAATGCATTGTTATTGTATCAATATTTTGATTATTGTAATCAATTATTGTCAACTATTTTCTCTTTATTTATTAAAATGTTATTATTATTTTTAAATGATTGTAATATGAAAATATGAACTGATTTTTAAAAGTTCAACAATTTTTATGTAAAAAAAAAAATAATTATCCTAACGGGGAATCGAACCCCAACCAAAAATTCTAGACGCCAATGTTATAACCACTGCACCACCGGAGACATTTGTAAAGCTTTTCATATTACATAATAAAAATTGAAACAATTATTTATTTGACAGTTTCTGTAATTTATTGTAATTTTTGCAATATTATTAAAGTAATTAATATTAAATAATGTACAAGATGTAATGTACTATTATCATGTTCAATAGCATAGCTTGATTTATTGCCAGACCTTTGTATTTATCAAAAACTGGTTCCCATGTTATACGCCTATGTTTACTCATAAAATAAACGCTTCAATACATTGCTGTCAAACATTCATACCGTAACTATGGCAATGATATACCCTATGTTTACCGATAAAATAAACTCCCGGTATTTAGTGACTTTAGGTAATACTGTTGCAAAAATTTATTTCTTGTTGTTGACAGTGACATTTGAAAATTTAAATATGGGCATTTTTACAATTTTTTTTATTAAAATGGTTGTTGTTTCCCATACTTTTATTTTTTACATTACCCGTAAGCAATAATCTAAACATTTCAATCACTCAAAATCCTATTAGCTGTCAGGTCCCTGATCTAACATAACCTATTTGTATTTATTGTCAAAATGATATGTCAAACAGCATATCCGCTTTCACCTGGTGTTGTGCAAACTGTGGAATTAAAAGATCCCCAGAATGAGGTAATGCACGACTTTTTTTATAACTTTAATCGATAGAGTAGTGAAAAATAATAGACCCGTATTTTTTATTTTTCCTCAAATCGATCTTTAATTATGAAAAAAAATGTATATATTTTACTTTTAGAAATTCTTTGTCCATATAAAATGTCTGTTTGAAATGAATCTGACCTTAGGTTCAGAATCTGTGACGTCACAACATGGCTGGTTTTTGCAAATTTTTAAAAATATAATTAAAACGATTTTATACAACAAAAAATGTAAATAAAAATTAATTTAATCATACTGAACGATAAATTAGACTATCCTTCTTCGATTTAAACAGAAAATATCTGATGTGGACACCACATGACTTCCTTGTACGCATGTTACACCATACATATTTTGTTAATAATTAAAATATGTATTATAACAGACCCAATCATAAAATTGCACGTATTTGACATTGACATTAAATTCTTTATTTTTTTGTTATTTTTTGTCCTAATTCATTACAAACTTAATTACAGAAACAAAAAAGTACATAATTTTTAAATTTACATATCTCGCTTATACAAAGAGCTAATTTAATATTACTTGATATGTTCGACGCAGAATTCAATTCTCTAAAACTTTTATTTGAAGCATTTATTATTAAAATCAAAATAACACCTTTTTACTTCCTTGTACGAAGTAAAGGAAGTATTGTAATCGCGAAAAAAATCGGTTTCCAGATTTCAACGGAAATATCCATTTTGACCATCCCTGAATCCATTTTGACTAATTTCGTCGTGACGTCTGTACGTACGTATGTACGTATGTGCGTACGTACGTCTGCACGTATCTCGCATAACTGAAAAACGGGAAGCCGTAGAAAGTTAAAATTTTGTATTTAGGACTGTTATAACATCTAGTTGTGCACCTCCCATTTTGGTCATTGCATAAATTTCAGAAGTGGTACTTTACTTGAAGCCCATAATAGATTTTAATGGAAAACTATATTAAAATATAATCCAAAACTTTTCAAATTTGGTATATAATACTTTTATATCAATGGGAATAACATAATAGATTTTAGTTAAAATGTTCTACCCGGAAGTGGGGCTTTACTTGAAGCCTATAATAGATTTTAATGCAAAACTATGTTAAAATATAATCCAAAACTTTTCAAATTTGGTATACAGGGTGTCCCATTTAAGGTACGAATGCATTGGTATCTCGAGAACCGTAAGAGCTACGAGGTTGGTTAAATTAGACAAAAGTTGCCCCATTAGGAGGCTATTTTAATGGTGTTTTGTTATTTGCGAAAAAATGCATAGGTCACTAGATACAGGTGAAAATGTAAATTTAGCGATTTTCTTTTTTTGCTTATAACTTTGTTATATGACATAATACGAGATTCTGGTTTGCACTTTCTTAAAGCACTTTTGTATGGTGAATTTTCAGAAGTACTCAAATTTTTTTTATATCTAACCATTTACGAGTTACTGATAGCAACTTTCATTTTTTATATGGAGGTCATATTAAGCTATGACATTTTTAAATAGAGATTTTTTTTTAGCTTTACAATGATATACAACAATAATAATTTATTTTTATAATTAACAGAAAAATTAATAAAAATTGTTATTTATAGTAAAATTAAATTGAAAAAAGTAAATCGAAGACTGCTATGGAAACAACAAACAACAAAAAAGTGCAACAATTGAATTTCTGAATTTTACTTGACAATAGTAGATTATTACGAGTAATAAACGAACTTTGACAACGAATGTAACAACTCAACATATCATAATTTTCCCAACGAGAAAAATTCATTTTTATTACTCTTAATAATCTACTATTGGCAAGTAAAATTCAGAAATTCAATTGTTGCACTTTTTTGTTGTTTGTTGTTTCCATAGCAGTCTTCGATTTACTTTTTTCAATTTAATTTTACTATAAATAACAATTTTTATTATTTTTTCTGTTAATTATAAAAATAAATTATTATTGTTTTATATCATTGTAAAGCTAAAAAAATCTCTATTTAAAAATGTCATAGCTTAATATGACCTCCATATGAAAAATGAAAGTTGCTATCAGTAACTCGTAAATGGTTAGATATAAAAAAAATTTGAGTACTTCTGCAAATTCACCATACAAAAGTGCCTTAAGAAAGTGCAAACCAGAATCTCGTATTATTTCATATAACAAAGTTATAAGCAAAAAAAGAAAATCGCGAAATTTACATTTTCACCTGTATCTAGTGACCTATGCATTTTTTCGCAAATAACAAAACACCATTAAAATAGCCTCCTAATGGGGCAACTTTTGTCTAATTTAACCAACCTCGTAGCTCTTACGGTTCTCGAGATACCAATGCATTCGTACCTTAAATGGGACACCCTGTATAATACTTTTATATCAATGGAAATAACATACTAGATTTTGGTTAAAATAGTCTAACCGGAAGTGATACTTTACTTGAAGCTGTTATCAGTTTTTCTTGAAAAAAATGCTGTTATTTTGATTTTAATAATAAATGCTTCAAATAAAAGTTTTAGAGAATTGAATTCTGCGTCGAAAACATCAAGTATGATTAAATTAGCTCTTTGTATAAGCGAGATATTTAAATTTAAACATTATATACTTTTTGGTTTCTGTAATTAAGTTTGCTATGAATTAGGACAAAAAATAGATGCAATTTTATGATTGGGTCTGTTATAATACATATTTTAATTGTTAACAAAATATGTATAGTGTAACAGGCGTACAAGGAAGTCATGTGCTATCCACATCAGATATTTTTTTCAAGAAAAACTGTTAACAGCTTCAAGTAAAGTATCACTTCCGGTTAGCCCATTTTAACAAAAATCTATTGTCATTCCCATTGATAGAAAAGTCTTATATACCAAATTTGGAAAGTTTTGGATTATATTTTATTATAGTTTTTCATTAAAATCTATTATAGGCTTCAAGTAAAGTACCACTTCCGAAAGTTATGTAATGACCAAAAAGGGAGGTGCACAACTAGATATTTTAAATTAGTCAAAATGGATATTTCCGTTGAAATCCGGAAATCGAAATTTTTCGCGATTACAATACTTCCTTTACTTCGTACAAGGAAGTAAAAAGTTACAATTATTTTTGCATGACCTCATTGATGCCAACTCATCATTTCTTTTTCATCACTGTATTATTACATATTATTTGATTCACTTGTTTTCGATGATTATAATTTATTCCTTACCTACATTATTTGAATGATAATGAAACGAATATTTGTATGAGTCTACAGTTTATTCTCTTATTTAGTAATGAGTTATATGTATTGATAATAATAGTAAGATTGATTTTGTGTGTGTTTAAGGTATGATTCCACACAAGACAGAGCGTGGAAAGGAAGCGTTGCGCAGACTGAAGACGTACGAAGGTTGCCCGCCACCCTTCGACCGCAGAAAGCGGCTCGTTGTGCCTGGAGCCATGAGGATCCTTTGTCTTAAACCAGGCAGAAAGGTAACCAACTATATATTCAGCAAAAATAACTAACCTAAAATGTATATTTCTTTATTTCTGCTGCCTTGGCTTGGCAGTCGTAGAAAAAGTATAGTACGTGACCCGTTTTATAAACTCTTTGAACACTCGCTCTCTCGTAACATGTAAAGTTGATATTTACATAACGACTATCAACACGCGAAATGATTTTTGATAAAAAATATAAAATTTGTCATTTTCTTTTTTTGCTTAGAAAATATAATTCTATTCTTTAACAAAATTTATATTTCGTACAACCATGCGTAAAGTACACACTTTAGCACTTATTAGACAAAGTTACATTTACACCGCTAGAAGTTACCAAAAAAAGTCACTAGATTTATTTGGCGGGGGAATTGAAATGTTAAAATGAAGGTCACGTCAGCATTTATACTTTCCAGGTTATATTTTCATTAACCAAAATTTATTCATATAATAGCTATTTGTGTATTAAGAGCGCAAAATGCGACATTGTCGATTGAGAGGTTGGTGCCGCGCGATGAAGGAGCGCGGCATTCTCTCGAAATCGACAATTATTTATTCGGATCAGAAGCAATACAACATTATATAATCAGGCTTCTTTACGACGAGTCCCTTGGACTACTGGTCTTCTCTGGCTATCGACAATGTCCATTTGCGCTCGAAACACACACAAGATTTTTTCTACAGTCGCCACAATGGGGTCCTCCACCATAACAAAAAATAATAAAATGTACACTTTATACTTACAGTACTGCTCAATAAATAACGATTGGCTAATACAAAAGATACGGTTTAAACTTAAAAAGGCTTTTAAATGATTATATCGTTACATTAGCCATCTATTCCAAATCAAAATTAGAGCGTGGAAGCAAGGATTTGTGATGATTTGATGAGTTTCTGTAGCAAAATGTGTGGTTAGTTGTCACGCCTGTCACACTGAAAAAATTAACAAATATTTCAAGGAATTTGTGATTATATAAACATGTATGTGCATTGACTGACTTCTCGCAATTATTTAAGTAACGAAATAACTAATAACTTTATTGTAATCAAAATAAATAGTTAACTAGAGATCAGAAGTCAGTACGACTCGCAACTATCCTACCGCCATCTGTGTACAATCATTCCTATTACTAAACATAACTGTTCACACAATTTATTTTATACAGGGAATTTATTTTAACATGCAACATATGGCGAATCACTTCCATGGTTACTTTACTATTGTCAAAAAATGACAGCAATGTAATATTTGTCCATTTTAAAATGCAACATACAAAATTTGTAGTTTTGTATTATTAAAACTAATTTCCAATAAATTAGCCTACATACAATTAACAAATAATCAAAACATGAATGTTGTGCATCTTAAAAAAACTTTAGCTTACAAAAATTCATAACATTCGTATAATAAATGTCAAAAAATACCCCCAATCACTCTGAGGCAATATTCTAGTCGGTCGTAATAAGAATTGACACCATTTGTGATGTGTTTTGGAGGTATCTCCTGTGCTGCAATACTATTTATAATGTTGCATTTTAAAATGGACAAATATTACATTGCTGTCATTTTTTGACAATAGTGAGTAACCATGGAAGTGATGAACTATATTGTTGCATTTTAAAATAAATTCTCTGTATTTAATTTTATTTTATCGTTATTTTCCATTCTTCCTTAGTTTTTATTCAATCTAATCTAAGCATTTTACACTTTTGTTTTTGTAAATGAATGCCCTATTTCATTTTTACAGCAGTGTGGCACTTTGTTAGGTTATGTTAAATACCGACAGAACATATGTCAAATTGACTTGTGAACGTGATAAATGTGTAATTACAGTGCCTTTAGTTCCTAACTAAACATTTTCATTAAGAATGTAGACAAGTGACATTTCTCAACATTGTATACTTAGAAATTTGGACAGTGAGCGTTTTTTCTACTTTGTCGCGCATGAGCGCAAATGGCTACTTTCTATAGTGACTGTAGAAAAAATCCTAAATACATACCTTTTAATTATAAATTCATTAATTGCATTATTTTTTTGTAATTCCTTGATGAAAAATTTATATAACTGTTTTTATTCGTGAAATTTCACAAAAAGAGAAATGAAACAAAAAACACGTGCAAATAGACACTTACAAAATTGCAATTTGCACTAGCGCCTCTAACGGCGAAGCATAGAAATCAAGGTTGCTATGGTTACCCCGTCCAAACAAAGACCTGTCATCAGCCGTAGACTCTACACTCTAGCCATCGTTTTAGTTGAATATTCGAATGATCTTCAATATTATCAAACAAAAAAGTTGTCCCAGACACATCTTCTGGTTTTAAACTCTTTTTTATGAAACACAACGTACACATCACAATAAAGAATTAGGTTTAACACTGAATAACAGATGCGAATACAATGACAGATAGGAACAGGGAACGGGACGTAAGACAACGAGGGGAGGTTTGTTTGGATGCATGATCTTCTATCTCTATCTTGCAGTGACATCAATTTTGTAAGTGTCTATTCAACAAGTGATTTGACAACTACCTACTGAGAGTTTGACGTTTCAATTACGTTTGAAGGTTAACTTCGTTTGGTTAAATGCGGCTTCCCGAAATAGCGCAGCAGCCAATCACAGGCTTTGATTTTCTCAATAGAATTTCTAATTACTGTCTACAGTTTAAAAACAGAGTATAACAATATTTGAAGATGCCTGTACACTCACACTCTGTATTATGAGAAATAGCAGTAACATTTCGGTTGTAGGAAAAATACTGTATGCAACTCGTGTATAAATAGCATTTTTTTATCTCTTGCTAATTTCCGCATTCGACCAAAAAAGTACTACTTTACACATTTGTTACATATCTATTTTTATATCTTTATTGAGCAATTGAAGAAATCTTATGCTGGGTTTATGCAGCATGTAAATTATAAAATTAAATTAAGCCACTAAATTATGAAACTGTATTAAAATAACGCCGTTTATGAAGTAAATTATAATTGAGAATTTTATATTTGACATTTCGTACAATCTTAACTTTTATAGGTGAAACTAGCTGACCCGCCCCGGCTTCGCACGGGTGAAGCTAGAATTACGATTAGCTACACATGTACCAGTAATTTTTCACATTTACTTCGGAGACATGTGTTGCGTAGGGAGCCGGCAACCTGCCTCGCATCGTATATGTAACAGGCTCCGCCCACTGCTCACATTTAGGAATAATAAAATAATAATAAAATTCTTTTCTTTCTGTCATACTGAACAACTTTTTTGTTGATTTATAAATTCTCCTTAACAACAGTCCATCAAGATGCTGTTATTTTTCTAGGAACACCTGAACCTTAAATGTAGGCGACTGTTATAAAAATAACGGCCTAGGCCGTTATTTCTATCTTTTCATTTTTGTTTTTAGTCCTGTTATGTCATAATAACAATAACAGTATGCTATTACGAAAAAAAAAAGATTTTCTTTTATAAGGGGTATGATTATATTTGTTTTCTTTTGTTGTATAGTACTGTCACGTGGGTAGACTGTCGCACGAGGTCGGCTGGAAGTACCAGAAGGTTGTAGAAACCTTGGAGAAGAAACGCAGAGTCAAGACAGTACTCAACATTCGCAAACGTGATAAGTTGAAGGTAAGAAAAATCATTTTAATAACTGTCAAAATATCATATGTACAGGGTGTAAATCGAAAAACGAGACGTAGGCGTTTAACATGGGAATTCAGTTTTTCTTTGCGCAAACGCTACCTAATTATTTTATGCAAAAATGCTTCAAATAAAAGTTATAGAGATTTAAATTCTGAATCTAAATCATGCAGAACGATTATTCTAGCTCTTCAAATAAACGTAAAAATTAATTATAAAGTTACACTTTTTATGAGTTTTTAGTCTAGGCATCTATGGATTTATGACAAAAAATAAACAAATACATTGATCTTAACTGTCAATTAAAATTAAATCATTTTACCTTTTCGTTTCTTGTGTTAATTTTCTGCTCTAATCTAAATTTAGTTTTAAATGACAGTTAAAAACAATGCATTTGTTTATTTTTTGTCATAAATCCATGGCTGCCTAGAGTAAAAACTAATAAACACTGTAACTTTATAATTAATAATTTATTATAATTTAGATGCAGAATTGAAATCCCTATAACTTTTACTTGAAGCATTTTTGCATAAAAATAATTAGGTAACGTTTGCGCAAAGAAAAACTGAATTCCCATGTTAAACGCCTATGTCCCGTTTTTCGATTTACACCCTGTATATTCATACATTATCAGACAAATTGGATATACATTTTCACTAAATTATTTCAATTTATTTATTCAATTTTGCCTTATAAAGTCATGTCCTTGGACACGAACCGTTAAAGTTGTTGTTTCATAAACAATTTTATTTCGCTAGCGTTTTAAAGAATTTTGTTTTCCTAGCGGTTTTAAAATGTCAAATGTCAACCAAAATTGTTGAAATAAATTCAAATATTCAACGTATACCCGCCATATCGCCACAAGAAGAATAAGAATGTTACAATTTTGTAATAACGTATGTCTTTGGTTGTTGGAATCAAATATTGTGTCATATTGAGATGTTAACCTATAAAAAAAAAACAGTTTCAGAATAATTTATTATTATTATAAACAATTCAACTCATGGCAACCACAGATCACTATGGCAACGCACAAAAAAAATCTCACACTCAGATACTAGATAATCGTAAGCGATTAGCGACATTTCAAGGTTCTGATTTCATTTATAAAAATCTTACACTCAAATCGGAGAAGTTTATTAGGGCAAAATGGAATAAACAGTTGTATTACACTCGCGGTTAAAATGAATGTTTAACTCGCGGGATTAAGACGCTTTGTGCACTTAAATGTGCCGCTCATTAAACATTCATTTAATTCGCATGTATAATAAATAACTATTGTTTTTTTTAGTCGATCATTTATAGATAAAATCATAATAATTATGTATAATTTCTTTTTGTTTGATAATTTATGAATTTTGTGTTTCAATATTTTCAATGATTATAAACATCTTACCTACATTATTTGATGATAATGATACAAACTTTATAAATGAGATAATATCAACACATATTTAACTAAACAATTTTTAATGACTATATTACAATGTTGTTAATGTGGTATTTTGTTTTACAGAAATTGACGAAACAAGCTGGAGAGAAAGTTACGAAGCAAGTGGCTCCCTACACAGCCGTTATCAACTCCTACGGTTATAACTAAGGATTTATTAAATAAATATTAAATATATTATATTATTTTACCACACACCAGATCATACATTATCATCAATGTAATTGTGTAAACAAAAATTTTTTTAATAAATGTGAGTGGATCAACAAAAAGAGTTTTTCTTTTTAGCTCGTTTGAAAAGTTCGCGGATTAACAATGAAAATATACAGCTTTTGAGTTGAACTTACTTTTATTTTTCCGATTTCCCATATTCTCAAAATAACGTGTTTACTGTAACTTTGTCATCACACATTTTATTTCAATTTTCTTATTCATCAAAATTCTAAATGGGAATTCAGAAACTATACTCTATTTCACGTAAGAAAATAGCAAATAGCGCTTGAGAGCCGACCGTTTTTACATGTATTAACTGAATAATTTAAATTCGTGAAACCAAACTTTGCCAGTAATAATAGTTATTTATGATATAAGTGTTAAAAGTGACATTTTATGAGTGAGTGGGGAAGTTTGTGAAACGAGGCGAAGCCGAGTAAAACAAACTCCACGAACGAAATAAAATGTCACTTTTAACACTTATATCATACACTATTTTTCCTACGACCCTAGTGTTATGCATTAGTAAAAACTAAAAATTATACAATGATATTTATGACAGGTCATGATATTCTAACCTCTACTTCCAACAAAATTCTAACCTCTACTTCCAACAATACTGTTTTAAATTCCAATTCTTCAAGCGCCTTGCAAGGAATTACTATAAACAATTGTAATAATTGTACTATAACAATAAACGTTCCATAATAATGTGTACTTCTAATAAAATACCTATATAAATAATTTCAGTACAAAAATAAATATAAAATGAAACTACATTTACTTATGATCACTAAATGTAATTAGATTTAGTTATATTTTTAACACTAAATGTATCTAGATTTAGTTCTTTTTTAACACTAATGTTAAAAGTAAATTTGTTTTTTACTTTTAATCCGTTGTCAATGACAACGATTTAAAAGTATTTACTGTATTATAAACTGTTACTTTTAACTCTCTAAGCAACAGTTAAAAAGACTACTTTTAACAATGGTCGTAGGAAAATATATTTTTATCTGTTAACTGTCCGAGTCCTGAATATTAAAAAAATCTGGTGTGGCCAGCACAATACCTCTCGCCATTTCCATTTTATGTTATACCGAGAGTTTATTTTATCAGTAAACATAGGGTATATCATTGCCATAGTTACGAATGAATGTTTGACAGCAATGTATTAAAACGTTTATTTTATGAGTAAACATAGGCGTTTAACATGGGAAGCAGTTTTTTGGAAACATAAAGGCTGGTAGCACAAGCGTGGTTCTAACACTGGTATTAACTAGAACCGTGTCAATGACTTGGCATATACTTCAGGGTTGTTAACAAAATAAGAGTTGCCAATATACTGAATTAAGTCGAAAATGTATTGACAGCCATATTCAATAAATTTGACCTCATTATTTAAAACTGTTTTTCCTGGAAAAAACAAATCATATTAAATCATTTTAAATAGTGTTGGCAGATTTATTGAGTATGACTGTCAGTAAATTTTCAACTTGCTCAATATATTGGCAACACTTGTTTTCTTAACAAACCTGAAGTATGTGTCAAGTCGTTGACATGGTTCTAGTTAACACCGGTGTTAGCACCACGCTTGTGCTACCAGCCATAGTGACTGTATATACATAGTGTGGCCAATAGGGGGATCGATTTTAATTGGTCGGCGCGAATTTGCCTAAATATGGCGGATATTATGCCGACAAAGTGACATTTTCAGATTTGTTACGTGAATTGAAGGTAATTATATTATATTTATATTTTAGATAGTGCAAATAATTAAATTACACGTGTATTTGTATATTTATAACTCAAAGTAATATATACATATTTTTTAACATCACAATTTTTTTAGGTTAATTGTCAAAATGACTAAAAATGTCTAATATTAAGGTATATATTTTAGATGCCTGGTTGCGTGGCGGTTGGTTGTGAAAACAGTTCTCCGAAAGGATTTAAAATGAAAATAAATATTGTTTCCATTTAATATGGTCTTTCATTGATTGTTTATCGAATTTTGTTTAGTTATGACATCATATGAATTCAAATTTCCCGCGCATTTTGCCTAAATATGGCGGCGGTTGGCCACACTATGTATATACAGTCACTATAGTGAAACCAAACTTTGCCAATTATAAAAATAATTTTATCTGTTAACTGTCCGAGTCCTGAATATTAAAAAAAAAATCTGGTGTGGCCAGCACAATACCTCTCGCCATTTCCATTTTATGTTATACCGAGAGTTTATTTTATCAGTAAACATAGGGTATATCATTGCCATAGTTACGAATGAATGTTTGACAGCAATGTATTAAAACGTTTATTTTATGAGTAAACATAGGCGTTAAACATGGGAAGCAGTTTTTTGTAAATATAAAGTGTCCGGCAAAAAATGAAGCCATACTATAGAACATGATAATAGTACATTACTTCTTGTACATTATTTAATATTAATTACTTTAATAATATAGCAAAAATTGCAATAAATTACAGAAATTGTCAAATAAATAATTGTTTCACTTTTTTATTATACGATATGAAAATATTTACAATGTCTCCGTGGCGCAGTGGTTATAATAGTTGAAATTTTTGGTTGGGGTTCGTTTCCCCGTTGGGATAATTATTTTATTTTTTTTTTACATTAAAATTGTTGAACTTTTAAAAATCAGTTTATATTTTCATATTACATTCATTTAAAAATAGTAATAACATTGTAATAAATAAAGAGAAAATAATTGAGAATAATTGATTACAATAATCAAAATATTGATGTAATAACAATGCATTGTATTTTTTTGATAAATACAATAAAAACATAATATCTACACAAATTTATTATATTTCAGATATTTTTATCAATATCAAAGGAAATACAATGCATTGTTATGGTATCAATATTTTGATTGTTGTAATCAATTATACTCAATTATTTTCTCTTTATTTATTAAAATATTATTATTTTTAAATGATTGTAATATGGAAATATAAACTGATTTTTAAAAGTTCAACAATTTTTATGTAAAAAAACCCAACAAAAAATTTCAGGCAAGTATTATAACTACTACGCGACGGAGACATTTGTAAATCTTTTCATATTGCATAATAAAAAATCTGTTGTGGCCAGCACAAGACCTCTCGCCATTTCCATATTAGGCTATATAAGTATTGTATTGCACTTCGCTTTCGAGTCGTCGTTTTATAACAAAATCTTACAGAACATTACCCAAATTTTGTTTCTTACTATATTTAGCATGTCTTTTGCACACATATAATTCAAATTATATCTATTTTTCATTGTATGAGGAAGTTTCTAAATGTCAAATATTGTTCCAATTCATTAACCAGATTGGCGGTATTTCTGATAGATATATGCATTTTACCACAATTTTACCTATAATTTCAAATATTTAATTAATAAAACAATAAGAAAAGTTAAATATACTTCCCAGAAAAAGCTATCAGAATGTCACTAAAACTGTTGATATTTGACAATGACATTTGTCATGTTATAAACATTGGAATTTGTCAACTGGTTTCCTTAGTGCCTTGGCCTCTGCGATTAGTTTACTCTATAAATTATATAGTCTTTATCTCTAAATCTATACAAGATATAATAAAATTTTTAAGTGTATTAGATGGAGAATTGTATGTTCTTCAATATTTAATAAAAAAAACTTCCAAAAAATTATATTTAAAAGATTTTTTCTAAGAAACTACTACTTCCGGTTGTTCAATTGTTACCAAAACCTTTTCAGCTCTTCCCAGGAATGTCAGATTGAGGAAACTGCAGTTAAATATTTTTTAAGTCTTATAGTTTTTGAGGAATCGTGACTACAACATCCAGACATACATACATACACACACACACACAGACATCATTTTAAAAATGTTATAATCGGATTGTAGGGACCTTAAATCGTGCTTATTCAATAAAATCTGGATATGCGAATTTTAGCATGAATCCAATACCTCTCTTAGCGAGAGGTAAAAAGTGAAACAATTATTCATTTGACAATTTCTGTAATTTATTGCAATTTTTGCAATATTATTAAAGTAATAAATATTAAATAATGTACATAATAATGTACTATTATCATGTTCAATAGCATGGCTCGATTTTTTGCCGGATCCTTTGTATTTACAAAAAACTGCTTCCCATGTTAAACGCCTGTTTACTCATAAAATAAACGCTTCAATAAATTGTTGTCAAACATTCATACTGTAATGAGGTCATGCAAAAAAAATTAATTGTACCTTTTTTCTGTTTAAATCGAAAAAGGATAGTCTAATTCATCGATCAGTATGATTAAATTATTTTTTATTTATATTTTTTGTTGTATAAAATCGTTTTAAAGTATGGTATTTTTAAAAAGTTGCAAAAACCAGCCATGTTTTGTCGTCACAACGTTACGAACGAAGTTCAGACTCATTTCAAACAGACATTTTATAATTTCTAAAAGAAAAATATATATAAACTATAAATTGAGGATTACATATCTAAATATGCTATATTATATTAATATAATATCGTTCTATTTATTTTTATAAATATAATTTTCATTTGGCGTGAAATTATCTACGTTACATCAGATGTTTCTTTCACTTTTGAATCTTTGAATTAGAAGGTAGAAGGTTATAAACGCATATGAGACATTGAATATATTCCAGAATATTATTTTATTCTTTATTTTGCCACGAAACAACGTTCCATCCTTGTTCCATCGACATGTTTACATTCATAAATTTTAGGTTATCTTTAAATGTCACTTTGACGTTTAAGACAATGTGAAAATCAAAATGGTCGTGCTTCTCACTCTGTGACGTCATTGGACAAGGGACGAAGCGGGGGTCTTCAGCCGCATTTTTAAGAATGTCATTTTCAATTACAATTTTTTCATGATTAAAGATCGATTTGAGGAAAAATAAAAAATACGGGTCTATTATTTTTCACTACTCTATTGATTAAAATTATAAAAAAAAAGTCGTGCATGACCTCATTATGACAATCGACGACCAAATATAACTAGACAAAACATAGTTTCATTTGTTTTGATTTCGGCTGGCCAGACAGAGATAGAGATATGTTTTATCTAGTTCGAGCATTTCTCACTAGAGGCGCACTATCGTTGACATTTTAGAATAGAAAGTTTTTTAGAATATACATCAAGTTATACATATATTTCGATTACAGGTCAAATCTGTAAAAAACTTATAAAAACGCATCCTTTTTGCATATGAGACGCGGGCTTTGACATTTGCTTGTATGGCCCACCCCAACAAGGTTGCCAAGATTACAGTTTGTGTGCCTTGTCCGTGTTGCCAAATCAATTTATGCTTAAAATTAATTTATAAAAATATCCAATATGTTTTGTTTATTTAATTATTTATAAGCTTTGGTATTAAATAAAAACCAACATATCACTCAAAAAGAAAACCGCATATGTCAAATTACACTGATATATTCAAGTGGCCTCTAGTGAGAAATTCACGAACTAGATAAAACATATCTCTATCTCTTTCTGGCCAGCCGAAATCAAAACATTCAATGAAGAGGGATAGGGAATGTTTTGTCTAGTTATATTTCGTCGCTGTACCCTATAAATAAATAAACTCTCGGTATAAGTAATGTATTGCACTTCGCTATCGAACCGTCGTTTTGTAATAAAAAAATTACAGAACTTTACCCAAATATTGTTTTTTATTTGTATTTAGCATGTCTTCTGCACACATATTCTAATTATATCTATTTTTCATTGTATAAGTAAGTTCCTAAATATCAGAGATTCTTCCAATTCTTTAACAAAGGAAAAAGATGCTAGATAAAAATTTAGTAATTCTTATTCTTACAGCAAAAATTGATGAGAAAGGCGTTTCTTCGGACTGTGATTATGATTTTCTAAATAATGATTTGTTCAATAATGATTCCTTCGAATCATGATTAAATTTAATTCCAAAGAAACAACAAATTTAACTCGATCGACTCGAAACCTACACAACGTCGAACGAACTAGCGACAAACATCAAATGATAAATCAGCTATTTTGCTTGAAGTAATACCCAAATCGAAAATAGTTTTAAAAACACGTTCCTTTAACTTTTTTTTGTACTTGCAGGATCTAATATTAGAAGAATAGAAACCAATAATGAATGTTGAATCTACTGACTTCAAGTTCTAGTAGTTCGGATCAACGACGAAATATAACTAGACAAAACATTCCCTATCCCTCTTCACTGACAGCCCGATTCACAAAAAAGTTTAAGCTAATCCTCATTTTCGGATTAGCAAATTCTACTTTAATTTTAACAGTTTATATCTTAAAAATATAGTCTAATCTATTCTTAGTATCTACCTTCTACTCCGAAAGTGATGACGTCAAAATCGACCGGGAATTACAAAACCTGAAAGTAGGCTTCCGGTTTCTTAACTGCATCTTGAAAGAGTTTGCTGTGAACGAACCGTACTAGCGCCAAATTTAAATAGCTGTCATCAAAGCTGTAATCCGTAAAGTGTAAATTAAACTTTTTTTGCATTAAAAATTGTTTCTTATAAAGCTAATTGTATAACAATATTTTGCAATATAATCAATTAATAAAATGAATAATGCATATGACAAATATTGGTCATGGAAAATAAAAGAAGTAGGTATGCAAAATTTGAAAAGTAGATTATCATATAATAAAATATATTTGTCACATACGTATAAATAATATAAAGAGTGTTAATAAATACGTGTTACAAATTTGTAGGAGATGCAAAAATAAAATAAACAAAATTAGTAATTATAGTGAGAGATCGTAACAGCCAACGAAAATTAAGAAATATGATGTATGCACTTTTCCTTTTATAATATTAAGGTCTGCGTCATAAACCATTTCATGGACACTGCATTTTTACCACGAACAATAAGTCTCTCTTCATCCACAGAAAAAAAAAAACTTATTATTACAGAAAAACGAATCACTTGTTCTTGTTTCTTGTGCTACTGTAATTTGCAAAAGTTCAAACTCGTACCAGATGAGATAACAAGTAACAAGCGCGACTAAAGCACTACGAACCGAATTGAAAATAAGAATGGACAGAATAAGTCCTCGCTGAAGAATGACAAGAGCCACAATTAACATTATTCCTTAAAATTTATTAAAATCTACTTCAATATAAGGTTTCTTAAAACAAATTACGCATATATTTTAATTTATTTTTTTACTTTAAATACATAAAACAGGAATATGTAACAAAATCACATCATTACATTTTCTAGTTTCCAAATAAGACAAATGACAGCTATTTAAATTTGGCGCTAGTTCGGTTCGTTCACAATAAACTCTTTCAAGATGCATTCAAGAAACCGGAAGCCTACTTTCAGGTTTTGTAATTCCCGGTCGATTTTGACGTCACGCTTTCGGAGTCAATTGATAATATCATGAAAATAAAATTTTAAATACCGGAATAGAATAGAATTCACTAATCCAAAAATGAGGATTAGCTTAAACTTTTTTGTGAATCGGGCTGTTAATGTTTTGATTTCGGCTGGCCAGAAAGAGACAGAGATATGTTTTATCTAGTTCGTGAATTTCTCACTAGAGGCCACTTGAATATATCAGTGTATTTTGGCATTTGCGGTTTTGTTTTTAAGTTAAACGTTGGTTTTTATTTAATACCAAAGCATATAAATAATTAAATAAACAAATCATATTGGATATTATTATAAATTAATTTTACGCTTAAATTCATTTGGCAACGCAGGCAAGGTACACAAGCTGTAAAGCAGATGATGTCAAAGCCCGCGCCTCATATGCAAAAATATATTCTAAAATGTCATTGGTCGCGTTCAGCCGCACCTAGCTGCTAGCTCGCTAACCTAGCGAACGTCGTTGAACGGTCCGCTGACCGACCGCTAGATTCTAGCTGCTAGTCTAGCGGGCTAGCGAAAACAAAATGTGCTAGATGACGTAGGGTGTGTCCGATGTTGCACTTTTATCACCCTAATATCTAAATCCTAAATTTATATGCCCTAAATCTAGTGATTGTTTAGGATTTTAGGAATTAGATTTTAGGGTTTTGCCGGAGCACACTATCCCTTGAAGTTGACGTGCACTAATTAAACAAATCATCTTCGTTGCTATAATTTGTGCAAAGGTCAAATTTACTGTCAAAGAATAGCTTCTTAGCTTCTATTTTATAAAATATATTTTTAATATTTAATTTAAAGCATCGAATTAAATCGAAATGTATAATTTAGTTTTGTTGTTTTAAAGTGTTGCCATACAAACAAATGGATATCACTAGTGTGCCATTCGGAGTTGTATTTATGTGAAGAAGACCTAAAAACTAAATGCCAAAATGCCAAAATGCGACATCGGACACAGCCTTAGCGTACTGCTATAACTGTCAAAAATAGGAAATATGGCGCTAGTAAATTCAAATGAAATACAATATGAATATGAAAATATGTCATATTTGGTAAATGAAAGCAGAGAAATTCACAAACATATTCAATCTGGTAAACTTTTACATACTATATAATATAAAATTTTATTATGAGGTGAAAATAAATTTTATTTTTAGGTGGACCGGTCGAATTACCACGACCGCTGTTAGCTAGCTGCTAGATGCGGCTGAACGCGACCAATGATATTGCACCTCTAGTGAGAAATGCTCAAACTAGATACCTGGGCCTGCGCACTCAGTGGGTAATTACTGACTTTCGATTTAGTTATCTGTGCACTCACTTTGGCGCTAGTATCAATAAAATTTGAATTGTTTCCCCCGTCATTTCTTAAAAATTTGAATATGCAAATCGTGCGAATGTCAAACCGGTGTGTCAAACGAAAAGTGCGATATTGAAAATTAATACTTTAGTATAATTCATTGTGTTAACATTGTTTTATTGTGTTTTACGTTATTCTTAGTATTATTGGTGTTGATTTTTATTCTATAATTCTTTAATGAAAGTAAAAAAATTAAAAAAAAAAAATCGATGTTGTGTTCCGTTTTGTGATAAACTGGATCCAGTTATTCATAGGTTTTCAGTTTATTATGAAGAACTCTTTAATACTTGGATAGAACGTATTTCTTCGAAGAAATTGCAAGATACGGACCCGAAGAATATTTATAATATGTCATACTATGTATGTGATAAACATTTTCCCGAAGAATGTAAAATACCAGAAACTAAGATATTAAAAGTTTACTCAGTTCCTACTCTCTTTTTAACAGGTATGTTATTTTTCTTTCATGTGAATTTCATTATTATTAGTTTAATATTTTATGTTTAAGGTGGTCCATATCAGCATTGTTTTCTTTTTCCGAGTACTAATGTAGAACGTACTAATACAGCGACTATGTAAATTAATAATCCAAAATTTATTTTCTCAGGAAGGTTAATCTTTAATTATTTATAGAAGTATCCACGCAAAATGTTTGTATTGTCAGCAGCGAACTCAGTAATATTGAGTATGGGGAAAACTCTAAAGGTATCGGTTATATTTAAATAAATTTTTGTATCAATTATTATCACTTTGGGTAATTAGTTATTTTCATAGTTGTAATCAAATTTTCTTTATTGTAATTAAGCATTTTCATTGTTGCAATCAAGTCATTGTATGACAAATTTAAGTGAAAATTAAAGTTGTTTAATATGTTTTTAGTGTATCTATTTATGAGAAATAGCAATATATATTCCATCGAAATAGTTATAAGATTTATCTTACAATATTGCAGATTTGAATAATTGCACGGCTACTTCAGTTTGCCTTGCTCAATACAGAACAGACTAATTCATCAAGTGAGTTTTTCGACTTTATGCTTATACTCATAAATACATATATAACAAAAGCTCAGTAAATATACATAATTGTTATATTTTCTTAATAAATTGTATTTTTCCGTAGAATTACTTTCTATGTAAGTCATAAACTAAATACAATTTTCGATTTCAATTTCATATATTTGTGTTTTTTATTAACATTCGTAAATAATATTATTTGTTTATGAAATATGTATGAATTATGACTATTTGCACATACACACTTTAGTGAATTTGGAGTAATTTACGCAAATGGTCAGTATTCATACATATTTTATAAATTTATGTAGTAGTATTTAATACAAACAAAAATTTCAAATATCCCGCCTACTGTGCCGCTTTCAAAATTTTAGTTCCTTGTGGAACCACCGAGCGCTTACATCGCTGAGTTTATAAAGTCCCATGGCAACGATAGAGTTCCCAATCTATATACGTAGTATATGTATCTATTGTCTATGCTAGATACTATCTAGTCTACTAGACTATCTCTGTCTGGCCCAGGGACTGGATGCATGGAGCAAGTGCATATCGATATATGTATTTCTTGTGTACCCGGCTAGATTAAGATAGAACACAGGAAGTGTGAGTGAGAAAGATATTCCACATCTGTCATAATAACGTCTGTCAAATTCACTTTAAAATTAATTAAGTATATTGGATCATGAAACGTGAAATAATTATGAATACAACCAATGCAACGCTAAATTAGAACACATATAAGAATATGTCATGTTTATTTGTCAAATTATTTTTTAGAAGAAATAATTTTAATCATAACTTACTAATGAAACGACACAGCACCGTTCATCACATAATTTGATAAACAATTTTCAACAAAATACCAACGAACCATTGTCATATACCTATTAAAATAATTATATTTCAATGATGATATCAAGAATAACCTAAAATCTGTTAAACCTGTCAAACAAAAGATTTGACAAGTAACGGAAACAAAGACAACAAATCGGAATTATGTATGACTATCTCTGTCGATCTGGCCGGGTACATGGTAAAGATTCACTCGCTCCATCCAGTAGTTAACAAATCCCTGGTCTGGCCAGTCGAAATCAAAACAAATCAAATGAAGTTTTGTCTAGTTATATTTCGTCGTTGGTTTATATAACACCATGGCTCGTAGTATGATCACGGTTTTAACTAAAACACTGTTTTAAGAAATGTTAAATTTCATTATTTAATATCAATGATAAATAATACCAAATTTATCAAAATATGATTTTAAAGCAGAACATAGTTTGTATTCAAACAAATATTTTTAAAAAAATCGTTCTTTACATATAAGGGTGAAATTAAATATTGAAATTTGAATTTGACATTTCTTAAAACAGTGTTTTTGTTAAAACCGTGATCATTCTACGAGCCCATGTGAAAGCGGCAATACTATTTTACATGTCATTTTGACAATAAATACAAAAGGTTATGTTAGAGCAGGGCCCTGACAGCTAATAGGATTTTGAGTGATTGAAATGCTTTTTTAGATGATTGCTCTATGGGTAATGTAAAAAATACAAGTACGTGAGTAAGGGAAACAATTTTAATAAGAAATTGCAAATATACCCAAATTTAAATTTTCAAATGTCACTGTCAATACTGTCAAAAACAAAAAATAAATTTATGTATTATCAACATCACCAATTTCAAGTATTGCCAACTGAATCAGATATTTTTGATCACTCTGTATATGCAGTGACCTCTATATTTTGTATATAGAGGTCACTGTGTATATGCCATGTGTGTAAGACAAAGATGCTAGATAAAAATTTAGTAATTCTTCCCCAAAAATTGATGAAATGTGGTTTGTTAGTTATTGTGCGACCAAGCGATATGTGCTATCATTAACAGTACATTCGGAGACAGAAGTTTTCTATACAAATTTTAGCGGTTCATTTAATTCTTAATTCTTACTTAACCTTCTATTGGTGACGTGAAAATTTTGTAACGTAACTGGTGACGTGGTGCCATCTTGACCCCAATAGTTGAACTAATTATTGCACAGCAACTAGTAACAAATTGTTATTGTTTACTTTAAATATGCTTTTAAACAATGTATTTAAGTAAGGTAACACAATTAAATAATTGATATGTTATTTGGAAAAAAATATATTTACGATTAAAGGAAAGGCGAACGAAAATGTTTTGTAAAATGTAGAGGATTACAAATGTTACAATAATATTTTTTTTTGTAGGTATATGTTAATGTTGAATACATATTTTTTAAAGATTATACATGGCTTGTTTACAAAAAAAATAGAAAAGTTTAATTAAACAACTTGAAATAAAAAACTGCAAGCACTAAACATAATGCAAAAATAAAAAATTATTCTATACAATTTTTGCAAATAATTGCTCTGCAATCGTGACACAGGTATTTTACATAGGTTCTATGTATTCTTTGTCTTCTTGTCATTTTTACGTGGACAAAATCCACATCTTCTTCTTTTATTACCCGAATCTAGCTGAACGGCTTCGTCTGTAACAGGTTTTTTCAAAATTCTTCCTATAGTGTCACGTAATTCTCGTGCAAGTATTTAATTTATTAATCTTCTATTCATATGATCCTCTATCTCACTTTCTACTTCTTCAAAACATTTCATTATCACCAAAAAGCACACTTTTGGAAGTATTTGCCATTATTAAATTAGTAACGTAAACGGTGACGTGGTGCCAATATGACCCCAATAAAATTTTGAATTACAATAACTCTTGAAAAAATTAACTGATGAAGTTGCAAACATGTGAAATGAATAAACTACATCTAACTTAAGGGTACATGGAGCCACTGTATATTAGCTTTAAAACTATTCAATTGGCGTTAAATTTAAAAATAGCTGGGGTCATAATGGCACCACGTCACCAGTAGAAGGTTAATATTACTGTTTTTGTGTATAAGCAAAAGTAATTAAACTCTTGTTGATATAATAAATACTTTCTCCATAAATCATTCATTAGTACGCCTGCCGCCGCCGCCACTACACTCCTATTTGTATTCTGTATGTACTTACGCGTTCGCGGCAAAATTCTCAAATGTTATTGGTTGAGTATTTACGTCAGCGCGTGCCTTCCGCGTCAAGGCCAGGAGCACATATCGCTTGGTCTTGGTCGTTGGACGCACTATAGTTTAGTAGATAGGGAACTGTTGCATGTGTAGGTTGGCACCTCTGCCTCACACTTTTCGGCGCTTCGGCCATATTTTTATTTCCTCGTAGAGTTGATTGACCTCGTAGTAAACATTGATCAATGTACTTGTAAGATGTAATCGTTTAAGTTACGCCTATTCCTCAAATACCTGACAGGTATGTCTAAAAATCATCCACACAGTCACAACAATGTTCTGCAACTAACAAAAATAAACTTTAGCCAGGTTGTAATAAATCTGTCAAGCGATTTGTGCTGATGTGCGTTTTAGGTTCATGAAGCTTATGAAGTAAAGTGATAACACATACATATAGTAGAATGCAGCGGAAGAGCAAAACTGAAGCCATGCTGAACGACAGCATCTGCTTCGAGAAGAAGCGATTGGAAGTGGAGAGCTGGTTAGCGAGAATGGAAAGCCGGCTGGATCGGATGGTCCCCGTGGGGCACACTGCTGATGTGCTCGAGGCCCAACTACGGGAACAAAAGGTACATACTACTTTTACTCTACAAAAAAACGCGTTTTGTGATATGTCGTATTTATATTTCCGGACTAGGCATTAAAATAAATGATTAGAACAGCAATAATTTTTTTACGTCTTAAAAAAGGTACACTTTTTTCATTACACTCTTTTTTTTAACACAAAAGTGTTAAAAAATGTGCCCTTTTTTAAAGCTACGGAGAGAATTAATGAAACATTACGGCACTTATTTCACACTTTTATTGCAGACGTAAAAAAAAATTTGTATGCGACTCGAGTAAAAAGTGTCTTATTTCACTCATAGGATTAGACGAACTCGCCTACGGCTCGGTCGGTCAAATTTTCCTATTCATGAAATAAGACTATAGTTTTTACACTTGTTGCATAAATAACTATTTCAATATAGGCTCCTGCTTTTGTATACAGAGTTTTATTATTTTGGATTCAAGTATTACATCGTTTCCATAACATCTTAAATTTTGTTCTCCTTATGGCCGGTTGCAAAATGAAATGTCAAATGAATTATATTATCTAAATTTCGAGTTTCATTTTTTGCCTAGTTCAAAATTTAAGCCTTGTTGGTGAAACTGGCCATTAGTGTTTTTTGAGTTTTAAAAATAAAAAAAATAGTCACAGGGGGTTAAATCTGAACTATAAGGCGGATGGTCAATTTCCACGAAGCCACATTCAGCAACGGCAGGTTTTGAAAGTTTTGACTTGTGGGCTGGTTTCTGAACCGGTATAATTTCTAATAACTATAATCATTTCTCAACTATATTTGGCCACTATTAGGATCTCGAAAACTGTAAGAGACAATCTTGAGATATTTTCTGTTAAATTGGACTTTTTTTTCAAGCGTGCTTTTTTTTTAATATATATACTTAGTTTCAAAATTAATGTTTTATTAAAAAATATTGTACAATGTGCATTTCGAGGTATTACCTCATCAGGTAGAAAAATAAATGATTTATTATTAATCATTATTATTATTATTTATCATTTATTTTTCTACCTGATGATCAGGTAATACCTCGAAATGTACATTGTATAATATTTTTAAATATAATATTAATGTATGCTTTTGTTTTGTCAAAAATTCTCATAAGCTACTAGCTAATGCCAAATCGACATTAAAAGTGCGATTTCTTTGACAACTAACAGTCTGTAAAATATCACTTTTACTGCCTAGACAGTAAAAATATATTTCCTATAACCGTGCGGAAAGTGCATACTTTACGCACTCTACAATGTGTAAAGTGTCGTTTTTCAAACACTAGTGCATGAAAGGTACATAATTCTCAAGCACATGTGCTTGAAAACTAAAAATTTGAAGATTCCTGTACACTCATACTCAATATTATGAAAAATAGCACTAATATCATGGTAGTGAGAAAAATATTGTATGCAACTAGTGTGTAAATAATATTTTTTTATCTCGTGATAAAATAACGCACTCGACCAAAAAAAATTCTACTTTACACACTTCAAAAATATCAAAAATAATCACTAAATTAATTTTAATTCTAAAATTGGCAAAAATATGTGTTCAACACGGCACTAAAAACAGATTTACAGCGTCGGCAGCATTCATTGCCTCGGCTTGCTGTAAAAAAGTTCTCCATTTTATTCTTTTCAGTATAATTTCTTCTGTTGAGTCAAAAAGAATCAACTGGATTATTGCGGATTTAAGCGAAAAAGGCCTTGGTGATCCGGAATGGGCCCATAAACCAATTTTTTAAAAATATTTTTAAATGAAAGTTCGTTTAATTTTGAAGCAATTTGTGGTATCAAAAAGTCATAATTGTTTTTTGTATAACTGCATTTGATTTTTAAAGAAACTTATAACTATCTTTTTCACACCAGTTTCTGTAGTAGGCTGCGCGAGAAAGATACCAATAGTGTGACGTCATCTGTGGCCCTGGAAATAAATTCAAATATCTCGCAAAGTAATTATTGAAAAAATGTTTTTTTTTATCTTAATCGTTATTTATTGTTTTTTGTTATGGTTTATGGACCCATTTCTTTATTTTTAACAAATGTTATAATTTCTTTTAATAACAAATCACAAAACTTTGATGTTCTAGTGTAATCCAACTGACATCAAATTATTTCTAATTTCTAAGCAGGGCATCGAACCCGAACCTGAACCGAACCAAAACCGGAACCAAACCGTAATATTTTAGGGAACTCAAACCGAGAACCGAACCTCAGATATATTTTTAATTGAACCTGAGTCGAAACCGAACCGAGTATTAAAATTCAGGTTCGGGGTTCAACTCCGGTTCAGGTTAATTTTTAGTTTGAAAAGTAAATACAGCCGATAATCGACGTCTTAGGCGTCTGCGTTGCTGTCTAGGCTGACTTTTCGTGAAAATTGTGTTCGTTTCTTGTTGCGTTTTGCGTAAATTCCGGCTCTCATTTTACATTATTTCGAACCTGAACGGCGAACAAAACCGCAAATTTTATTAATGCTTGAACCAGAACCGCACCCGGACCCATCTTTCAAAAAACAAATTAACCTGAACCTAAACCGAACCCAGTTTTTGGCGGGTTCGATGCTCTGTTTCTAAGGAGCTCAAAATTTTCGAAATTTATGAATTTAAACAAAAGAAACAGATTGATACACCTAGAAATGGGCGTATCATATACCCTGATAATATTATATACTGTCTGTTATTATGTAATATTATAGGCAGATTATAGTATGTTTGATAAGATTTTAGGGCATTAAAAATCTGATAAGCTTCTCCAAAATTAGGTTAAGTATTCATAATTGATTTGTTACAGTCATTCCATGCCGAATTGCATCAATTCAAACAACAGATAGAGTTATTCAAACAATTAACTCAACGCTTAATCTCCGTTTACCAAAACGAGGACACTTCTAGGTTTAAGAAAGTCATGGAACATATCAACCAACACTACAGCAGATTAGATACATGGTTTGTTGTATGTTTTATCTCTCATTTTCTTTTTCTCGGATAGAATTTACCGGTAATTTTTAAAGTATTTTGTGATGTAGTCATTTTTAAAATAACTCTTTTGTTGCATGGTTGTATTTTTTTTTAACTTCCTGGCAGATAAATAGAATTAATTTATTAAGATACTTGTTAAGTAAATAAGTTGAATGTGGGACACATTTCAATTGAACCAATTAACTACAGTTTAAAAGTGTTAATATAAATTAATTTTAACAATTTCTAAATTAGGTTAGTCTGAGATAATGTAAAACCTGTTTTGAGACGGTAATAATAATTATTACAAATGAAATTAATAATCTATGAAGTTTAGAGTTTTACTATTGGCCAGGGCCAAATTTTTTTTTTTTTTTAAATGCTTTCCATATAATTTCTGGGATAATAGAGGACTCCACTCATATAGAATTTTTATAAAAACAAACGCTATGGTTTTACGACCATTCATTGGTGCGGCGTAATTCTACGTCATATTTAGCGATATTTCAAATAATCAAATTTCATTATTTTTTTCTGGCTAATTAATAAAAATTTTGTCAAAAGAAAATATGTGGGTATGGGTAGCAAGTTTTTACCTTCTCTTCAAAAATATTAAATAAAAAATCTGTTGTGGCCAGCACAAGATCCCTCGCCATTTCCATATTAGGCTATATAAGTATTGAATTTCACTTCTCTTTCAAACCGTCGTTTTATAACAAAAAAATACAGAACCCAAATACTGTTTTTTATTGTATTTAACATGTCTTCTGCACACATATAATTCTAGAAATCCCGATGAGTTCGAGGATATCAAAATCTATAGTTTGTTATTCCTAGAATACGATTTTGTAATATGTTTTACTGGTATAAAAATAAAATTATATAAAAATATATTTTCACTTACCGGTAGCAGTACAATTTAGTACACTATACTTTATTCGTGTCATCTTAAATATTAACAAGTTTTTTCACACAAAATAACTACTTATAAGACACAAAAAATATAATCACAATGACAGTCAAAATTGTTTCAAATGACAAATGTCAAAATTCGTGCAAAAAATGAAAAAAAAAATTGACACACTAATGATACTGGTGTCGCCATATCTAGTGTATGGAAGCAAAACCAGCAAAACTAAAAATGCTATGCCGGTATCCCCCATTTGCGTTTCTCGGGCCTGATTTGGGTATTACTACTAGTCCAGGCAACGAAGGAAAAATAGCGGAAATAATTCATGTAGAAGCCAATTTTGGCACAGTTATAGGGGAAGGTGTCGTTAACAAAATACTAAAAGTACTGATGGGTGGGAGTGGAGCTAAGGGAGGGAGGGGTCTTTAAAGGTCCCTTTTTTCAGTTTTTTGTTAATAACTCGAAAACTACTGCCCCTAGCGAAAAAATGTTTATGTATTAGATTAATCTACATAAAATTCTCTAAAAGGTTCTATATATATTTTTGCTAGGATCAATACTTAACGAGATATAGAGGGGGAAAAATGAAAAATTAGAAAAAAAATATTTTTATTGTTAAAAATCAAGTTTTAATGAAAAATGAACCATGCAGAGCCCACGTATTAATAACTTTACTACAAGTAATATGTAATGGAAGAATTGTGTGAGGGGGGGGGGGGGGGGGGGTACCACAATAATGTACGTCGTTGGAGATGACTATAGACAGAAGGGGAGAACGGTTGAAATGAGTTCAGGGCTCCCCGTCACTGGCTGTTGGTCCCGTTATCTTCCGGGGCCTTCGTATTGGCGTTCGTCCTTATCAGGGACAATTCGGGACCCGCTACTCAATTTTAAAACTAATGTATCGTCTAAACGTCCTTGTCAGTCAGTTACGACCTCACCCACTACGTTGGTGCTAGTATCAATTTTTTATTATTAATTTTACAGTATAATAAATGATTAACATTTGCATTCAAATAAATGCTTTGCATACTTCTCTTATTTCATGTAAGTAATAAAATGTTCAACTTACCTTAATGAAATATAGAAAACAATCAAAATCGCAAGTCCAAATGACAAAGTAGTCAAATAACCACGTTGGGCCAATCCGAAATTAGATCGAAATCAAAATCGAATACGAAATGTGCTCATCTGTACGTGCAAGACATGATAAAACTGAAAAATATCCATCCACAGCCGTACAAGGAGTTTCACCATTAATCGCACAGGTACACCTTGGGCAGGACTTTGGTCGGATATGGTCATAAGGTCATAGAACAAACTCTTATGCGCTCCATGAAAAGTTTAGGTGGCCTAACGCGAGGAAGAGGAATTACTGATTCTGTACTCGCCAAGTGGGTTTGTGGATCACCGGGAAGCACCGCCATCTGCACGTCATTGGAGGAGTTCGCTGGAGTGGCTTTTTCAAGTGGAGAGCAGCACATTTCCGTATATCACGGGAAAAGAGAGATTCACGGGATCGATCTAAGATTCACGAATGGTTCAATGACCATCCCCCTTTTCCAAAGTTGAATTCGCTCATGTCGCTGTCAACGGGCATCCTGGGAAACTCCAAAGTAAACTGCCACGAAGGCCTGGATATTGGAACCAAAACCATGCAAAGTTTCATTGGCAAGAAATTTGGTGACATGAAGCAATCTAAGAAGACCCTGTAGTACCCGATTCCGTTTCGAACACGATCTTTTGCCGATGCACGAATAGGTGTGGAGTGCGCTGCGGTTGCCGCAAAGCAGGGATTGCCTGCTCCGGTGCCTGCGGGGTGTGCCTCGGCTCATGTACGAATGCAGCCCCCATCAAAAACAGCACCGATGATGATGATGAAAATGTAGAATTTGAAGAAAATTAATGTTCAAGATACATCCTTCCTTACTATATATTTCATTTTTACAATTAACATTTCATTTTTAATAATATATATTTTTTAATTTTCCATTTTCCCCCCTCTATATCTCGTTAAGTAATGATCCTAGAGAAAATGTGTATAGGATCTTTTTTGTTATTAATACGTGGGCTCTGAATGGTTCATTTTTTATTAAAACTTGATTTTTAACAATAAAAATATTTTATTTTTTTTAATTTTTCATTTTTCCCCCTCTATATCTCCTTAAATATTGATTCTAACGAAAATGTATATAGGACCTTTTCTGTAGAGAATTATATGTAGATTAATCTAATACATAAACATTTTTTCGCTAGGGGCAGTAGTTTTTGAGTTATTAACAAAAAACTGAAAAAAGGGACCTTTAGAGACCCCTCCCCCCCCTTAGCTCCACTCCCACCCATCAGTACTTTTAGTATTTTGTTAAGGACACGTTCTCCTATAACTGTGCCAAAATTGGCTTCTACATGAATTATTTCCGCTATTTGGCTCTTTTCGGTCTTCGTTGCCTGGACTATACCTGATTTATCATTTGACGTTTGCCGCTAGTTCGTTCGACGTTGTGTAGGTTTCTTTGGAATTAAATTTAATCATGATTCGAAGGAATCATTATTGAACAAATTATTATTTATAAAATCAAAATCCCAAGAAACACGCCTTATGATCGAAACTTCGATTTGAAATCAAATAAATACTTCTAGACTGCAATGGGCTACTTGCGTACCTTTTTTTTATTTAATATTTTTGAAGAGAAGGTAAAAACTTGCTACCCATATTTTTTCTTTTGACAAAATTTTTATTAATTAGCCAGAAAAAAAATAATGAAATTTGATTATTTGAATTCCCGCCATATATGACGTAGAATTACGCCGCACCAATGAATAGTCGTAAAGCCACAGCGTGGTGCCGTCCCATAGTAATGGTATAGGCACGTTTTTTTATTCAATAGAAAATTAAGCGCTGAATTCCATCAAATTTTAAAATGACGTCATCGATGGATTTTAGATGTAACCGATGAAACAGAGCAAAGGGTCATTTTACGAACTCACTATTGAAAATGAAAATGCGCTTGAAATTTAAAAATGGCAGAATTATTTTTGTCAGAAATTTGTTTCAAAATTTAGTACAATAGGGTCCTATACCATAGTCATATTTTAACTATCTTAAATAAGAAGACGAAAATATACATAAATTAATGAGTATTAGTGAAAAAAATTTCTTTAAATATTAACTAGGTCACAAACTACAAGCGATTGAACCTGATTACTAATTGGGTATGACGTGTTAGGTACTAAGAATTTGATTGGTCGCCTGATTTTAAAAAGAAGATTCGCGCGTCTGTAGCGGTCACCTTTGAAAGAATATGAAATGTCATGTTGTTCTATAACCTAACAAAACATTTAACAATTTTGTGTTTGATGAATTTGTTTAATTATAACATCTAGTAATATTACCAATAATCATGTATTTATAAATAAATCAATTTGTAATATGAATTAAATTAATAATAATATTAATTAAATTAATATTGAAACTTCAAAACAGGCAAACATTAGCGCCATCCGTCGTCATACTTTGTGTAATAATATTGTCAAACTGTTTCAATGTTCTGTAATTTATTAGGAAGAAATCCTTGTTAAATGCTTATTATTTATGTTATTTATACTTAATAATAATTTCTTCGTAAATATAACGTATAAGTTTTTATATAAAAACATTTCAGCTATGCAAACATGAAAAATATTGTTTCCAGTATAACTAACAGTTTGTCCCATTGTTTGTCGATCACTTGTTAGTATCTGCTACGTCACGCACAAATTCTTAAACTTTAAAAATTCATATCTCGCTTATTACGTAAATTTTTTAAGTCGCGTTTGCACTGAAGTTCTTATTTTATCCTGTTCTTACAGGAAAAAAAATAAAAGAAAAATGGTATAGGACCCCATTCAATTATAGAAGAAAAAATACAATTTAAGTTTATTATACTTTATTTCACGTAAGAAAATAGTATATGGCGCTTGAGAGCCGACCGTTTTTACATGCATTAAAAAATAATTTAAATTCGTGAAACTAAAATTTGTTAATGTTTATATGTAAAAATGTAGGAAACCTGAATATTAAAAATTAGAACAAATCATGGTTAAACATTAACTCTGTAGATTTAATTTAATAACTGACAACTGGCAGATAATATTTTTTTTCGTTTTTGTGAAATTGATTTGCATTCTGACCAATCAAAGAGGAGAATTTAATGAATTTATATTCCTATCTAAACCAACGCTATTTTCTTCACCATGAAATTGCAATCCATTGTGTTCTAACTGTAACATTTCCATTACAACGTATGTATTTGCAGCAGTTTCGCGAATTAAACACTCTTGTACTGCAATTATTTATAATCCGCAATAAAACTTAACCTTAAAAACATAAATGACATTTACCCCCGCCACGAATTCAACGAAAGTTTGAAAATCCATCGACTCTTCAGTTCGATGGATATGATGAGTAAGCGAATGTTTCATTGTTAAATTTAAAAACTTGATACATATTCAATCTAAAATTCATCAAATAATTTAAGAACTCGCTGATGGATATGCGCATTAAGCGCATTATACATCGATGATTAAAAAAAAATGCCTTATGTTTGTGCGGGTAATGTAGATCACCTGTTTGACGTTTCAATAATAGTTTGGAGGTTAGTATTTTAGTTTATCTTTTTGGTATCGATATTTTAAATTACAAGTAACTACCTATGTGTTTATTTATTAAGTAATTAATGTATTTGAGAGACCAGAGAGAGAGAGAAAAATTAACTAATATCAAATTCAAATTAAAACTTTCTCGCACGCCATGCCATCTATTGATAACATTCTTAAACATGCTTCCCCTCCCCCAGTTCAATATAAAGACGTCACAGAAAATTTTCTTTTTTAATTTAGTAAAAAACAAATAATTATTTTAAAATAAAATTTATATTTTTATATATGTTTTCAATATAACATTACGTATACAGGGTGTCCCATTTAAGGTACGAATGCATTGGTATCTCGAGAACCGTAAGAGCTACGAGGTTGGTTAAATTAGACAAAAGTTGCCCCATTAGGAGGCTATTTTAATGGTGTTTTGTTATTTGCGAAAAAATGCATAGGTCACTAGATACAGGTGAAAATGTAAATTCCGCGATTTTCTTCTTTTGCTTATAACTTTGTTTTATGAAATAATACGAGATTCTGGTTTACATTTTCTTAAGGCACTTTTGTATGGTGAATTTGCAGAAGTACTCAAATTTTTTTTATATCTAACCATTTACGAGTTACTGATAGCAACTTTTATTTTTCATATGGAGGTCATATTAAGCTATGGCATTTTTAAATAGAGATTTTTTTTTGCTTTACAATGATATAAAACAATAATAATTTATTTTTATAATTAACAGAAAAATTAACAAAAATTGTTATTTATACTAAAAAAAAGTAAATCGAAGGCTGCTATGGAAACAACAAACAACAAAAAAGTGCAACAATTGAATTTATGAATTTTACTTGACAATAGTAGATTATTACGAGTAATAAAAATGAATTTTTCTCGTTGGGAAAAATATGATATGTTGAGTTGTTACATTCGTTGTCAAAGTTCGTTTATTAATCGTAATAATCTACTATTGTCAAGTAAAATTCAGAAATTCAATTGTTGCACTTTTTCGTTGTTCGTTGTTTCCATAGCAGCCTTCGATTTACTTTTTTCAATTTAATTTTAGTATAAATAACAATTTTTGTTAATTTTTCTGTTAATTATAAAAATAAATTATTATTGTTTTATATCATTGTAAAGCTAAAAAAAATCTCTATTTAAAAATGCCATAGCTTAATATGACCTCCATATGAAAAATAAAAGTTGCTATCAGTAACTCGTAAATGGTTAGATATAAAAAAAATTTGAGTACTTCTGCAAATTCACCATACAAAAGTGCCTTAAGAAAGTGCAAACCAGAATCTCGTATTATTTCATAAAACAAAGTTATAAGCAAAAAAAGAAAATCGCGAAATTTACATTTTCACCTGTATCTAGTGACGTATGCATTTTTTCGCAAATAACAAAACACCATCACAATAGCCTCCTAATGGGGCAACTTTTGTCTAATTTAACCAACCTCGTAGCTCTTACGGTTCTCGAGATACCAATGCATTCGTACCTTAAATGGGACACCCTGTATAGTGACAGAAATCGGATTTTCAGTACTACGCAAGTAGCCCATCTCCGAATATTTTCTCTTCCCTTCATCATTTTCAAGCGATCATCGTTACTCCAACAATTTTTATTATAAAATCGAAATTATAAATTGTAAATTCGAAAATTAAATTCATTATAAACCAGCCCTTTCAATAGTGGATGCCTCCATTTAAATCATCATGATACATTTTTCTAAATCTTCTTTTCTTTCAGTATAATCAACCGCGGCAAACTCCTCAACAGCGCGATGTCTTCCCTTCAGAACTTCGACCGCTCCTTAGACAAATTCCTAGCGTGGCTTTCTGAAGCGGAATCCACTCTCGAAAACTGGGAATCCGAAACGGAAAAGCTAGACGGCGGACGGAAAAGAAGTTCATATCACCAGCAGCAGCTGAAGGAGCTGCAGGCAGAGATAGAAATGCACGCAGAGACTTACGCTACGCTTAGAGGGAGTTCTCTGAAGCTGTTGAGTTCGCTGAGCTGTCAGGAAGATGCAGTGATGTTGCAGTTGAGAGTGGATGAGATGGACCAGAGGTGGCATCATCTCAAGAGCAAGTGTATGGACCTACGGTAAGATTAAAACTAACTACAGGGTGTCTCAGGGCGAGCTTACGCTATCTATATTTTAAATACTATTTAATATAATTTAACGAAATTTGGTATCTAGGGGTTATCCAACATGCCCGTTTTAACTAAAATATTTTCAAAGCAGTAGCACTTCCGGTTTGACCGGAAATTGACCTCAACTTTCTTATTTTAAATGGAATACGCTATATTTTATTTTACCATTGAATGCAGCGGAAAATTTTACATATGAAGCAATAAAAACATTTTACTCATGATCCAACTACTTCCGGCGTTATTCAACTTTTTTTGATTTTTTGTCTGAAATCCGGCACATTTTCAAAACTCTGTATATCGGGAATGAGATCGAATTTTTATAATCTGAAAAAAGCCTTTTATAAAGGAGACTTTAATTTACATTATCCATAGAAGAATCCTCGATTATTTATAAAAATGTGACGGGTACGTTACACCAAAATTACAGTTGACAAACTTCAAAAAAGACAATTTTTTTAAATGGAACCTCCCCCCCTTTTTTATTACATAAATGTGTACTACGATAAAAAATAAGGGTACTTTATGTAACATGTCCTATGTTGAAAGTTGATAGAATTTCTGTAAATTAGAAAAACATGTAATCTGGGAATAATTATTTTATTAACACGGATAAGTAAGCCATGGAAAAAACAAATAAATTCTAAATACAAAACTATGATTAATTTAATACATATTCAAACTGTCCTCCATTCATATGTAAGCACATTGTTATTTTATTCAATACTTCTTTTGTAGCATTTTTTATCATCCGAAGAGAGATGTTGTTAAATGCTGTTCGTACCCTATGTTGGCAATCTTCTTTAGTAGTTAAAGGTTTTTAATAGACGACGTTTTTAATGTAACCCCAAACAAAAAAATCAAGTGGAGTTAAGTCGGGTGAACGAGGAGGCCACCTATGTGGTCCATTATTTGCCAGCCACCTATCTTCAAAAATTGTCTCCAAAAAAGTATTTATTCTATGGCTATTGTGGAATGGAACGCCATCATGCTGATATTAAATTCCTTTGATCCAACGGTAAATTATCTAAGAAATCAAGTAGATGAGTTTGTAAAAACAAACATTGTTTTTCCATATTAATAAAATAATTATATCCAGATTACATGTTTTTCTAATTTACAGAAATTCTATCAACTTTCAACATAAGACATAATACATAAAGTACCCTTATTTTTTGGCGTAGAACACATTTATGTAATAAAAAAGGGGGGGTTCCATTTAAAAAAATTGTCTTTTTTGAAGTTTGTCAACTGTAATTTTCGTGTAACGTACCCGTCACATTTTTATAAATAATGGAGGATTCTTCTATGGATAACGTATCTTAAAATCTCCTTTATAAAAGGCTTTTTTCAGATTATAAAAATTCGATCTCGTTCCCGATATACAGACTTTTGAAAATGTGCCGGATTTCAGACAAAAAATCAAAAAAAGATGAATAACGCCGGAAGTAGTTGATCATGAGTAAAATGTTTTTATTGCTTCATATGTAAAATTTTCCGCTGCATTCAATGGTAAAATAAAATATAGCGTATTCCATTTAAAATAAGAAAGTTGAGGTCAATTTCCGGTCAAACCGGAAGTGCTACTGCTTTGAAAATATTTTAGTTGAAACAGGCATATTGGATAACCCCTAGATACCAAATTTCGTTAAATTATATTAAATAGTATTTAAAACATAGATAGCGTAAACAACCCAGTGGGTTGTATTAGCGTGTTTTAAGCTAAAACAGTCCTTTGTCAAAAATATTTTGGCAACTTTGTAATACCTGTCAGTAAAAAAATAAGAGACCAAAGGATCAAATAAAGAAAAAAATATTATTAACAGAAGTAAGAAAAAAAGGACAAATGTCAAAACTGATCACAACGGGGGTTGAGATATTTTAAAATTCATTAACATTCAGTTATGAAATATTTGACACATAAAATTTGACATATTTCTAACCTAATTTTGCAATAATGAGTTTCCTTTTGCACCTTCCATTTACAATAATACTTCTTCATTTGACTAAAGGATATTTGTATTACTTTTCCCTGTGGTAAAATTTCTAAATCACAATTGAATCTCATTGATACATGTGGAAAATATTACAATGTTGCCATATACTCAACATAAGTTTTAGTACAGACCTTAATACAACCCACTGAATTTCACCCAATAAACAAGTAAATAAAGTATGGGCCACATTTAAATAACAATCTTCGACGGGCTGCGGAAAATTATCAATTCACAAATTTTAATTTTGTGTAAAAACTACAAAATATTAATCACAAAACACAAGCTAGAGCTAGAATCGTTATATTTGATGCTTCGCAGAATACAATATTATTAAAATATTAATAAAATTTTCTTTCTTGGATTTATTCTTGTAATCAATCAAAATATGCTTTGTTGTAATCAACACTTTTACAGTTATTGGAATACCAATATTGCCCGAAAATATTTCTTTTGGGTAGTTCTTTCACTAAATTTTAATAGTAAATCAGGGAAATTTCAGTAGAAATAAGAAAATATCTAATCACCAAGATTTCAATTTTCTATCATAGATTTCAAAAGAGTAAAAATATGTAGTAAATCATAAGCATTTGGTTCTTCGCAACATGCTTATTAAAATATTCATGAATGTTTTTCTTAGATTCATTCTTGTAATCAATTTTCATTTTATAATTATCGTATTTTATCACAATTATTTCATTTTCGCCTTTCTAAATAAAAAATACCTTTCATATTTGAAATATTAATTTATTTTTAAATAATTAATAATGACATTTCTTTCATTCTTTCCAAAATGTCAAATTCAACTCACTGCTCACTACATTCTTTTACCTAAGTGCAAGTAAATAAGAAAAGGATATACCTATACCCAAATGTATGAAATAAAAAGAGACATAAGAAACGACTATCGTTTTCACATGCTTTGAGTGTGTCGACTAGAATTCACATTTTTTTCAGTCTAAAATGATATCGTTTTCGGTTTTCACTATTTACTTGATCACATTTTCACTTGTCGACAGTCGCAATATCGTTTTCACAGTTACGTGATCCAACTCCTGACCGTAATACTATAGTGACTGTATATATACCGGGTGTCTACTTTTATTTCCGAACATAGGAAATTAAATGTTAAAATTTTGATCTGGTGATATCTCTTTACCTATTAATTTTAGAACAAAAGTGTAAGGAAGTAAAATGTTCAGAATGAAAAACTGTATCAATGAGATCCAATATTGTTATTCAATTGTTTCTTATGGACGAGTTAGAAGCAAAAGAAAATACGTCATTTAAGGCAATTATCAGAGTGCCATGGAAAAAAACAATAATTTATATTTCTTGTTTCTGGCATATCTGACAGATTTGACATTTCTTTTTAATTTATTCTTATTAGAATTATTATAATTAGTGATTATTATTATTAAATATAAATTATTGTTTTCTTTTTCATGGCACTCTGATAATTGCCTTAAATCGAGTATTTTCTTTTGCTTCTAACTTATACATAAAAACAATTGAACAACAAACCTGGAACCCAATCAATGCAGTTTTTTACTCTGAACATTTATCTTCATTAGATTTTTGTTCTAAAATTAATAGGTAAGGAGATATCGCCGAATCAAAATTTTAACACTGAATTTCCTATGTTCAGAAATAAAAGTAGACACCCGGTATATATATACAGTGTGTCCCATTTAGAAGTGCCACCATTGGGATCTCGAGAACTAGAAGAGATAAAATGTCGGTTAAATGGAACTTTTTGTGCGCCTTTGGGAGGCCATCTCAGATGTGCTTTTGTTTTTCCAAAAATTCTCATAGAGCACTAGATAATGACGAAAAACTGATTATTGTTGATTTTTTATTTTTTAAATAACTTCTAAACTATTGGTAATTGAGAAAAACGTTTCAAATATAAAAGATAGATATTTTTATTAACTAACCAGTGGCGTACGAAATACATTTTTATATCCCTAAATTTTCGAGATATAACACAAACTTATATTTTTTTAAATGGAACCCATATCTGATTTTAGTCTCAAAAAAATAATTATTTTTTTCTCTTTTCAATGATGTAAGGGTTATTATGTATTATATTTGTTTTGCTCCTAAAATTTAATTTTTCTCTTTATTTTCCTGAATTTTCTTATTATTTCCCAAAAAAAACATTATTATTTTTATTAATTATATTGTATTTGATCAAAATAATTTGTTTCATGCCTTTATTACTTAATATTTTCATTCTAGACTCATAATTACAAATTACACTATGATGTGCCAACGACCTGATACAAAATTTTATAAAAATTAATTTGATACGAGTTTTGAGCAAATTTTTTTAGCGAAATAAATTACAAGGAGTATTTCCAAATAGAAATCTACCAATATTTTCAAAATAATTGTAAATTTAATACAAAATAAGGAAGAAATAATAATTTTGAAGGCAAAACAAATATAAAACATAATAACACTTACATCGTTCAAAAGAGAAAAAAATATTTATTTTTTTGAGACTAAAATTAGATATGGGTTACATTTAAAAAAATATAAGTTTGTGTTATATCTCAAAAATTTACGGATATAAAAAATTATTTCGCACGCCACTGATTAGTTAATAAAAATATCTATCTTTTATATTTAAAACTTTTTTCTCAATTATTAATAGAATAGAAGTTATTTGAAAACGAAAAAATCAACAATACTCAGTTTTTCGTCATTATCTAGTGCCTTATGAGTATTTTTGGAAAAATAAAAGCACATCTGAGATGACCTCCCAAAGGCGCACAAAAAGTTCCATTTAACCGACATCGCATCTCTTATAGTTCTCGAGATCCCAATGGTGGCACTTCTAAATGGGACACACTGTATATATATATACAGGGTGTCTCTTAAATAGGGGGACATGGCTTAACCACATATTCCTGAGGCTAAAATAAGACGATTTAACCAAACTTGCTTCTACCGGAAAGTGTACCATTTAGCCAGAATACTGCTTCAAAGTTCTTCGAATAAAAATTAATTTTGCTTATAATATTCGGATGCTTTATTCGATTTGGATGAAATTTGGTATGACACTTTATATGGTTATAAGTCATCTTTTAAGGTGATACTTGTTATTATTAGTGAACCACTAGTGTATGAAACTTAGGTCTCCCAATATTAATTAGACCGTAACTTTTTAATGGCAATGCCGAAAACGTGAAATTATTTTTCTTCAGAAAGATACATTCAATAGTAAACTTTTCTCTCTCTGTGTAATTTGTGATATCTGTTACGGTTCACACAGAAAAAAATAAAATCTTAGTGTCTGCACTGCTAAATTTTTAAAATAAATTTAATCTAGCAGTCTATCCAAATGTCAAACAAGTAATTTTTAATGACAGTAACGAGTTGTCAATCTTTACAACTTGTTTAGGAGTAAGCTAAGATATGTAATCGTCTTATTTATAATAATGGTAGTAAAATACTATTAGGCCGAACACACGGATGTTACTAATTTTAGAATATTGCGAAGAAAATTTTTGACAACCCGTAAAACAATTGTTACTGTCATTAAAAATTACTTGTTTGACATTTGGATAGATTGCTAGATTAAATTTATTTTAAAAATTTAGCAGTGCAGACACTCAGATTTTATTTTTTTCTGTGTGAACCGTAACAGATATCACAAATTACACAGAGAGACAAAAATTTACTATTGAATGTATCTTTCGGAGAAATAATTTCACGTTTTCGGCATTGCCATTAAAAAGTTACGGTCTAATTAATGTTGGGAGACCTAAGTTTCTTACACTAGTAGTTCATTAATCATAACAAGTATCACCTTAAAAGATGACCTATAACCATATAAACTGTCATACCAAATTTCATCCAAACCGAATAAAGCGTCCGATTATTATAAGAAAAATAAATTTTTTTTCGAAGAACTTTGAAGCAGATTTCTAGCTAAACGGTACACTTTCCGGTAGAAGCAAGTTTGGTTAAATCGTCTTATTTTAGCCTCAGGAATCTGTGGTTAAGCCATGTCCCCCTATTTAAGAGACACCCTGTATATATATATATATATAGTGTGGCCAACCGCCGCCATATTTAGGCAAAATGCGCGGGAAACTTGAATTCATATGATGTGATAACTAAACAAAATTCGATAAACAATTAATGAAAGAACATATTAAATGGAAACAAAATATTTATTTTCATTGTAAATCCTTTCAAAAAACTGTTTGCACAACCAACAGCCACGCAACCAGGCATCTAAAATATATACTTTAATATTAAGACATTTTAAGTAATCCGCCATATTTAGGCAAATTCGCGCCGACCAATCAAAATCGATCCCCCTATGGGCCACACTATGTATATACAGTCACTATACTTAATACAACCTACTGAATTCCACCCAATAACTTCTACAAAAAAAATCGCGGATTGCACGATGATATTCCATGATTATTTTTATTTTGCACGAAGAAAAATATATTTTTTTGATTTTACCATTTAAATGTTACAGTATGAAATGTAAGAAATGAGATCCATTTTTATTGAAATTTTGAGATACACTAATTTCAAACTAATGTAATTCTTATATCGTCAAATGTATGTTTTTCAAAATTTAATGTGTGTTAATATGCACCTGTATCTACAATTTGAAGTACAAAAGAAATATTATAATGGGGTCCTATACCATAGTCAAATTTTAACTATCTTAAATAAGAAGACGAAAATATACATAAATTAATGAGTTTTAGCAGTAAAATTTTGTTTAAATATTGATTAGGTCGCGAACTACAAGCGATTTAAGTTGATTACTAATTGGTATAACGCGTTAGGTACTAAGAAATTAATTAGTCGCCTGATTTTAAAAAGGAGATTCGCGCGTCTACAGCGGTCACCTTTAAAACATTATGAAATGTCACGTAGATGTATAACATAACAAAAAAATTAACAATTTTGTGTTTGATGAATTTGTTTAATTTAACATCTAGTAATAATAACAATAATAATGTATTTATTATTAAATCAATTTGTAATATTAATTAAATTAATTTTGAAATTTCAAAACCATGGAGGTAGGAATACATAAAGGAGGGAGCATGAGGTTATACAGGGTGTTATGTAAGTAAGTGTTCAACGTTTAACCCATGGTAGATAATAAATCTGGCAATAATTTTTGTTTAACATACTTTCTACAACAACTAGAGGCCTTTAAAACTGACCAATCACGTCATAGTTCAAAACTTTATAAAAAAAGTAAAAATCAATGTGTTCTCTGGAAAAAATATTGACTATTCAATCTGACGTTAATAGCTATTTGGGTATTAAGAGCGCAAAATGCGACATTGTCGATTGAGAGGTTGAATATAACGTACAAGTTTTTATATAAAAATATTTCAGCTATGCAAACATGAAAAAAAAAATGGTTCCTTCTATAACTAACAGTTTGTCCATTGTTTGTCGATCACTGGTCAGTACCTGCTACGTCACCCACTAAATTCTTAAAACTTTAAAATTTCATATCTCGCGTATTATACCCAAATCATTCAAGCAGCCAATGCACGTCATTAATAAAAATTGAATTTTAGTAACTAGATCTGTGACGTCATGTAATGGTACGTTTGCAGAGGTTTTAGAATCTATGAAAAGAGTTATACAGATTGCAGTCTATATTATCGACATGTTCTTGAACTGTCACATCTACAAAATAAATATTATATTTTCGTCACTGTCCATTTCTATTTAAATTATTTTATAATACTAACCTTATTTATACTTATGTATGCCATATAAAGGCAATAAATCCCGAATTTCAAAGAAATATACCGAATTCTTCTGATTGATTAGAAGTGCTACCTTTGGGAGATTCACAGATTTTGTGTTTGCCTTAACGGTCAAATTGCGTCGTTGCGTTGCGTTTACCATTACTTTATTATAAATAGCCCTTTACAACGCACAAAAATGTTTCAAACACTATACAAATATTTTTCAAATTGTCAAATAATAACTTTGACAGTATAAACATGCAAATTATCAATGTTGCCAACTATAGTAACAAATAAACGAATAATTTGAAGTAGATGTACATTATTTATATATTATTCATGTCATATACGATAAGTAATGAACTCTACTATTCATCTTAATAATAATTATATAAGGCTATATACTTTTTGACGGTTAAAAATGATTGAAATTTTATTTCATTTTTCACTATTAGTGATTTTAATGCTTTAAGGTTTTTACACTAAGTGATGACGTGCATTGGCTGCTTGAATGCTTTGGGTATATACGTAAAATTTTTAAGTCGCGTTTGCACTAAAATTCTTATTTCATCCTGTTCTTACAGGGAAAAAAATATTAAAAAAATGGTATAAGACCCCATTGTTGAATTTTTTTTATCAATAAAGGAAAACATTAACTAACTTTACATACAAAAACAAAAAATATTAATAAAATTAAAGGTTGTGACTAAAATAGTATACATAACCTCGGTGGGAGATGTTTCATCACAGCTTCGTGCTTTATCTCACCTCGGGGCTTCGCATCTCCGTAAAATACATAAGCTCTCTGCTGTAATGAAACATCTCCCACCTCGGATGTAATATACTATTACAAAACTTTTGTTACATACGTTATATGTATTATTATTTGTGTTTTTTCAGAAACCGCTTGGAAAATAATGCAGAATACTGGAACGCTCTTTTATTATCACTGCGAGAACTCATTGAGTGGGTTATAAGAAAAGATACAGAGCTTACTTCATTGACACTTGTCAGGGAAAATCCGCCTTCTATACAAAAACAGCAAGTAAGTACTTTGTTCATCATTCTTACTTTTGATTTTGTCACTAATTCTAAATACTATACTTGTTTCTTTTTTTTCATTTTATACAGCATTCAATTTTATTAGGGCCGTTTTCATAATAAATTTTATCTTCACTTTAACACTAAATTAAATTACAGCTGTGTTCGTTTTCATAATACAACTTTAGCACTTTAACAATACTTTAAGATAAAGTGAAATCATTCATCAATTTGGTGTACTTTAAGACTTTAACTCCTCTTTGTTAGGTTAGTTTACTTTTATCTCTTATTTTTGAATTTCGAAATAACTTTATTTTTTACCTCCCGCTACCCTAGGTAAGGGAGGTATAGGGATCGTGCTAAAAATAGCATATAGAGATTTCAGTGAATAAGCACGTTTTGATGTCCCCAGAATCCGATTTTAACATTTTTACAATGATGTCTGTAGGTATGTATGTGTGTGTGTCTGTGTGTGTGTGTGTCTGTGTGTGTGTGTGTTTCTGTGTGTGTGGATCTTGTGGACACGATTACTCAAATACTATCAATCAGAAAAATTTGAAATTTTGTATACCCATTCTATACTAATATGGGAAGAGCTCATTAGTTTTTAGTGTATATCGGATAACCGGAAGTATCATTTATACAAGCTTTTAACAGTTTTTGTTGTAAAAAATTCATTGAATATAATTTTTTAGCAACTTTTACTAATTAAAATGGAATATAATGGTTTAATCTTCAATTCTACGATAATAACATTTAGTAAATAACTCTAAATAACTTTAAATATGAATATATAATATAATTTATTTCCATGTATCACCTGGCCTATGCGTCAAACAAAATCATAATTTTAATGACAGGTTTGACATATTTAAACAAATGTCACTGACAGGCATCAATTATATTAAAATTAATAATGAAACTGTGTTAATGAGAATATAATAATAAAATATTTTATTAAGGTTTGTAAAAATAATATATTTTCCATCATACATAAATGTTAGATGAACAGAATGATCTGATTTAAATTTGCTAATTGCTATTTTTGCAGCACTATAAATTAATATTAATTTACAACTATACATTTACGAAATGGATTATGTACGGCGAAGAATTTACAAAGGTTGCATTTTAGAGCACCTAGAAGATGATGCTGATTTTATAAGAATGTTGTGTGTGACGATTTTTCCTTCAAGCCTATTAAAATACGATCCAAAACTTCTCAAATTTGGTATTTAAAACTCATATATAATTTGAAACAACATATTAGATTTTAACCATATATGATAAATCGGATGTAGTACTTAATTTGGAGCTCTAACAAATTTTTGAGGAAAAACAATAAAACAATCCAAAATTTCGTATTACAGACTTTTCTATTTATTGGACAACAAATTAGATTTTATTTACAAACGATCAACCGGAAGGTGATATTTTACTTAAAGCTCACTGCTATTTTAAACATGGAATTGGCGGGAGGTCATGTGTTGGCCACATCAGATTTTTTTTCTTCCAAAAGTGAATATTTTATTTTAAAAAAATCAATAATTCATGAAAATTTTGTTACTAATTTTGATAGGTACATGGATTAACCACGAATTTTATTAAATATATTGTAATCATAATATGAAAGAATTAGTTAAATTACAAATAGATTCTGATCATGATTTCGAGATAAATATTAATTTTAATGGAAGTACTCAGTTATCACACAAAAGCAAGAACTTAAACTATACTATCTACTAAACTTTCTATATACTAGAATTACAATACATACACATATTTATGATATTAGTAATTTTTTATTAAAATTAATTGACAATATAATGAATTTTTATTGTATGAATGTTTGATTATTGTAATCTATACTTGTCATTGTTGGTTTGAAATAATGAAATGAAGTATCGAGAATAGAGTAGTTGATGTAATCATTGAAATATTATGCTAATATGCGAAAAATTCTCTGCCGTTTATTTATAGTGCTTTCTTCAAATTTTCGCAATTGACGTCAATATATTTTCGCGCCTTTTTTCACTAAGATTAGGATATGAAATTTTCTCTTTATTTGTTACAAAGCTGTATTTAGATTTGTATTGTTTAATTTTTTCATGATGTCCATGCTTTTTCCTTTAAATGAAACGTAACAATATATTGCCATATTTCAATTATTTAAATAACTTACCCGCTCATGTGGTGAAACAGAATAACAAGAATTTGATTATATTATATTTTTATTTTGAAAATTATACTAATTTTTAATATTTCTCTGATTTTGTGAAGTTTGCAGTTATAATTTTGTCTTTTATACACATTATTGAAGACAAGAAATTCGAAAAGTTCAGATGTCAAACGTCAAACTTTGAATTTTTATTCGTTCAGCTATACCAACATACTTAAAAAATCTAGTTTTTTACTTTTGTTAAAATAACTACGGATTTCGATTATGAAAACCGACAACTTTAAATTAAAGATAAAGTATTAAAGTAATTTTAATTAAAGTCTTAAAGTAAGCCTGATTATGAAAACGGCCCTTAGTTCTCTTGATTAAATAAAAATTAACTTCTTCCATTTTTACCTCCCGCTATCCTGGGCATGGGAGGTATAGGGATCGTGCTAAAAATCGCATATAGAGATTTTAGTGAATTAGCATGTTTTGATGTCCCCAGAATTCGATTTTAACATTATTACAATGATGTGTGTGTATGTGTGTGCACGCGTGCGTGAGAGTGTGAGTGTTTGTAGATTCTGTTAACACGATTATTCAAATACTATCAATCAGAAAATTTTAAAATTTTGTATATCCATTCGATAGTAATGTGGAAAAAGCCCATTAGTTTTTAGTATAGTGACTGTATCTACATAGTGTGGCCAATAGGGGGATCGATTTTGATTGGTCGGCGCGAATTTGCCTAAATATGGCGGATATTATGCCGACAAAGTGACATTTTCAAATTTGTTACGTGAATTGAAGGTAATTATATTATATTTATATTTTAGATAGTGCAAATAATTAAATTACACGTGTATTTGTATATTTATAACTCAAAGTAATATATACATATTTTTTAACATCACAATTTTTTTAGGTTAACTGTCAAAATTACTAAAAATGTCTAATATTAAGGTACATATTTTAGATGCCTGGTTGCGTGGCGGTTGGTTGTGAAAACAGTTCTTCACAAGGATTTAAAATAATAATAAATATTGTTTCCATTTAATATGCTCTTTCATTAATTGTTTATCGAATATTGTTTAGTTATCACATCATATGAATTCAAATTTCCCGCGCATTTTGTCTAAATATGGCGGCGGTTGACCACACTATGTATATACAGTCACTATTGACAACTGTAGAGAATTGATACGACATCTGGTGACTAAATTTTAAACTAGTGCATGACGGTAGGTGCGAGTTAGTACAACATAAGTTAGCATACATTTTTTAAAAGTATACGAAAATGAATGTCTCAAAACGCGATAAAAGCAATATTATGTGTTGGGTATACAGGTGTCATTCGCATGAGTAGGGAAACTCATTTTATAGGGCAATTCTGAACAAACCAGTAAATCTGGAGGTATGTTTTTAGTTCTGGAAAACAAATTTCCAAGTATATGAGAGTATGTTCGAGACATTTTAAAGCCTTGTTTTAACTAAATCACTGTTTTAAAAACTGCCAAATTCAAATTTCAATATTTAATTTCACCCTTATGTGTATAGAACGACTTTTTTTTAAATATTCGTCTGAATAAACTAAGTTCTGCTTTAAAATTATTTTTTTATAAATTTGATATTATTTATTATTAAATAATGAAATTTGACATTTCTTAAAACAGCGTTTTAGTTAAAACAGGGCTTGTGCTACCAGCCAATGACTTTATTCTTCCAGGTATTATTATTATTAATAATTATATTTGAAACATATTTGTGATTATTTAAATTTTTAGAAATTCCTTCTCAACGGAGAAATTAAAAAAAAATACTGTACCATATTTGCGACGACAGAGCACTTGCTTGAAGACAGAGTGATATTACATTTATAATTTCTCGATAACTATCGGTAATTCCACATAGCACATAATATAATGTGATTCGCATTCAGAACTTCTTCGTCTGTTTACAAGATTAATATTTTAAATAAAGTAGTAAATGAATATTATATACAATCATACCTTCAACAATAATCGTAGAATGATGAGTAGCATTTAGAAAGTCAAATATCTGAACAATACTTACAGGCCTATTCTGTAAAACATTCGCTTAACGAATCGTTATCATAACGATAATAGTTGTTATGAAAATCGTTATTTGTATTTTACGAAAATCGTTATTTTTGTATTCTGTAAGATCGATCGTTAAAACATTATCGTTGAATTTAATTAATAACAAAATCGTTATAATTTTTTTGCGATTGGTACTATTGTTTACTCAATTCACTATTAAAACTGACATTTAAATTTCATTTTGAAAATTGTTGGTGAAGATTTATATTATTATTTCATTTTATTAATGGCTATTTATTATTATTCTCTATTATATTAGATATGGATAAGTAAACGAGGGCCTCAAAAACTATAAAAGAACAATATGCTATTATGTAGACTTTCTTGCAAGTAATGTCGCTCTGAGAACAAATAAATATTATCCAGAGAATCCAAATCAAATTGAAGAAGCATATGCTGAATTGGCAAGGGGATTAAATGCGCTCAGTAAAATAAAGCATATGTAAAAGTATGATTAATATAGAGCACTTTTAGAAGATTTGGTATAGCAGTTATCATTGTATTTGCTTCTAGGAATGGCAACAGTTCAGTAAAATCTCTTGCGGAGACTCGTGATAATCTAAATAATTTTCTAAATTTTCCTGTGGGATAGTAAAAAGATCACTTTTATCTCTTAAAGCTCTATGAATTTTTCGAAGATTTTTTCTGTTAAATATATATAGTAAAATTGGAATATAATCTGACATATTTTTAAAATATATAATTACCTTTCATTATTTTCTTCAAAAAAGTGAAGAAATAATAATAATTCGGGATCACCATTCATTATAATGGCAATTAATATTTCAAGAATATTGAAATGTGATTGAAATGCAACAAATCGTTAACATAACTATCAGTTTTTTCTTGTCGTTAAAAAATAACGATTTTACGAAAATCGTTATCATCTTGTCGTTATGAACAATTGAATTTTTGCTTACAGAATATCATTTTAACGATTATCGTTATTTTAACGATATAACGATTCGATATGTCATAACGATCGCTTACAGAATAGCCCTGTTAGCTTCATTTTCAAGAAACACAAGCAAAATTGTATCATATGACAGTGACAGATTGTACACCTTCCGTCATGCATCCGCCATATTGAAAATACTTGCAGCGCCTCTATCGGTTATTTCAGTTGAGAATAGTTTTTGTATACATTGATTTCATGATTTAAAAAAAAAAAATAGACAATTTTCTTTTTAAATGAGCCCATTCTTCTAATATTATTTCCTCTTAGGACGATCACCGCGCGTTTAGGCAACAACTAGAAGACAAACGCCCCCTAGTCGAAAGCAACTTATTCTCCGGGCGACAATACATCGCCAACGAGTTATCTCTGACTGAACTAGGGGGCGACGGAGAGCGCCGCGGCGGTGATGGGGCAGAGCGCCGCAGCTCCGGGAGGTTTTGGTCCAGCGAGGAGCAGCAGAGGGAACTCACCAGGAACATCCGGAGAGAGGTTTCCAAGTTGAGCGAGAAATGGAATACGTTGATTGATAGGTCTGATCAGTGGGGGAAGAAACTTGAGAAGAATGCTACGGTAAGATCTCTAAATAGGGGGACAAGGCTGAGCCACAGATTCCTGAGGCTCAAATAAGACGATTTAACTAAACTTGCTTCTACCGGAAAGTGTACCATTTAGCCAGAATTCTGCTTCAAAGTTCTTCGAAAAAAAATTAATTTTGCTTATAATAACAGAACGTTTTATTTGATTTGAATGAAATTTGGTATGACAGTTCTTATGGTTATGTCATCTTTTAAGGTGATAGTTGTTGTTATTAGTGAACCACTAGTGTATGAAACTTAGGTGTCCCAACATTGATTAGACCATAACTTTTTAATGGCCACGCCGATAACATAAAATTATTTTTCTCAGAAAGATATATTCAGTAGTAAACTTTTCTCTCTCTGTTTAATTTGTGATATCTGTTACGGTTAACACAGAAAAAAATAAAATCTGAGTGCCTGCACTGCTAAATTTTTAAAATAAATTTAATCTAGCAGTCTATCCAAATGTCAAACGACTAACTAATTGTTTATGGGTTGTCAAAAAATTTCTTCGCAATATTCAGAAACTAGTACCATCCGTTTGTTCGGCCTAATAGTATTTTACTACCATTATTATAAATAAGACGAATAAATATGTTAGCTTACTCCTAAACAAGTTGAGAAGATTGACAACTCGTTACTGGAGTGGGATCACGTAAAAGTGAAAACGATATTGCGATTATCGAGAAATGAAAACGACATTCGTTTCCTTAGCGATCACGTAAAATTAGTCACTCACTACGTTTTCAACTTCGGTTATTTCCGTAAAGTGACTACGTTTTGTGAAAACGATATCGTTTACAGACTAATGTTTTTGTATTAAATAGTAGTTTTGACAGATAATTTATATGAATGTCATTAAAATTTTTAATCTAATGTCAAAAAGTATTATTCTCGCCCTTCGTTTTTATTTCGTTCATAATAGCAATGCAAATTTTAATTTTATTTAAAAACTACAAAATATTAAACACAAAACACAAGCTAGAATCGTTATATTTGATGTTTCGCAGAATATAATATTATTAAAATATTAATCAAATTTTCTTTCTTGGATTTATTCTTGTAATCAATTAAAATATGCTTTGTTGTAATCAACACTTTTACAGTTATTGGAATATCAATATTGCCCGAAAATATTTCTTTTGGGTAGTTCTTTCACTAAATTTTAATAGTAAATCAGGGAAATTTCAGTAGAAATAAGAAAATATCTAATCACCAAGATTTTAATTTTCTATCATAGATTTCAAAAGAGTAAAAATATATAGTAAATCATAAGCATTTGATTCTTCGCAACATGCTTATTAAAATATTCATGTTTTTTTTTCTTAGATTCATTCTTGTAATCAATTTTCATTTTATAATTATCGTATTTTATCACAATTATTTCATTTTCGCCTTACTAAATAAAATAATAAAATATACCTTTCAAATTTATAATATTAATTTCTTTTTAAATCATTTATAATGACATTTCTTTCATTCTTTCCAAAACGTCAAATTCAACTCACTGCTCACTACATTCTTTTACCTAAGTGCAAGTAAATAAGAAAAGGATATAGCTATGTCGACTTGAATTCACATTTTTTTCAGTCTAAAACGATATCGTTTTCGGTTTTCACTATTTACGTGATCGCATTTTCACTTGTCGACAGTCGCAATATCGTTTTCACAGTTACGTGATCCCACTCCTGTTATTAAAAATTAGTTATTTGACATTTGGATAGACTGCTAGATTAAATTTATTTTTAAAAAATTCACGATGCAGTCACTCAGGTTTAATTTTTTTTTCGAAGAACTTTGAAGCAGAATTCTGGCTAAATGGTACACTTTCCGGTAGAAGCAAGTTTAGTTAAATCGTCTTATTTTAGCCTCAGGAATCTGTGATTAAAACATGTCCCCCTATTTAAGAGACACATATATTTCACGACAAAGCAGTTATATGTCAGATTGACTTTGGCTGTGTCCAATGTCGCATTTTGGTATTTAGTATTTGGGATTTAGGTCTTCTTCACATAAATACAACTCTGATGCCCGGTTTCACCATTGCCGAATAAATTTACAAATAGTTATCTGACGAATAAATTTTATTCATCGGTTAGTCAAAGTTTCGTTTCACCAACCAAAATCGTTCAACAGATAGTTATTCACGGAATCTTATTTTTCTTTCCATTATTTTGCATTGAGTATACAGCTAACAAGTTCATCTCCCTGACAAAACTGTCATGTTCGCTGTCAACGAAAATAATTTTTTCATTTGTGTCGTTGAAATCAAATGAAAATGAGTGAAAATATAAATAAGTAGAGGGAAAGAAGCAAAAAATTCCTTCATGAAGAAAAAAAAATGTTTAAAAATTGTAGTGGAAGAATATTTGTATATTATAGAAAATAAGAAAACTGACTGTGTTGTCACAAGAAAAAAATTAAAGAATGGAATATTTTTGCACAAAAAAAATATCCTTCATAAAAGAACTGGCATATTTCTTTCATTTATTGGCTCCAGATGATGCTGAATCATATTTAGAATTTCTTAAACGCATTGTTTTGATAATCAGAATCGCATGCGAAAATCTACTTCGTCAAATTGATTAGAAATTATGATCATGTGATTATAGGGATCATTCCTTTTTCGCTTGAATAACAATTCTTCATCAGAAGATGTCAACAATGATGAAAATGAGATTCTAATATTGACGAAAATATAATAACAACTAAAGATAACTTCATTTTTCATATTTATCTATTATCCGTTTTAGATTGGTACCTTTTGTAAATATTCTTCTGATCACCACTGAACAATTATATTATAACACGCACAATAAAAATGTCAAATGTCAAACTATTCGTTGAATAAATATTTAACTGGGCAAAAATCTCCAGATAATTTAACTGGCGTTTTATTCGTCGAATAACTGCTAACTGACGTTGGTGGAACAAAAACATGCTATTTTATTCGACGGATAGCTTAACTGATGAATAAAATATTTATTCGTCAATGGTGAAACCGGGCATGAATGGCACACTATACTCTGTGTGTTGATTATATGTTCAAACAACTATATATATTTTAAATAGTTATATTTAATTATTAAAATTACAATGATTAATGACAGGAGTTATTTATGAAAAACAATGATGATTGCACGACTGCTCGATTGTTGTTATTTCTAAACAGCCAACTTTAGTTACTATCTGACACTCTGTTTTTAAACTATAGACAGTAACTAGAAATTCTATTGAGAAATTCAAAGCCTGTGATTGGCTGCTGCGCTATTTCGTGAAGCCGCATTTAACCAGACGAAATTTCAAGTTATAAAAACAGTTATAATATATAAATTTTTCATCAAGGAATTACAAAAAAATAATGCAATTAATTAATTTATAATTAAAAGTTATAGATTTATGATTTTATATGAATAAATTAAGTTATAAGTCTATAATAGTTTTGGTTAATGAAAATATAACCTGGAAAGTGTAAATGCTGACGTGACCTTCATTTTAACATTTCATTTCCCCCGCCAAATAAATTAGTGACTTTTTTTGGTAACTTCTAGCGGAGTAAATGTGACTTCGTCTAGTGCTGTCTATAGTTTAAAAACACGGTATAGTGATATCCATTGGTTTGTATGGCAAAATTTTAAAACAACAAAAATGAATGATACAATTCGATTAAATTTGATGCTTCAGATTAAATTTTAATATTATATTTCATAAAATAGAAGCTAAGAAGCTTTTCTTTGACAGTAAATTTGATGTTTTGTACAAATTATAGCAACGAACATGATTTGTTTAATTAGTGCTCTTCAACTTCAAGACATAGTGTGCTCCTGCAAAACCTTAAAATCTAATTCCTAAAATTCTAAATAATTGCTAGATATAGGACATTTAAATTTAGGATTTAGATATTAGGGTGATAAAAGTGCAACATCGGACACAGCCTTTAAAGGTGGTAAATGTGTAACTACAGTGCCATTAGTTCCTAACTAAACGTTTCTGTTAAGAATGTAGACAAGTTATCGCGCATGAGCGGCAAAGTGACATTTTGCGTGAATAAAAAAGAGTGCAAAAGGCTACTTTGTATATACAGTGTGTCCCATTTAGAGGTGCCACCATTGGGATCTCGAGAACTATAAGAGATACGATGTCGGTTAAATGGAACTTTTTGTGCGCCTTTGGGAGGCCATCTCAGATGTGCTTTTGTTTTTCCAAAAATTCTCATAGGGCACTAGATAATGACGAAAAACTGAATATTGCTGATTTTTTCTTTTTCAAATAACTTCTAAACTATTAGTAATTGAGAAAAACGTTTCAAATATAAAAGATAGATATTTTTATTAATTAACCAGTGGCGTACAAAATAAATTTTTATATCCGTAAATTATTGAGATATAACACAAACTTATATTTTTTTAAATGGAACCCATATCTGAATTTAGTCTCAAAAAAATAATTATTTTTTTCTTTTTTCAACCATGTAAGGGTTATTATGTTTTATATTTGTTTTGCCTTCAAAATTATTATTTTTTCCTTATTTTGTATTAAATTTACAATTATTTTGAAAATATTGATAGATTTCTATTTGGAAATACTCCTTGTATTTAAATAATTTATTTCCTTAAAAATATTTGCTCAAAATTCGTATCAAATTAATTTTATAATATTTTGTATCAGGTCGCCCTTGGCACATCATAGTGTAATTTGTAATTATGAGTCTAGAATGAAAATATTAAATAATAAAGGCATAAAACAAATTATTTTGATCAAATACAATATAATTAATAAAAATAATGATGTTTTTTTTGGGAAATAATTAGAAAATTCAGAAAAATAAAGAGAAAAATTGAATTTTAGGAGCAAAACAAATATAAAACATAATAACCCTTACATCATTGAAAAGAGAAAAAAATAATGATTTTTTTGAGACTAAAATCAGATATGGGTTCCATTTAAAAAAATATAAGTTTGTGTTATATCTCAAAAATTTACAGATATAAAAATTTATTTCGTACGCCACTGGTTAGTTAATAAAAATATCTATCTTTTATATTTGAAACGTTTTTCTCAATTATTAATAGTTTAGAAGTTATTTAAGAAAGAAAAAATCAACAATATTCAGTTTTTCGTCATTATCTAGTGTCCTATGAGAATTTTTGGAAAAACAAAAGCACATCTGAGATGGCCTCCCAAAGACGCACAAAAAGTTCCATTTAACCGACATCGTATCTCTTATAGTTCTCGAGATCCCAATGGTGGCACTTCTAAATGGGACACACTGTAGATTGTAGAAAAAATTATGAGTATTATCAATTTTTTTTATAAATGAGCGTGAAGTTGTCAAAATTGAAAAACATTCACAGGAAAATCGCTCAAAAGCAGCTGTTAACATGCTATGCTGTACTGATGAGCTCTAATAAGAGCGAAACACGTGTCTACAGCTGCTTTTGAGGGATTTTCCTTTGAATGTTTTTCAATTTTGATATGTATTATTTTTAATTTTTCAGAAACTCCGCCACTTCCACAAATCCCTCGACTCCCTCTTCACCTCCATCGGCTCCCTCGAGCGCGCCTCCCTCTCGTGGTCGTCGCCCCGCACCGCCTCCGAATCCCGCGACATGCTCGCCGCTGTCCGCAAGTTCGAAATGGAACTGACGCCCCTCCAGCGGAGCATCGAGGAGCTGCACGAGCAGGCGGCCGTGTTCGCTGCTACGGGGGTGTTCCTCGCGTCTGGGACCCTCGCGCACTTGGAGGATTATTCCGCCAGGTGGAAGGCCCTGCAGGCGGCGGTGAAAGAGAGGTATGAGGTACTGGCGGGGGGGCAGCAGAAGGAGGAGGAGCCCGAGGAGGGGAGTGTGCTGCCGCCCTGGGAGAGGGCGCTAGCTGCGAGTAAAGTGCCCTACTATATCAAGTAAGTCTATTATTCAAATGGCCTAGTAGTATACTAAAGGAGGTTCCAGCGAATTTCGTGTAAAAATTAATTTCCAACTTAATGGTTTCAAATTTTGTAATTATCGTGAAGGATGTTTTATCCAACTATTAGTCCAGTCAATGGAGACCAAAAAAGACCTTTGCCTTACAGAAGGTGGGGAAAAAAAGATTTTAACATATGGAGTAGGATCACGTAACTGTGAAAACGATATTGCGACTGTCGACAAGTGAAAATGCGATCACGTAAATAGTGAAAACCGAAAACGATATCGTTTTAGACTGAAAAAAATGTGAATTCTAGTCGACACTCTCAAAGCATGTGAAAACGATAGTCGTTTCTTACGTCTCTTTTTATTTTATACATTTGGGTATAGGTATATCCTTTTCTTATTTACTTGCACTTAGGTAAAAGAATGTAGTGAGCAGTGAGTTGAATTTGACGATTTGAAAAGAATGAAAGAAATGTCATTATAAATGATTAAAAAATAAATTAATATTTTAAATTTGAAAGGTATATTTTATTATTTCATTTAGTAAAGCGAAAATGAAATAATTGTGATAAAATACGATAATTATTAAATGAAAATTGATTACAAGAATGAATCTAAGAAAAAAATTCATGAATATTTTAATAAGCATGTTGCGAAGAACTAAATGCTTATGATTTACTGTATATTTTTACTCTTTTGAAATCTATGCTAGAAAATTGAAATCTTGGTGATTAAATATTTTCTTATTTCTACTGAAATTTCCCTGATTTACTATTAAAATTTAGTGAAAGAACTACAAAAAAAAAAAAATTTGATTGATTACAAGAATAAATCCAAGAAAGAAAATTTTATTAATATTTTAATAATATTGTATTCTGCGAAGCATCAAATATAGCGATTCTAGCTTGTGTTTTGTGATTAATATTTTGTAGTTTTTACATAAAATTAAAATTTGTGAATTGATCATTTTCTGCAGCCCATCGAATGTTGTGCGCCGTTATTAAAATGTGGCCCATACTTTATTTACTTGACATACAAAACTTAATAAAAACTAGATTACTTTAAAATAACAATCTTGTATACTTGCAGTCTTAAAAGGTCTCTTGAAGTTTTAATTTTATATTTAGAAATATTTTTGTTTACTTCATAAATTTTTCTTCTGCAATATCAAAAGGAAAAAAATTAGATGATACATATCATCTGTAACTAATTGATAATTTAATTTGTATCCTTCTTCAATTCTTACAGCATTCCTATTATGAACGAAATAAAAACGAAGGGCGAGAATAATACTTTTTGACATTAGATTAAAAATTTTAATGACATTTATATAATTTATCTGTCAAAACTACTATTTAATACAAAAACATTAGTCTGTAAACGATATCGTTTTCACAAAACGTAGTCACTTTACGGAAATAACCGAAGTTGAAAACGTAGTGAGTGACTAATTTCACGTAATCGCTAAGGAAACGAATGTTGTTTTCACTTCTCGATAATCGCAATATCGTTTTCTCTTTTACGTGATCCCACTCATGTTGTTTGGGTCGAAACGGGGATGAAAAATTAAAATTTGTGTCCTTGGGGAGATTCAACGTGAGCCGCCATTTTGGATCAAAGGTGCAAAAAATGAGTATTTCGCTATTATCTCAAAAACAGTGGCCCGTATCAAAATTTTACAAGAATACAAAATTAAAACTCGTTACTTTTTGTACAAAAAGGGTTTTTGCGTTTTTTACCTAGGATGAACTCTCAAAGAGTTATGTTCAAAAATAGGTAACCAGAACAACAATTTATGAAAGAAGATTTAATCTCTCAAAATATACACAATATTAATTATTTAATACTTAGTCTAATAGATTTTGTTATTTGTAACAGTTTACATTTGTCGTGGCATCAAAAGAAGTAAATTATCGATGATTTTTAAATAATTTTTGCAAGCGCTTTTTCACAAATTCATCAACCACTCTGACCCGGTTAAAGATACGGTACCGCGGTTTAAAAATTTTAATTCAGTTTGAAATTCTCCTTCATGTCATGTTAAACGATTTTTGCTCCAATGAGCGGTTAACGAATTATTAACAATTTCAACTTATATGAAATTTCACTAAAATTTTAAACATCTTCAAATCGGCTTAGTTTTCATTTTTTCTTCTGAAATTTCAGCACGTATTAAATGCACAGTAAAGCTTATATTTAATCGTGTCCAAATTTCAGAAGAAAAAATGAACGCTAAGCTGATTTACAGATGTTTAAAATTTTAATGAAATTTCACATAAGTTTGAATTTTTAATAATTCGTTAACCGCTCATCGGAGCAAAAATCGTTTAACTTGACATGAAGGAAAATTCCAAACTGAATTAAAATTTTTAAACCGCGGTACCGTATCTTTAACCTGATCAGAGTGGTTGATGAATTTGTGAAAAAGCGCTGACAATAATTATTTAAAAATCATTGGTAATTTACTTCTTTTAATGCCACGACAAATGTAAACTGTTACAAATAACAAAATCTATTAGACTAAGTATTAAAAAATTAATATTGTGTATATTTTGAGTGATTAAATCTTCTTTCATAAATTGTTGTTCTGGTTACCTATTTTTGAACATAACTCTTTGAGAGTTCATCCTAGCTAAAAAATGCAAGAACCCTTTTTATACAAAAAGTAACGAGCTTTATATTTGTATTCTTGTAAAATTTTGATACGGGCCACTGTTTTCGAGATAATAGCGAAAAATTCATTTTTTGCACCTTTGATCCAAGATGGCGGCTGACGCCGAGCCTCCCCGAGGTCACAAATTTTAATTTTTCATCCCCGTCTCGACACAAACAACATATGTTAAAATCATTTTTTCCCCACTTGACATGACCATGAATGAACGCAAATGTCATATAATACATTTAAAACTAATTAAAATTTTTAATACATCATAAATGAAGAAAATATTATAACGAATAAGTAAGGTAAGACAGTAATATGTAATATAAAATATAAAAATTGTCTCTGTGGAAAATTTATATTTATATTTTGACCAAAGTTTCCACACATCAAACTAAAGGTTGCGTTTGCATTAAAATACGATAACCGGTGAAATCTAAATAATAGGTAAGAATAATTGATTATTAGGTGAACAGTAGATCTGCCAACACAACATGCTTCTGCAGTCAAATCCAAAGTTTTCTTGTTATTTAATAAATTATAAATTTTTTCAGGATGTAACGCCAACTTTTTGAAAAAATTGTGTACATTGGCAATAATTGTTTTTGCCTGCCCATTTAAATCTTGTTTTCCTAAACATTTTTTATAAGAACCAGGACTATTTAATTAATGAGTTTCACTCATTTTCTTTTCAAAAGTCTAAATATAATGCAATTTATAGCATTGGGTATAAAAGGCGCACGCAAGTACTAACGAAAATGTCAGAATATAAAATGACATTGACAGATTACAGATATTTGTACAGGTAGACATTTAGAAAATTTGGCATCAGTGTAGAAATCTCCAGTCCATAATTATTTGACGGCAAGTATAATCGGTTATTATCGTAAAATTTCGGATAAATTCGTGCGAACTAGACAATCAGCCTTATTCTTGTGAGCCTTGTTAAGCGAATAACAATGAGGTCATGCAAAAAAAAAATAATTGTACCTTTTTTCTGTTTAAATCGAAAAAGGATAGTCTTATTCATCGATCAGTATGATTAAATTATTTTTTATTTATATTTTTTGTTGTATAAAATCGTTTTAAAGTATGGTATTTTTAAAAAGTTGCAAACACCAGCCATGTTTTGTCGTCACAACGTTACGAACGAAGTTCAGACTCATTTCAAACAGACATTTTATATGGACACATAATTTCTAAAAGAAAAATATATATAAACTATAAATTGAGGATTACATATCTAAATATGCTATTTTATATTAATATAATATCGTTCTATTTATTTTTATAAATATAATTTTCATTTGGCGTGAAATTATCTACGTTACATCAGATGTTTCTTTCACTTTTGAATCTTTGAATTAGACGGTAGGAGGTTATAAACGCATATGAGACATTGAATATATTCCAGAATATTATTTTATTCTTTATTTTGGCACGAAACAACGTTCCATCGACATGTTTACTTTCATAAATTTTAGGTTATCTTTAAATGTCACTTTGACGTTTAAGATAATGTGGAAATCAAAATGGTCGTGCTTCTCACTCTGTGACGTCATTGGACAAGGGACGAAGCGGGGGTCTTCAGCCGCATTTTAAAGAATGTCATTTTCAATTACAATTTTTTCATGATTAAAGATCGATTTGAGGAAAAATAAAAAATACGGGTCTATTATTTTTTACTACTCTATCGATTAAAATTATAAAAAAAAGTCGTGCATGACCTCATTGTTATTATTACAATTGATGAATTTGTATTCACGTAATCATTGATGTTTGTTAGTAATTGTCTGCTGAGCAATATTGTTACGCTTGATATTAATATTGTTATTTCGGCAATCTCCTAATTCTTGTGACCTCTATTACCTTGTTATTACAACAAGAATTGTTATTTCTGATTGCTAGATAGGCGAGAACTAAAACTTGTCGCCTGAGTGTAACAATGGTCGCGTTCAGCCGCATCTAGCAGCTATCTAGCTGCTAGCTAACAGCGGTCGTGGTAATTCGACCGGTCCATCTAAAAATAAAATTTATTCTCACCTCATAATAAAATTTTATATTATATAGTATGTAAAAGTTTACCAGATTGAATATGTTTGTGAATTTATTTGCTTTCATTTACCAAATATGACATTTTCATATTCATATTGTATGTCATTTGAATTTACTAGCGCCATATTTCCTATTTTTGACAGTTATAGCATTACGCTAAGTCATCTAGCACATTTTGTTTTCGCTAGCCCGCTAGACTAGCAGCTAGAATCTAGCGGTCGGTCAGTGGACCGTTCAACGACGTTCGCTAGGTTAGCGAGCTAGCAGCTAGGTGCGGCTGAACGCGACCATGTTATATTTTAAAGTTAAGTATATTTTGAATAAATGTGGCAAATATAGATTTTGTTTTACTTTTGGAAGCAATTGAGAACGAAGAACAGAAGTAAAATAATAATCAATATTTTTCTTGTAATTTAAATATTGGAACTTAAATATTTCAGAAACAATTTAAGGTTAGAACGACAACAACTTTGTGATGCAAGTAATCCGTTAACGAAGTAACGCTATTTCAATTTTTTTTTAAATTTTATTTTATGAATAGACAAGAATAGGTTTCATATTTTTGTAAATGAAACCGGGTGCATACTCAAAGCCCGAATATTCAAAACTAGAATATAAAAAATCAGAATATGCACACACAGTCATTCAAATCCCGAATATTCAGACACAGAATCGCGCATTGCCCGAAAGCGTATCAGCAGAACCATCGCTAACCAACGTGAACATAATCTAACGTTTACTGTTTATTCTGTGCGTGCATATTCTGGTGTTAAATATTCTGATTTTGAATATTCGGATGTTAAAGGTTTTCCCAATGAAACCTATAATATTTGAAATAAGTGGCATTTATAATTTAATTTATTTTTATTTCTTTTATTTTGAATAATAAAGTTGACATTTGACAGTTGAAGTAGCGATTTTTCGGAAGTAGCGCTATTTCAAGATGTTAGAATACAGGCCATAACCACTAGATTAAACGTCAAATGATTAATATATTCAATCAACTGCTTAATGTCTCTAGATTTCATCAAAAATTTCCCTAAATTCATTGCTAAGTTATAACAATTGTTATTATACTGAAATTGTTGAACGTTAATAATAAGGGTGCCACCTGAATACAAAATCAAAACAATATTGCTAACAGCCTTGTTAGGAAAATTGTTATTTTAGCCATCTTGCTATAATTACAAGAGTCACAAGAATAAACCTGAATATATGCTGTATTTTATGCGCTAAACAATATTTACCGAAAATTTTCATTAAATAATTATTAAATAAAACAATTATGACTTTTTTTTCAATTTTTGTTCTTCTTGTAATCTATGTATAATATTAAAATAGTTTTTATTTGTAAATTTTACTATAGTAAAATACACCATTATTGTATATTTTGCAGCCACAGTTTGGAAACAACACATTGGGATCACCCAAAGATGATAGAACTTATGAACAGTTTATTATCTTTAAACGAAGTGCGCTTTTCTGCATATCGTACAGCTTTAAAACTACGGACAATACAGAAGAAACTTTGTTGTAAGTAATTCTAACGATATTTTCTCTTTAAAACGTACAGTAAATATATAACTTTACCTGGATTATTCAATAGGTTTGTTTGTACAACAGCCGAAAACCGTCACAAACCATTCTGAGCATGCGTATCAGTTTCAAAATGTTGACACAACAGAAATTTTAAATCTATGATTAAAAATCATTTGTTCGTTCAGCAAAATATTTCAATCCCAGATCAGTTTCCAACAACAATTTTTATTGCCAACTCAACTTTAGAAAATAAAAACAGTTGGCTACCGTGGCACTTAATTTTACAGTTAATAAAACTACCACTAGAGGCGCAAAATTCTGTAAAATGGTCTATTCTGTTCGCAAACCCAAAAAATTCCAATAAGTTTGAAACCAGTTTCAAACTACCCACGCGTACTGAAAAATTAGCAATTAATGGGGGTTTCCACCATTATCAAAATAATAAAAAATAACACTAGTACACTAATAGTTATTTACAATACAAATGCGGAAACAAGAACTTCCGTGCATGAGCCTTTGTTTGAAGTTCGAGCGAGAAACGCGAGCGAGTATTTCATTTAGGCGAATGCACGGAAGGTATTTCCGCATAAGTATTGTACAAGATTTTTTGTAACGAACGAATGAATCATAAAACTGTTCTACCTTCGATAGATGTTACACAGAACATGTCGTCGCATCAAATAGAGCCATCAATTTCACTAACTGTCAGATACAAAATATAAATAAAAATATAATAATTATTGTAATAACAAGGAACATTCTTAAAACTGTATATAATCGATTCAAATACAATTTATTAAATTTAAGATCTTATTTTATTTTGATTGTACATATGTATAGTAGTTTGGTTATAAATTTAGGAACATATCACTACCTAAAACAAATAAAAGTATGAATACATACTAAATTATCTTTAAATAAAATATATTCTTATACCTATTAATAATAATAATGTTTTTTTTTATTGTATATTTTTACCTACTAATCTTTAATATTGTGTGCAACATACAGTATGGCCGCCATGTTCATCATTCTCGATTCTCGTTACATCAATTTCTAATAGATGACGTTAGTAGTATTAAAATGTCAAAATAAAGCAATGATTCTGATTTTATTTAAATAATTTTTATTCTTTCAGCTAATTTTCCTAAATTATTATGTTCTTATATTAAATTTCTTGTAATATACAAAAATATTAAAAATAAATTAGCACTTTTAAGCTACTCGATCAAAGTAGTTTCCATTGAGATACTAGTGCGGGAAGTAAAACAATAGCGCGGGAATATGGCCTTTCGGATTGTGAGTTGGCTGCGGGAAACATTAGTTTCTAGGCAGTGAGTACGAAAAATGTATTACAATCCATTCATGAAAACACTAACTAAATGTTTAAATATGTTTCCTTTTTTTTAAATGCATGAAAACATTTTACTACGTTTGAAACGCTGCCAAATTTGTGACGTAAACGCCCGGCACGATTTTACTGTTTAGTAGTAATAGATGGCAGCACATTCAAATTGTAACATTACATTTAAAAGTATTTGAGGTGAATAATTATTTTAAACTAATTAAAATTGTAAATACAATTATTATTGTTTACCTTATTGTATATTAGTGAAGCATTTTCTATATTTTATAGACTTTTGTATCTCGTCCATCTATTGAGCGTTAGTAGAAAATCGGCGGGCGTACGCAATCATTGTGGCGGTAAAAATTAGCCGTTTAAACGAGATATGAAAAATACTGTTTTTTACACAAAACCTGTTTTAATAAAAATGTTTTATTTATTCTAATATATATAACTTTTCATGAAGAATAACATATAAAAAAATTGAAAATTAGTGGAAACCACTATTGCATGTTTTGTTGTGCGAACACAGCTAATATTTATTATTTATATTTGTGACAAGTTTCTTATTAAGGTTGTTTGTATATGTTTTAGTGGATTTATTATCACTAGCATCAGCTATGGAGGCCTTCGATTCTCATGGTTTGCGAGCACAAAATGACAAACTTATCGACGTGCCTGACATGATTCTTGTCCTTAAATCTATCTACAATGGAGTATCTGCTACAAATCCTGGACAGGTAAATTTAATTTTAAATATTATAAGGTACGAAGAGCCAGTTTTACAATCTTCGGTTAAATTTTTAACTGCCTCTTAAATAAACAAAATAAGGCTGTTGCAAAAATTTTTATATGCCTTCTAAGTATTAAATTCTAAAAAATATTGTACCTAAATTGCCTCAAATTTGAAAATATTACGAAATATAGATATTTTACAATTTTTATTTATTTATTTTTCGATTCCGGCCAGTGCAGACTTTTAATCGCAGAAAAAAGTGGTCCTTGTGGTTCACTCTCCACACCAGCTTATATGGCGAATCACTTCTATGGTTACTCACTATTATCAAAACATGACAGCAATAAAACTTTTCCTGGGAAGTACATTTAATATTTCTTATTGAATTACTTAATTAAATATTTAAATTATAGGTAGATATGTATATTAATAGTACGTATTTTATCCGTAATACCACCAATCCCGTCAATGAATTGGAACCATCTTGAACATTTTAAAATAGTAGGACAAGATTTCTTATAGAATGAAAGAATAGATATAATTAGAATTATTTATGTGTACAAGAAATGTTAAATTCGATATTTATATAATAAAACGGAAATAGCGAGAGGTATTGTTGCTGGCTGCAACAGATTTTTAGAATTGTAGTGCTGGAATTATCGTCGGAGAAATCTCTCTCTCTCTCTCTCTTTCTCTCTCTCACACACACACACATCGTAAAAATAGTAAAATCGTATTGTAGGGACCCTAAAACGTGCTTATTCATTAAAAACTGCCGATCACCCCCCCCCCCCCATTGTCAGTTTTAATTTTCACTGGAGATTGTAAAGGTGGTTTTGTAACTATGGCTGGTTTATGATAAATTTAATTTATAAATTTAGATTTACAAATTTAACGTTTTGTACAAATTATAGCAACGAACATGATTTATTTAATTACTGCGTGTCAACTTCAAGGCATAGTGTGCTTCTGCAAAACCTTAAAATCTAATTCCTAAAATCCTAAATAATCACTAGAATTAGGGTATATAAATTTAGGATTTAGATATCAGGGTGGTAAAAGTGTAACATCGGACACAGCCTTATTCGAACTACCACGAAATGTTATGAAGATGCTCGAAAAACATAGGGTGCACAACACAGCACAGACATAGAAAATTGAACATTGGTCAATTCCATTGCTGTGTTACCTTATGTTTTGTGTGCTGTGTCTTTTATAAATGAATATATTATTTTCCGTATGACGAAATTGTATGTTTTTTATGCTAAATTATGTTGTGTTCAGTTATAAATCCACCTTAAAAACTGACTTAAATATAAATCATTTGAACTTCCTCTTCGTAGGTGGAGATTCCACTGTGCGTGGACCTAACCCTCAACTGGCTCCTCAACGTATACGACTCCCAACGCACCGGCCAACTCCGCGTTCTCAGTTTCAAAGCAGGTTTGGTGCTTCTCTGCCACGGACACTTGGAAGAAAAGTATCGCTATCTATTTCGTCTGATCGCCGATCCCAGTCAGCAAGTAGACCAGCGCAAACTCGGACTGCTGCTGCATGATGTGATCCAGGTGCCCCGGCAGCTCGGGGAGGTCGCAGCCTTCGGGGGGAGTAATATAGAGCCGAGTGTGAGGAGCTGTTTTGAGAGAGCGGGGCAAGAGACCACCATAGAGGTAAAAGTTATTGAAATTATTTTATGTTGGCTTAAATATTAAGGCTCTAGTACTCTAGTCGAAATAAAGAGTAGTAGTTCCATTCATACCGAATTTTTATATGAATTATATACATAATGGGGTACTATACCATAATCAAATTTTAACTATCTTAAATAAGAAGACGAATATATACATAAATTAATGAGTATTAGTGAAAAAAAAAATGTTTAAAATATTGATTAGGTCACAAACTACAAGCTGGGGTATTCCACCAAAAACAATTTTTTTTAAAAAAAAATTAATTTAACTTAAAGTATGGCTCAATAAATAATAGTTAAATCAATGAAAACATTTTTTCCGACGACCACTACGAAAAGTACATAAATTCACACGCTAAACTATTACTGAAAGTTGGTCATTGCACATCATTACCAAAGCTGTGTGAAATGAAAGCTCGTTAGCCAATCAGATGCGTCCGCAACTGTGTGATATGATTTTCACACGCTGCGATAACTGACCGAACTAACCTAAAAATTTGTATGTAAAAATTTGACAGTTGCAAATAATTTGCTGAATTTACACGGATTACGAAGGCTGGACCCTAATTTATCAGATTTTAACATAATTTTTGGTGAATTCTGATAGCAATGATGTAAACATAATGGCTGGTAGTGCGAGCTCGGTTTTAACTAAAACGCTGTTTTAAGAAATGTCAAATTTCATTATTTAATAATAAAAATAAATAATATCAGATTTATCAAAATATGATTTTTAAGCAGGACATGGTTTGTATTCAAACAAATATTTTTTTAAAAATCGTTCTTTAAACATAAGGGTGAAATTAAATATTAAACTTTGAATTTGACATTTCTTAAAACAGCGTTGTAGTTAAAACCGAGCTCGCACTACCAGCCAATCTGTTTTAATATTTTTTATGAAAATTTTATATTGTTTTATTTTTTGTGGTCGTCGGAAACATATCGTGTACAACACGTGCTGAAAGGGTATTTCACTTCAGCGCTAGTTATACAATATACTATTAAATAATTACTTTACGAGATATTTCACATTTGCTAAAAGGGGAAATTGACGTCATACAATTGTTATCTATCTTTCGTAGCGTACACAGAGCAGTGTGTGTGAGAAAGAAAAGTATAGGGGGAATGTGACGTTACACTGATTTCTCGAAAATAAAATGCTGTTAAACTAAGAACAATTAAGATTTTTTAATAGACTATTCCACAGTAATCAAAAATAGTAAAAGTTTATTGAAAATATGAACGATACTAGTTAAAGGATAAGGAAAACCATATTTCTTTTATTATAAATTATTCCTTCTAGAAGACACGGGGAGTTTTGCTTTTGATGATGTAGGACATGTGCACGAGTGTTTGAGCAAATAGGATCCAAGTATGACCTCCGATTTTGAGAAGCCCCGCCCTAACTAAGAATATACTTCTTCGGGTGTGTCGGATCTGTTCGGTTGCTGTTCGGGTGACGTTCTAATTTCTTTATTTTTATAAAATGAGAAAAAAAGTGAAATAAATTAAGTGAAATAATTTATTTTATGTTTCTAATAATAAATTATAATATTACAATTTAAATATACATTATTTTGTAATTTGTTTAACATTTTTTCGTGGCTTGTGAACCACTGTTTGTTTACTTCTGGTGCATCCACATTACCTACGTCACAAAGCAGATTTAAAATTCGGGCCTTAATATCTCGCTTATTTGGACGAATTTTTAACTCGGACTTTCACATGTGGTATTATATTTTTATGTACTTCAAGAAAAAAAATTAAAAGAAATATCGTGGAATAGCCTATTGCTTCAAAACTGAATGAAGTTTTATTTAGAAGCTGTATTACACTCAACAATAAATCGATCGATTTATTGATCGACATGTTGAGAATTTACACTTGTCGATTTTCTTAGAAATTTAATTATGTTCGAATCACGGCTACCTACTTCGTATTATTCCGCGTCTTTATTGAATGTTTTGAGGTTAGCGTTGCTTCATTTTCAGTTGTCTGTTTGAGAGTATTTCTGCACTTCGTTAAAAATGAGTAATAAAAACGAATATTTTGCCCTATTCTGTAACTCAATCAATAATACTTATCGATCGATAATAATTTTTGACAAATAGAAACAAATGTATCATCTGCCAGTTTAATTTTTTTATTCAGTGTCTACTATAATTATTGGCTACAATTTATTATCGATCGAAAAAAGTTATCGATTGAGTTGCAGAATAGGGGTGATAGTTTTATTAAAAAAAGCGATTAAGATACTGGTATCTCCTTACAATCAACGCAAACGTTACTCTTTTTAAATTATGAATTCTTCTTTACGTGTTAAGTACCGATATCTTGACATTTTATATAAAAACAGAAATAAGAACTAATAACCTTAAAACACAAGTAAAATATAATTGGAAATGTCAAATATTGTAGAGTTGGCACTAGAAAAGTAACCAAAAAATCGACAGAAATTAGATCAAGTTCTAATTTCGTCAATTTATTGTACGATTTATTTTGTCAATAAATCGATCGCCTTTTCTGTATTACACGTACCGATAAATTGTAGGTCACAAGTCGATTGACAAATTGATCGATTTATTGTTAAGTGGAATACAGCCATAAAATAATAAAAAAAAATTGAGTGGAATACCCCGTACTAAGAATTTGATTGGTCGCCTTATTTTAAAAAGGAGATTCGCACATCTGCTGTCACCTTTAAAACATTATGAAATGTCTCGTTGATGACCTAACCTAACAAAACATTTAACAATTTTGTGTTTGATGAATTTGTTTAATTATAACATATAATAATATTAACAATAATAATGTATTTATAATTAAATAAATTTGTAATATTAATTAAATTAATATTGAAACTTCAAAACAGACAAACACTAGCGCCATCCCTCGTCATACTTTGTGTCAAACTGTTTCAATGTTCTATAATTTATTAGAAAAAAAAATGCTTATTATTTATGTTATCTATGATTAATAATAATTTCTTCGTGAATATAACGTATAAGTTTTTATATAAAAATATTTCAGCTATGCAAACATGAAAAAAACTTGTTCCCTCTATAACTAACAGTTTGTCCATTGTTTGGCGATCACTGGTCAGTAACTGCTACGTCACGCACCAAATTCTTAAACAAAAATTCATATCTCGCTTATTTATTACGTAAAATTTTTAAGTCGCGTTTGCACTAAAATTCTTATTTAATCTTGTTCTTACAGAAAAAAAAAAATTAAAAATAATATAGAACGATCCTATTGCAATCAATGGGCTACTTGTATTACTGAAAATCCGATTTCTATTACTATATACGTAATGTTATGTTGAAAACATATATAAAAATATAAATTTTATTTTAAAAAAAATATTTGTTTTATTAATTAAGAAAGATAATTTTCTGTGACGTCATTATATAGAACTGGAGAAGGAAATCATCCTGGAAACCATGTTTAAAAATGTAACGTATAGATGGTATGGCGTGCGAGAAACTTTTAATTTGAATTTGACATTAGTTCATTTTTCTCTCTCGCTGGGCTCTCAAGTATATTAATTACTTCATAAATAAACACATAGGTAATTACATGTAATTTAAAATATCGATACCAAAAAGACAAACTAAAATACTAACCTCCAAACTATTGTTGAAACGTCAAACAGGAAATCTACATTACCCGTACAAACAAACGCTATGGCTTTACGATCACTCATTGGTGCGGCGTAATTCTACGTCATACATGGCGGGAATTCAAATAATCAAATTGTTTCACTTTTTTTTATTTGCAATATGAAAAGATTTTCAAATGTCGGCGTGGAGCAATGGTTAGAACGCAGCCTCAGGAATTTTAGATTGGGGTTCGATTACCCTTATAGGATAATTATTATTTTTTTTATGTAAAAATTGTTGAACTTCTAAAAATCTTAATTGGCTAGATACCCTATATTAATTTTGTTCTTCCCATAGGCTACCCATTTCTTAAGTTGGCTGCAACAAGAACCACAGTCAATGGTTTGGTTACCAGTACTCCATCGACTAGCCGCTGCAGAACTAGCAAAGCACCAAGCGAAGTGCAACATTTGCAAGGCGTACCCCATCCAAGGATTCCGCTATCGTTGTCTCAAGTGTTTCAATTTCGATATGTGCCAAGCGTGCTTCTTTGCCGGCAAAGTTACCAAGACGCACAAGTTCTCGCATCCCATGCAGGAGTACTGCACTGCGGTAAGAAAATTTAATAAGTCTAATAAAACTTGCACTATCTTACGTTTGACGTTGTGTACTATCCTTAAATGCTAACAGCAAGTTGTTTTGTGCAACCTTGAAGTTTTTGGAATAGGGTAGTTGCGCATTTTCTAGTTTATTTTTTTTCTGAAAGAATTGTTCCAGTTATTCACTTTAATACATATTTTATGTCTGGTAACTGTATATTTTTTAAAATAGATTTTTTTTTTTAAATTCTTATTTCAAATTTTCCCGTGGTGACGTGGTTTATTAATACTAATCACAGTCTTTCTTGCCCTAGCGGTACACTCTCGGTTGTACACTCTGTACACAATACTACTATTTTTATTTGAAACGATTTATATGTTTGAAAGAAGCACTATTCCAAAAGAAATTATTCATTTTCACATAAATTCATTAGTTTCATTACCTTGTTTTAAATCTGCTGATATAGAAAAGAAAAATAAAATATGATTTGAACACGTAAAACATAGGTTATGTCACTAAAAATGACATGTACATTCACTGGAGTGTGCAGCCACCTGGTGGCAAAATTATGAAGTTGTCTATATAAGAATTAAATATCTTGAAAATATCTTCTGGTATTCAAGTAAATAATTATAAAATATACGTACTATTAAATAATACTTTTGTATCTGTTATTTTTCTTTTAGAATTATACTGTAAATATTTGTATGATACAATTTAAATATAATTCAACATCTTCGCTTTGTCGTGGTATTCTAACAAGCTTGTATGAGTCATACAAACTTGGTCTAACTATTTAATTATTAAAAGTCTACGTCACAAGAATTCCACCGCGAACTTTATTTATGGAAATTATGAATGAAAAGTTTTATATTTTATAATAATTTTTCCATTAATACGTTTAGAATTAGTTTATATTTCATAATTAATAAGAAAAAATAACATTTATTTATTCGCAGCTACCCTATTAGCTGATTTGTGACGCTTGTCACAATGACAAGAATGATGTTTTGACTTATTTTGGTTTTGAACTGCTATAAAAAAAAATAATAAGAAGTTATTCTTTTCAATAGGGGATTCCAGCTCAATCGAATTAAAGGAAAATAGTAAAAAAATACGAATGTATATGCTGAATATTAATAAAAAAAATGAAATGGTATAATTGAAATATTTCGGAAATAAGGGGTTTTTTGTTATAGCGCTTCGACACGAATATGAAATCAATATATAATATTTTGATTGGCGACCGAAAGACCGTCTATACATGCATAACAAATAGTGTGTTAGGAGGTGGGGGTTACTACCAATGGAAGTTAAGAAATTCAAATTCGAAAGGAGGGGCTAACATTCCTGTATTGCAGTTTCCAAACAGTTTTTATTTTAACATAAATTTCTTGCATTAAGCTTAATAATTTAAATACATCTGTAATTATAAAGTATGTAGACTTATACATTGTTATAATATTCATTTATTTTTATGTAAAGGGGGTCAACTTAAAAATCTTAAATGGGACCCCCTATTTTTTATTGCAGATTCGGAAAGAGCGTAAAAAAATATGTTGGTTTTATTCGGAAACTTTTTGTATAACTTTTGATAATATAAATTTGCTAGAAAAAAATTAACCGATTAATATTTTATTAATAATTTGATAAAAAATGACGTTTTTTGTTTCAATAAATACACAAAATTGTAGAAATATTACTCGTCAACACTCAGGGGGAATTAAAAGAAAGAAACTTTTTAAAAACTGACTATGGACAACTCGATTTCATCAGAAATTAATTCTACAATTTTGTGTATTTATTGAAACAACAAACGTCATTTTTTATCAAGTTATTAATAAAATATTAATCGGTTAATTTTTTTATAGCAAATTCACATTTTTACGATTGCAGCGCCACCTGTTGGATTACAAAAAAGTTTTCGAATAAAACCAACATATTTTTTTACGCTCTTTCCGAATCTGCAATAAAAAATAGGGGGTCCCATTTATGATTTTTAAGTTGATTCCCTTTCCCGCTCCCCCCTGGGGGGTCGGAGGGCCATTTTGTCAAAATCTGATGACCCCCCCCCAAACTGTGAATATTTTGATTTGGCACACTTTTTGTTACGATGCATTGTTTTCGAGATATTCAAGAATGTAATGTTATATGGGACATCCAGTATAACAAGTCTACATTCTTTTGTTTTACACATGATTAAAAGATGAATTATTAATTTTTTGGGGTGAAAAAATTGAAAATTATTTAGAAACAAATGAAAAAAACTATTATAGTTCATCATTTGTATATTTCTAATATTATTTGCTTCAGTTTTACACATTTTTTTAAATTTATTTATTTTAAAAGTATATTAAACCATTTTTCTTGAATTTTGTCAAAACCAACTGTGGCGTCGTTAAATAAAAATTTAACTAAACCAAAATAATTGTTTAAAATAATTTTGAGACATAATTAATAGATATGGAATCAAAATAAACAAATTATGAACTATTATAGTTTTTTTTTTTTCGTTTGTTTCTTAATAATTTTCCATTTTTTCTCCCAAAAAATTAATAATTCATTTTTTAATCATGTGTAGAACAAAAGAATGTAACCTTGTTATACCGTATGTCCATGGATCGAGTTCCAAAGAGGAAAAACTTTTTTATTTTTTATTTTATAAAAAAAAATGTATTCTTGATAAAAGTTTTTGGATGTCCCGAAACGGCCAATTCAGTTTTAACATTTTCAAATTTTCTTTTAGTTTCAGATAAAAATGGAAAATTGGTTCTAAAATATAAGTTTGCGTTGACATGGTAATTGCCATTATTTATTTATTTTCATTAACTGTCAGTTATAAAAATCAACCATAATCGTTGAAAATGTTGTCAAAAGACGAACGAATTTACCTAATTCAATGCTATGGCAAAGGTAATAAAGCGATCCGTCGAGTTGTTGAAGAATTATGGTTGATTTTTATAAGTGACTGTTAATGAAAATAAATAAATAACGCCAATTACCATGACAACGCAAACTTATTTTTTGGGACTTAGAATAATTTTCAACTAAAACGAACAATTTTCGATTTTTATCTGAAACTAAAAGAAAATTTGAAAATGTTAAAACTGATTTGGCCGTTTCGGGACATGCAAAAACTTTAATCAAGAATATATTTTTAAAATAAATAAATAAATAAATAAATATATCATCACGGCATATTACCCATTTCTGGGTGTGCCAGTATCTACAACACATGTAGACATCGGTAATGATGACGATATATTTGTACCGTGCGGGCGCTTACCAGGCGTCACCTCACGGGCACTCATAGCTGGCGTGGAGAGTGCACCACAGGGGTCACTTTTGTGCCATTTAAAATTGGAAATATTTGGCGTCAGTCGGGATCGAACCCGGTTCCCCCAGGTTCGCGACCAAACAATCAAGCATGCGGCCACGGGACCCCATATATACAGTGTGTCCCATTTAGAGGTGCCACCATTGGGATCTCGAGAACTGTAAGAGATACGATGTTGGTTAAATGGAACTTTTTATGCGCCTTTGGGAGGCCATCTCAGATGTGCTTTTATTTTTCCAAAAATTCTCATAGGGCACTAGATAATGACGAAAAACTGAATATTGTTGATTTTTTCTTTTTCAAATAACTTCTAAACTATTAATAATTGAGAAAAAAGTTTTAAATATAAAAGATAGATATTTTTATTAACTAACCAGTGGCGTACGAAATAAATTTTTATATCTGTAAATTTTTGAGATATAATACAAACATATATTTTTTTAAATAGAACCCATATCTGATTTTAGTCTCAAAAAAATAAATATTTTTTTCTGTTTTCAAAGATGTAAGGGTTATTATGTTTTATATTTGTTTTGCCTTCAAAAATTATTATTTTTTCCTTATTTTGTATTAAATTTACAATTATTTTGAAAATATTGGTAGATTTCTATTTGGAAATACTCCTTGTATTTAAATAATTTATTTCCTTAAAAATATTTGCTCAAAATTCGTATCAAATTAATTTTTATATTTTGTATCAGGTCGCCCTTGGCACATCGTAGTGTAATTTGTAATTATGAGTCTAGAATGAAAATATTAAGTAATAAAGGCATAAAACAAATTATTTTGATCAAATACAATATAATTAATAAAAATAATAATGTTTTTCCGGGAAATAATTAGAAAATTCAGGAAAATAAATAGAAAAATTAAATTTTAGGAGCAAAATAAATATAAAACATAATAACCCTTACACCATTAAAAAGAGAAAAAAATATTGATTTTTTTGAAACTAAAATCAGATATGGGTTCCATTTAAAAAAATATAGGTTTGTGTTATATCTCGAAAATTTACGGATATGAAAATTTATTTCGTACGCCACTGGTTAGTTAATAAAAATATCTATCTTTTATATTTGAAACATTTTTCTCAATTACTAATAGTTTAGAAGTTATTTGAGAAAGAAAAAATCAACAATATTTAGTTTTTCGTCATTATCTAGTGTCCTATGAGAATTTTTGGAAAAACAAAAGCACATCAGAGATGTCCTCCCAAAGGTGCACAAAAAGTTCCATTTAACCGACATCGCATCTCTTATAGTTCTCGAGATCCCAATGGTGGCACCTCTAAATGGGACACACTGTATATATTTGTAAAATAAAAAAGTTTTTCCTCTTTGGAAATCGATCCGTGGACATACGGTATATCATTGAAAAGCTCATAAAATAAGAAAAAAGATGAGACTATTTTTAACATAGGTTGCCATTTAAAAAATCTTAATTTTGTGTTATATCTTGAGAATTATGAAATTATCAAAAAATCTAATTACGCCATTTTATTTTACCTAAAAAACGGTACAAAATTTGTTAAAACAATTTTTTTCTATCTACCATAATAAATAAGTTATGAGATATTTTCGAAATGAGCAAAAAACAAGTTTTTTCCTGTAGCTCAGAAACAAAAGAAGATAGAAAATTCCTGCGGTGACTATTAAACTTTTCTTAAAAAGTTGACCCTGGAATGTGCAAACGATTTTGCTCTATCGTTAATATTTCCCGATATACCTTAAAAAAAAAAAAAACATCGAAAATTAGACACCTGTACAGTCTTTAGACCGATACTATGAAATTCGGTCACATATAAACGATAAGGATGAAATTAAATATTGAAATTTGAATTTGACATTTCTTAAAACAGCGTTTTAGTTAAAACAAGGCTTGTGCTACCAGCCATAGAGTGTATCTTATACTTCATTTTAGACTACATCGGGTGAGGACGTGAGAGACTTCACCCGAGCTTTGAGGAACAAATTTAAGTCAAAGCGATACTTCAAAAAGCATCCACGTGTTGGATATCTTCCTGTCAGGAGCGTTCTAGAAGGCGACGAACTAGAAAGTCCTGTACCTTCGCCCCAACACGCTGGAACTCTCGCGCAAGACATGCATTCACGTCTTGAGATCTACGCTAGTCATTTAGCTGAAGTTGAGCTGAGGACTATGACCAACACCACGCCAGATCTGTAAGTCAAAAATGAGATAGATCATAATAAAAATAAAGGTTACTTACTTTAATAAAACGACTCGTTACGTGAAAGTGCAAAGTTTAATGCACGAAACTTGTCGTTTTCACTTTGTTGATTTTATTAAATTTACCGTGGAAATAAAATTGAATCTAATGTTTCACCACAGAATAAACATCTATACAGAAGCGACAGTCAAAGAGAGAAAATAAAATTAGAGAGAGAAAGAGTATGCCAACAAATTTAAAGGGCTAATCGGATAAAATCGGATTGTTTCGGCATATCTTCGTATCTTATGATTCTTTGTTCTTTTCATTATCTCGACGTGAACATTTTCCGTTAGGGGTCAATAATAAAAGTATATTGAGAAACACAAATTGATTTCTAATAAAAACAAATATGTTATTTTTTCAACAAACGATGGGAAAAATCATTATCATAAGGAAAATCATTATATTTCACGTATTCTGAAAGAGCTGTTGTCTCAGCTTGTCACGCCCATGAATTTTAGGGTTATGGCTAATTCAAGCAAACCAAACACGTCTTCTCCATATACCTATTAACTAATATATTGCGGATCCTTTGCTTTTTTTGAAGGAAACACTGTGAAATGGAAATATCATTTCTGCATAAGTCTATCTCACACAAATACCCAACCGCCAATTATGCGCATGCTTGGAAACCTTGACTACTATTGGCTAACGAGGAAATCATGAACACTTTTTGCGAATCACAGAGTTCTGTTTATTATCGACTAGCGCAACAAATTTTAAATTTAAATTTGAGAAATTAAACAATGTACCTACTATTTATTTTATATGTAAATTCTTGAATATAAATATTGGTAATAATAAAAAACATTGATATATTCTAGTGCTAAATTTGAATTAAATAATTTACTTCGTTGTACTGTAAAAATAATAGGAATGCAATCTCGTCGGGAATAATTTATTTCGGTGACAATAAATTACTGTATGAAACACAAAGCAAATGCTTTCGAAGTGCAACTACAAACAGAAATCAAACGTCAAAGTCAAACCATGTGCTCGCTGCATCACCAGGGCAGCGTTCCAAAACCAAGAATACCGAGTTTTGGCGTAGAGTATGATGTGTTGTGTTTTGGAACGAATGAGAGTTTTGTTGAAGTAAAAAATTGAAGCTAAATTAAAAATAATTTTATAAAACTAACAAAACTATAGACCATCCAGCGAATCAAGCGGTTTACGTCATCGTTTAGGGAATTTTGAAATTTTCTTTATTTTTTTAAATATATTTTATTAACGGTATTTTATTGGTTTTTTTATTATTATCATGTATTTGACACCTTTAATAGAAATAATTATATTTGGATATATTATTATTAAGTAAAATTTTGTAAATTTTTATAATATTGGTAATTCTGAACATGTATATTACTAAATATTATATGTCTATATTATACTTTTCAACGTGTATTGTGATTTCATTTTGTTTTTGATTTCGTTGTTCATTGTCAAAATGTCAAATGCTCTGTCATGTCAAATACAAGAGCTTGTAGTTAATTTATTGACTTATTTTGAAAATGAAAAATAGATTGGTGGCTTTTTCCTTTCACTGAAATCTTATATTGATGTAATATTTGGCTCTATTTGTTAGAAATAATTTGAAAATTAAATCTATATGTACAGCGTGTGGCAAACGCTATACGCAATACAGTGAGAAATTGTATGGTATGCAGTATTCTGTATTTTTTTAAGGATCTCACATAATACTAGATAGTTTGTTGCATATGCTACAAGAAATATTTATAACGGCGTAAGCAGTATCGTTCATAATATTTTAAATAAAATTGGATTTCGCTGGAAAAATATTATACCAGACGTGTTTTCAAGAAAAATTTGGGTTTATGAAGACAACCCACAGATCATATTTTAATTCGTTTTACATGCTCATGTAAACTTTTTAACATATGACGTCATTGTTTCTAGTGATATTGTATTTATGACGTAAACCGCTTGATTCGCTGGATGGCCTATACTTATAATTACAACATTAATGTCAAGCCCGTAATAAAAGCGCTTTTATGGAGCAGTCTCCTCAATAAAATGTGAAAGTACGCTTCATAAAATCGCTTTCATTATAAAAGTATTCTCGTAATATACGCCAACGTATTTACTTATGTTTATTTTCAAGCAAAAGCATGTTTTCTTCCTCAAGAAGGCAAATTACTTTCATATGTAGAGAATCGTGAGCATCTACGTTTGAAAATATTGTGGAGTAATTTCTATACCCTCCTCGTTAGTAGAGTAAGTAGAATATCACTTTGGAGTAAATTCTGGCAGTTTTGGAACAGGTTGAGTAAACTCTGAGAGTATGGTTATTAGTTTTGAAACGACTTTGGATAATTTCGTACTTTAAGAGTAGGATTTTGGAACGCAGCCCAGCCAGCGACGCTGTCAGCGTTAGCCAATAGTATTCAAGATTTTTTCTTTCACCTACTCTTATGGGAAAAATACGAGCATTAGCAATATATTAGTTAATAGGTATATGGTCTTCTCACTTTTGACATGTCATTTTGTGAACTGTGTCGCTTCTGTATCAATGTATTAGAGATAAAACTAAAGAAAAAACCCCTTAACCTTAACAATAAATTTAACTAAATACGTATTTCGAGAACTAAGTTCTCATCATCAGTAGAAACTACAAAGTGAAAACAGAGAAGTTAAGATTACTCAGCATGTAAACCATGCCAGAGGTCAAAACAGCTCTGAGGAATAAGGAAGAGAACACGGGTTATATAGGGACAGGAGTCATAGGTGAATGGATACCTAATTGGGTAAGTAAGATTAAACAGAGTAATTGTCTTATATTAACTCATATAATTTAGAATTTGGGATGGGACCTAGGTCCGCGTTCATCAATTTATCTTTAAATTTATGTATTATCAAACTCTCATGTGCGTCTAAATATCTATTATTATCAACTTGTTTCAATAATTTTATATTAGAATTGTCAATTTTATGATTATTAATAAACATATGTTGTGCTACACTAGATTTATCAGGATTACCTCTTTTTAAATGATAGAAATGTTCTTTAAACCGAGTATCAATTTGTCTTTTAGTTTGCCCGATATAAACTTTATTACAATCTTTACAGTCAATTTTATAAACACCGGATTTTTTATTATTATCTATTTTATCTTTAGGGTTACCTAATAATGATTTAATGGTGTTATTTGATTTATAAGTTACCGTTAAATTTTGATTTTTAAAAATTTTGTTTAAACCTTTGGTGGCATTATCAAATGGTAATGTTATATATTTATTATTTTTATTATTAGTTGGCGTTAAAGTTGTGAAATCTAATACGGATTGACGATTTTTAAATTTATGGACTAGTTTATCTATAATTTTAACCGGGAATCCATTATATTTAGCTATTTCTTTAATATATTTCAATTCATTTTCAAAACGTGTTTTGTTTAACGGAAATTTGGTAAGTCTATTAATTAAAAAGTTAAACGCTGCTAATTTATGTTTCCAAAAATGATTCGAGTCAGCTGTTATAAATCGATTAGTATTCGTAGGTTTCCTATATATGTCAAATTCTAATTTAGTTTTGTTTCTAATAACCAGTGTGTCCAAAAATGGTAATTGTTTATTGGTTTCTTTTTCAATCGTAAATTTAATTGAAGGAAAAACTGAATTTAATTTGGCTAAAAAGTTATCTAAATCGCAAGTTTCGGTATTAATAATAGCAAATATATCATCAACATATCGAATCCAAACTCTAGGAAAATCTTTATTATTTTTCTTAAATTCAATTTCAAAGTGACTCATGAATAAGTTAGCCAAAAATGGTGATAAACTATTGCCCATAACTGTACCTTCTTTTTGATGATAAAATTTATTGTTTATTTGAAAATAATTTTGGTTCATACAAAGTTCAGTTAGTTTTAAATACTCATTTATTTTTTCTGAATTTAAATCGATGTTTTCTAAAAAGATTTTTAAATATTCTAAAGTTTGTGGAATAGGTACACTTGGAAATAAGGAGCTGACATCAAAAGAAACCAATAATTCGTTTTTATCTAAAGTAATATCTTTAATTTTGTCAATAAATTGTAAAGAATTTTCAACAGAAAAAGTTTGCGGTTGATTTGGAAGATTACTAAATTCTTTAACTAACCATTTTGAAAGCAAATAAGTTGGAGAATTTATACCTGAAACTATTGGTCTTACCGAATTATCCTGTTTATGAATTTTTGGCAAACAATACATTTTTGGTTCCAAAACCGCAAACTTTTTCTGTTGAAAATTCGTTACAATTTATTGACAAAATTAAAGATATTACTTTAGATAAAAACGAATTATTGGTTTCTTTTGATGTCAGCTCCTTATTTCCAAGTGTACCTATTCCACAAACTTTAGAATATTTAAAAATCTTTTTAGAAAACAACGATTTAAATTCAGAAAAAATAAATGAGTATTTAAAACTAACTGAACTTTGTATGAACCAAAATTATTTTCAAATAAACAATAAATTTTATCATCAAAAAGAAGGTACAGTTATGGGCAATAGTTTATCACCATTTTTGGCTAACTTATTCATGAGTATATATAACCCGTGTTCTCTTCCTTATTCCTCAGAGCTGTTTTGACCTCTGGCATGGTTTACATGCTGAGTAATCTTAACTTCTCTGTTTTCACTTTGTAGTTTCTACTGATGATGAGAACTTAGTTCTCGAAATACGTATTTAGTTAAATTTATTGTTAAGGTTAAGGGGTTTTTTCTTTAGTTATAACTTTACCTTAAGACTCCATTTTAGTTTTATAAGTATTAGAGATGCATTCGGGCCGGGTGGGCCGGGTTTTGAGGTTTGGATCGACTCGGCCCGAAAATAAAAATTACCGGCCCGACTCGAAGATCGACTCGACAAAAAAATTAGCTAGCCCGGCTCGAAAATTGACTCGAAATCGGGCCGGGCCAAAGCTCGAAATTGGGTGCATCCGGCATTCCTAATGTTGATTTTTATGTTAAGGCGAAATGTTTAACTTTTTTCGTGTCAAACTTATAAAAAACCTCTACATTCTTATAACTTTCAACATTAGTTAACATAAGTAGTTAAAAAAGAGACCCTTCTAGTGTAAGTTTGATATAAAAATTACAGACCTACGAGTATTTAACAGTTTGTTTACCAAAGAATTTAAACAACTTTTTCACAAATCTTATATAAAAAAATTAAAAAAATAAAATAGAACAAGAAATCATTATGGTAGGAACAAAAATCACTTTTATTTAAGTATAGGAGTAATAACAATAATAATAGCAACATCACAATATAATTATTATGCTTTAATTAATAACCTTGAATTCTTGAAGTAAAATAATACATTTTTATTTATTAATATGTGAACTGTGTTGTTATTAAATCATTTTGATTCTTTTTAACTTCATCCATTGTCATTAAAATATTAAGGAAACTGTGCATTTGATTGAACTATAAGATTTTTCGGGCCAAAATCAAAAGTCCGACTCGCCTCGATTTTTGAAAATGATTAGCCCGATTCGGCCCGATAAAAAATATCTTCGGCCCGGCTCGATGATCGACTCGAAATCGAGGCGGCTTTGGGCCGGGCCGGGCTAAAGTTCGAAATCGAGTGCATCTCTAAAAAATGTATTCTGTGGTTTCACGTTAAAAAATACTCACGATATGAATCATTGCGAACCACAATCTCTTTACCAGAAATCCAAATAACTTATTTTGTTTAGCGACGACGAGCACCAACTAATCGCTCAGTACTGCCAATCCCTGGACACTGGCGGCACCGCGGGTGTCGGTGTAACAAGCGAATCCCTTTACAGTCCGGGCCAGTTGATGGTCGTCATTAACGAAGAACAACGCGCTGAACTAGAAGGCATGATCCGAGAACTGGAAGAAGAAAACGCCTCGTTGCAGGCTGAATACGAGCATTTACAGATGCACCAGACTCACATGGGCGGGTCGGATATGGACAAGGATCCGCTTATGGGGCAAGGGCAGAAGGAGGGGCAGGAGCTGCTCACGGAAGCCAAGCTGCTCCGGCAGCATAAGGTGAGAAAATTAATCTTTCAGATTGTTAAAATATCTTTCAGAACTCATATTAATAATGAATTTAGTATTTATATTAATAAAATTCATTAGTTCACATTTAAATAATGATAGAAAATACTAGAAATCCATTCAAATAAATTTCTTAATATATTTAAATTTCTGAAAACTGTTATTTTTGCCCTCTATACAGGGTGTCTCAGGACGAGCTTACGCCATCTATATTTTCAATACTATTTAATATAATTTAACGAAATTTGGTATTTAGGGGTTATCCAACATGCCCGTTTCAACTAAAATATTTTCAAAGCAGTAGCAATTCCGGTTTGACCGGAAATTGTCCTCAACTTTCTTATTTTTAATGTAATACCCTATATTTTATTTTACCATTGAATGCAGCGAAAAATTTTACATATGAAACAATAAAAACATTTTACTCATGATCAACTACTTCCGGCGTTATTCAACTTTTTTTGATTTTTTGTATGAAATCCGGCACATTTTCAAAATTCTGTATATCGGGAACTAGATCGAATTTTTATAATCTAAAAAAAGTCTTTTATAAAGGAGACTTTAAGCTACATTATCCATAGAAGAATCCTCGATTATTTATAAAAATGTGACGGGTACATTACACCAAAATTATAGTTGGCAAACTTCAAAAAAGACAATTTTTTTAAATGGAACCCCCCATTTTTTATTACATAAATGTGTTCTACGGCAAAAAAATAAGGGTACTTTATGTAACATGTCCTATGTTGAAAGTTGATAGAATTTCAGTAAATTTTCTTGATTGTCTATTATCTTAGATTTTGAAATTTTCACTTTAAACTGGCCGCGTGTTTTACAGTTAAACAGAAGTCTTCTTATTACATCTGGTGTTGGCAGTGATTTCTGAGGATATCTTTCCACGAATGTGTCGCACGTTCTTCTCATTACTTTTTGACATTCCCCATAAATATCCAATAAATTATTACTTATCCGTATTAACAAAATAATTATACCCAGATTACATGTTTTTCTAATTTACTGAAATTCTATCAACTTTCAACATAGGACATGTTACATAAAGTACCCTTATTTTTTGTTGTAGAACACATTTATGTAATAAAAAAGGGGGGGTTCCATTTAAAAAAATTGTCTCTTTTGAAGTTTGTCAACTGTAATTTTGGTGTAACGTACCCGTCACATTTTTATAAATAATCGAGGATTCTTCTATGGATAATGTAGCTTAAAGTCTCTTTCATAAAAGGCTTTTTTCAGATTATAAAAATTCGATCTCGTTCCCGATATACAGAGTTTTGAAAATGTGCCGGATTTCAGACAAAAAATCAAAAAAAGTTGAATAACGCCGGAAGTAGTTTATCATTGAGTAAAATATTTTTATTGCTTCATATGTAAAATTTTCCGCTGCATTCAATGGTAAAATAAAATATAGCATATTCCATTTAAAATAAGAAAGTTGAGGTCAATTTCCGGTCAAACCGGAAGTGCTACTGCTTTGAAAATATTTTAGTTGAAACAGGCATGTTGGATAACCCCTAGATACCAAATTTTGTTAAATTATATTAAATAGAATTGAAAATATAGATAGCGGAAGCTCGTCCTGAGACACCTGTACAATGTCCTTGAAAGCTGTGACGTCACAATCACGGACATTAGAAAGAGACAGAAGATAGAGATAGCATGATTAGTTTTGACGTTTGGGAGACAGGTGTTCAGTAACTCTGCTGTAAAACAGAGGTTACTTTATATATTTTGAAGAAATAGAACTGTTCTCTTCTCGCCAATATTTTATAAGATCTGCAATATGTAATTGTTTTGTATCTGGTTGTTTTAATAAGTCTAACAGGGCTATTCTGTAAGCGATCGTTATGACATATCGAATCGTTATATCGTTAAAATAACGATAATCGTTAAAGTGGTATTCTGTAAGCAAAAATTCAATTGTTCATAACGACAAGATGATAACGATTTTCGTAAAATCGTTATTTTTTAACGACAAGAAAAAACTGATCGTTATGTTAACGATTTGTTGCATTTCAATCACATTTCATTAATCTTGAAATATTAATTGCCTTTATAATGAATGGTGATCCCGAATTATTATTATTTCTTCACTTTTTCGAAGAAAATAATGAAAGGTAATTATATATTTTAAAAATATGTCAGATTATATTCCAGTTTTACTAAATATATTTAACAGGAAAAATCTTCGAAAAATTCATAGGGCTTTAAGAGATAAAAGTGATCCTTTTACTATCCCACAGGAAAATTTAAAAAATTAGATTATCACGAGTCGCCGCAAGAGATTTTACTGAACTGTTGCCATTTCTAGAAGCAAATACAATGATAACTGCTATACCAAATCTCCTAAAAGTGCTCTATATTAATCATACTTTTACATATGCTTTATTTTACTGAATGCATATAATCCCCTAGCCAATTCAGCATATGCTTCTTCAATCTGATTTGGATTCTCTGGATAATATTTATTTGTTGTCAGAGCGACATTACTTGCAAGGAAGTCTACATAATAGCATATTGTTTTTTTGTAGTTTTTGAGGCCCTCGTGTACTTATCCATATCTAATATAATAGAGAATAATAATAAATAGCCATTAATAAAATGAAATAATAATATAAATCTTCACCAACAATTTTCAAAATGAAATTTAAATGTCAGTTTTAATAGTGAATTGAGTAAACAATAGTACCAATCGCAAAAAAATTATAACGATTTCGTTATCAATGAAATTCAACGATAATGTTTTAACGATCGATCTTACAGAATACAAAAATAACGTTTTTCGTAAAATACAAATAACGATTTTCATAACAACGATTATCGTTATGATAACGATTCGTTAAGCGAATGTTTTACAGAATAGGCCTGTAAGGATCCATTTCGACACGATTTCAAACAAACATGATAAGATGTGGTTGATTAATGTCATTCCGTGAATTCTACGTCATCAGAAAGGAATTCAAGTAACAGATACAACTTTAAAAAATTCATTTCTCTGTTATTACAAATAATTTTTAAATCGGACAAAGACCAAATATATGACGTTGAATTTTCAGAAGAAAAAATTAAAAAAATATGGTAAATGACCCTATTGGAATAATACTACCTTTTTAGTTTATGTTCTGTATTTTTATTAAATTACCATAAAGTGGTGCCTTCTTCAGAGAAAAATTACATATTATAAAATGTTACAAAATAAGTAACAAGGTAACTTGAAAAGTACGTAAATGTTCCCTTTTTACCTCTCCCTAAGAGAGGTATTGGATTCATGCTAAAATTCTCATATCCAGATTTTATTGAATAAGTATGATTTAAAGTCCCTAGAATCCGATTATAACATTTTTAAATTGATGTCTGTGTGTGTGTGTGTGTGTGTGTGTGTGTGTGTGTGTGTGTGTGTGTGTGTGTGTGTGTGTGTGTGTGTGTGTGTGTGTATGTATGTATGTATGTCTGAATGTTGTAAACACGATTCCTCAAAAACTGTAAGACTTAAAAAATATTTAACTGCAGTTTCCTCAATCTGACATTCCTGGGAAGAGCTGAAAAGGTTTTGGTAACAATTGAACAACCGGAAGTAGTAGCTTCTTAGAAAAATTCTTCTAAATATAATTTTTTGGGAGTTTTTTTTATTAAATATTGAAGAACATAAAATTGTCCATCTAATACACTTCAAAATTTCGAAAGCGAAGTGCAATACAATACTTATATAGCCTAATATGGAAATGGCGAGAGGTCTTGTGCTGGCCACAACAGATTTTTTTATGTATACAATTTACTAGACAATATATGCATGCCCGACAATAACTTGGACGGCGAACATGCAACTTCTCAGGAAAACTCTTCTTTTGCCAGAAGAAATTAATAGTTATTAAATACAAATTTCTGTTAACGGTTTATTAATAGGTTATGTTAATGTATAAAAAATCATTCATTAATGACCCCTATTAATGCGATTTTTTTTATTAATAAACAATTTTAGTACGTAACCATAAATACCACATATCACTGATGAACAATGAGGTCATGCAAAAAATCGAAAAAGGATAGTTTAATTCATTGATCATTATGATTAAATTATTTTTTATTTATTTTTTTTGTTGTATAAAATCGTATTAAATTATGATATTTTTAAAAAGTTGCAAAAACCAGCCATGTTTTGTCGTCACAACGTTCCGAACCAAGTTCAGACTCATTTCAAACAGACATTTTATATGGACACATAATTTCTAAAAGAAAAATATATATAAACTATAAATTGAGGATTACATATCTGAATATGGTATAATATATTAATATAATATCGTTCTATTTATTTTTATAAATATAATTTTCATTTGGCGTGAACTTATCTACGTTACATCCGATGTTTCTTTCACTTTTGAATCTTTGAATTAAGCGGTAGAAAGTTATAAACGCATGTGAAACATTAAATATATTGCAGAATATTATTTTATTCTTTATTTTGGCACGAAACAACGTTCCATTGACATGTTTACTTTCATAAATTTTAGGTTATCTTTAAATGTCACTGACGTTTAAGACAATGTGAAAATCAAAATGGTCGTGCCTTTCACTCTGTGACGTCAGGGCCCAAGGGACGAAGCGGGGGTATAGCAGCCTCATTTTAAAGAATGTCATTTTCAATTATAATTTTTTCATGATTAAAGATCGATTTGAGAAAAAATAAAAAATACGAGTCTATTATTTTTCACTACTCTGTCGATTAAAATTATAAAAAAGTCGCGCATGACCTCATTGCAAAACTTAGGTGTCAGAAGTAACTAACCTAATTTTTTTTGTTATAGAATAAATTAGATTTTACGTCATGCTAAAAAAAAATTGTATCTTTTTACCTCTCGCTAAGAGAGGTATTTGATTCATGCTAAAATTCGCATATCCAGATTTTACTAAATAAGCTCGATTTAAGGTCCCTAGAATCCGATTATAACATTTTTAAAATGTTGTGTGTGTGTGTATATGTGTGGATGTTGGAGGGACGATTCCTCAAAAACTGTAAGACTTAAGACCTGTTTAACTATGAATTCCTCAACTTGACATTCCTGGGAAGAGCTAAAAAAGTTTTGGTAACAATTGGGCAACCGGAAGTAGTAGTTTCTTAGAAAAATTCTTCTAAATATATTTTATTTTGAAAATTTTTGTTATTACAAATATTGAAGAACATAAAATTCTCCATCTGCATTTTTGTTATATGTTGTATAGATTTAGAGATAGACACTATAATATACAGGGTGTCTCAGGACGAGCTTACGCTATCTATATTTTAAATACTATTTAATATAATTTAACGAAATTTGGTATCTAGGGGTTATCCAACATGCCTGTTTCAACTAAAATATTTTCAAAGCAGTAGCACTTCCGGTTTGACCGGAAATTGACCTCAACTTTCTTATTTTAAATGGAATACGCTATATTTTATTTTACCATTGAATGCAGCGGAAAATTTTACATATGAAGCAATAAAAATATTTTACTCATGATCAACTACTTTCGGCGTTATTCAACTTTTTTTGATTTTTTGTCTGAAATCCGGCACATTTTCAAAACTCTGTATCTCTGGAACGAGATCGAATTTTTATAATCTGAAAAAAGCCTTTTATAAAGGAGATTTTAAGATACATTATCCATAGAAGAATCTTTGATTATTTATAAAAATGTGACGGGTACGTTACACCAAAATTACAGTTGACAAACTTCGAGAAAGACATTTTTTTTAAATGGAACCCCCCCTTTTTTATTACATAAATGTGTTCTACGGCAAAAAATAAGGGTACTTTATGTAACATGTCCTTTGTTGAAAGTTGATAGAATTTCAGTAAATTAGAAAAACATGTAATCTGGGTATAATTATAAAAGTATTTATTCTATGGCTATTGTCGGGTGGAGCGCCATCATGCTGGTACCATATTAAATTCCTTTGATCCAACGGTAAATTATCTAAGAAATCAAGTAGATGAGTTTGTAAAAACATTGTTTTTCCATGGTTTACTTATATAATAAAATAATTATACCCAGATTACATTTTTTCTAATTTACTGAAATTCTAACAACTTTCAACATAGGACATGTTACATAAAGTACCCTTATTTTTTGCCGTAGAACATATTTATGTAATAAAAAAGGGGGGGGGGGGGTTCCATTTAAAAAAATTGTCTTTTTTGAAGTTTGTCAACTGTAATTTTGGTGTAACGTACCCGTCACATTTTTATAAATAATCGAGGATTCTTCTATGGGTAATGTAGCTTAAAGTCTCCTTTATAAAAGGCTTTTTTCAGATTATAAAAATTCGATCTCGTTCCCGAGATACAGAGTTTTGAAAATGTGCCGGATGTCGGACAAAAAATCAAAACAAGTTGAATAAAGCCGGAAGTAGTTGATCATGAGTAAAATGTTTTTATTGCTTCATATGTAAAATTTTCCGCTGCATTCAATGGTAAAATAAAATATAGCGTATTCCATTTAAAATAAGAAAGTTGAGGTCAATTTCCGGTCAAACCGGAAGTGCTACTGCTTTGAAAATATTTTAGTTAAAACAGGCATGTTGGATAACCCCTAGATACCAAATTTCGTTAAATTATATTAAATAGTATTTAAAATATAGATAGCGTAAGCTCGTCCTGAGACATCCTGTATAGAATATGTGGATGTAATACATCGCAGAGGCTAAGGCACTAAGGAAACCTGTTGACAAATTCAAATATTTATAACATAGTCAAACAACAGTTTTAGTGACATTCTGAAAGCTTTTTCTGGGAAGCACATTTAATCATTAACCCACTTGATAGTTAAATAACTATTAATCATTGCTCTCATCTTTCCATAGGGCCGCCTGGAAGCCAGAATGCAAATCCTCGAAGACCACAACCGTCAACTAGAAGCCCAACTCCAACGCTTACGCCAACTTCTCGAAGAACCCTCCACCAACGGCCAGACAGCCACCCTACAGACCCGATCTGTCACCGCTTCCCAGCTAGCCACCGACACGCCTGGGAAGGTGTCCCACGCGCACTACCCCGGCGAAAACGCCGCTGGTGGGCCCCACGCGAACAACACCGCCTCCTGAAGAAGGAGGAGCCTCGGGGCCACGCCCGGCACCTGAGGCACAGACAGGTGAAACAGTGAATTATATCAGTAAGAGTTTGAGAGAGGATTATTTAATACTGAAGCTTCCAGACTTGGAATGAATGCAAGGGTCTTTTCAATTTTAAACATATTTTACTGGTTTTGTAATTGTAACATATCTCTTAAAAGATAGATAATGAATTTTAATTCGGACAGGATGCGGCAGAAATCACTGGATAGTTAAAAAAAAAACAAATATTTAACTCATTTGTAGTTAAGTTATTAAATATTTACATATTTATAAAATATTTACGATTATTGTTTAATAGAAACACGTTAAGAGGCTGTAAAATGTTTTTTCTGAAACCGGAGCGAAAGTATTATTTTCGCTCTTAAAATGCGGACCGAAAGTTGTATTTCCCTAAAAAAATTAAAACGCACTAAAAATGTAGAACTGGGCCCTGATTCTGTAACTTGCGTTAGCACTTGCGTGACTAGATTTGCGTGAGCATATTTTATGACGTCACTGTTTACTCCTAGTTACTTTTATAGAGAATTTTGTGTGTTAGGTTTTTACAGTATTCCCTGGTTTTTACGTCCCTAAATTTAATGTTGGTATTAGGTTTAAAATCATCATAGCTAAAGTCATTAAGAGGAGAACTAGGTATAATCCTGAAACAATTTTAACAATATAACCCAATTAATAACGTAAATTGATAACCTCAAATTATGATATACTTACATTTATGAATTATTTAATCACTAAAAAGAAACGATAAAAATAAAAACAAATTAAAAATAACAAACTTGAAATAACAAAAGAAACGTAATACAACAATAAAAATAAAACAACAACAATACGCGCAAAATGACAGCAATACGAGACAACGATAGAATTAAAGTGAGATAGATAGTCACGCAAGTAAGAAACAAGACCTCTGTAGGTCACGCAACTATATTTGCGTGTCTCGCAAAGTATGACGTCATAACTTGTACTTCTTCAGATCTCTAATAGATGGCATACTGTATACATGTGACTAATTTGTATTAGTATTGGTGTTGTAAATGCTCACGCAAGTTACAGAATCAGGGCCCTGGCAGTAAATTCGTTTTTGTTTATTTACAATTTTTTTTTCTGTTACCTAAGTAACGAGAGATGAACCACTAGATATTTATAGAAAATCAGATTTAATTATTAAATTTAAAATTAATTTTTATTATCAAAGGTTTCAGAAAAAAAATAAAACATAATTCGTCAGTAAAATGTGTGTACTTGACTCGGAGTCACAGAATAGACATTCATACAAAAGCGACACTCCTTGTCGGCACCATTGTTGTTGCGATTTGATGTTTATGACCTTGAACTTTAAATTTGTTGGCAAATTTACGCGCGAAATTTAAATTGTTTTAAATGGTAAAAGAAAAATTAAAACACAAAAATACTAAAATTTTAATTTTATTAACAAATTAACAGATAAAATAAACACATATTTTTATTAAACAAATACATGAATTTTACAAATTCAATACAATGCGGAATTTTCTATATCTTTGATGTGGGAAACACAAACGTCAGACTCGATGAATATGTCCCATATATCCTTCTCCATCAAATTTTCTCTTCCTCAGGTCTTGAGCCACATTTTACACCTATATTTGTTAAATGAATATACATTTTGCATGATATGGAAGTCGTTTTGCATTACTTACATTTTTGTATCTTTCGGAAACGAAAAAAACTTACATTTCACTTTCTCCATTTTTTAAATCTATTTATACAGTTTTTATATGAACAAACAAGTCCTCCCGATTCTACCTTCTTCGTTTTTTCCATTTTATTAGAAATTAACACTACTTCCAAAATTCACAAAAAGTTCACAAAATGATACATGTCAAAAGTGAGAATATGTTTTTGGTTTGCTTGAATTAGCCATAACTCTAAAATACATGGGCGTGACAAGCTGAGACAACAGCTCTTCCAGAATATGTGAAATATAATGATTTTCTTTATGATAACGATTTTTCCTATCGTTTTTTTGAAAATATAACATATTTGTTTTTATTAGAAATCAATTTGTGTGTCTCAATATACTTTTATTATTGATCCCTAACGGAAAATGTTCACGTCGAGATAATGAAAAGAACAAAGAATTGTAAGATACGAAGATATGCCGAAACAATCCGATTTTATCCGATTAGCCCTTTAAATTTGTTGGCATACTCTTTCTCTCTCTAATTTTCGTTTCTCTCTCTGACTGTCGCTTCTGTATAAATGTCTATTCTCTGACAAAACTATAAATTTTGTATGTTGCATTTTAAAATGGACAAATATTACATTGCTGTCATTTTTTGACAATAGTAAGAAACTATGGAAGTGATTGATCATATGTTGCATGTTAAAATAAATTCCCTGTATCTTGGTTTTTATACAGAGTGATATTTTACGAATTTTTTTACATTTCTGATTCCTGTAGTCAGAAAAATTAACTCTGTTGGGTTCAGAAATAAAAATTATAAAAAAATATCATAATTATGACAAGGCGGTAGATATAACAATCACTACGCAGTCTAAAGATGTTTCTATTAAACAATCCTTAAAAAAGCCCAAGATTCGAACTTTAGTAACTTAATTTTTACGGCTTTCGCATGTCAAGAACAATTTTGACAACTTACTCCTTACTCTGTGTTAGATTTTTCTTAACACACCGTATAAAAAGCGCAAGGTTTGCATGAAATCTGCTGCATCTGCATTCTGCACTTATTAATATATTTAATCCACAACTATTCTTGTTATAATTATTCTACTATCATTCCGTTTTAAGTACCGAACTTTTTTTTATTATTTATTATTCATTTCTTAACCACATTTTTTTGACAATATGTATTCTTTTGTAAAAACATTTGCGTATATTTGTTTATAAGGCCCAAATTCATGTGACTCGCCTGCTAATACATACAGGGTGTCTCTTAAATAGGGGGACATGGCTTAACTACAGATTCCTGAGGCTAAAATAAGACGATTTAACCAAACTTGCTTCTACCGGAAAGTGTACCATTTAGCCAGAATTCTGCTTCAAAGTTCTTCGAAAAAAAATTAATTTTGCTTATAATAACCGGACGCTTTATTCGATTTGGATGAAATTTGATATGACAGTTTATATGGTTATAAGTCATCTTTTAGGGTGATACTTGTTATTATTAGTGAACCACCAGTGTATGAAACTTAGGTCTCCCAACATTCATTAGATCGTAACTTTTTAATGGCAATGCCGAAAACGTGAGATTATTTTTTTTCAGAAAGATACATTCAATAGTAAACTTTTGTTTCTCTGTGTAATTTGTGTTATCTGTTACGGTTCACACAGAAAAAAATAAAATATGATTGTCTGCACTGCTAAATTTTTAAAATAAATCTAGCCATCTATCCTAATGTCAAACAAGTAATTTTTAATGGCAGTAACGAGTTGTCAATCTTCACAACTTGTTTAGGAGTAAGCTGAGATATGTAATCGTATTATTTATAATAATGGTAGTAAAATACTATTAGGCAGCACAAACGGATGTTACTAATTTTAGAATATTGCAAAGAAAATTTTTGACAACCCGTAAAACAATTGTTACTGTCATTAAAAATTACTTATTTGACATTTGGATAGACTGCTAGATAAAATATATTTTAAAAATTTAGCAGTGCAGACACTCAGGCTCGTAGTATGGTCACGGTTTTAACTAAAACGCTGTTTTTAGAAATGTCAAATTCAAATTTAAATATTTAATTTCACTCCTCTGCTTAAAGAACGATTTTTTTAAAAATATTTGTTTGAATACAAACTATGTTCTGCTTTAAAATCATATTTTCATAAGTTTGATATTATTTATTATTGTTATTAAATAATGAAATTTGACATTTCTTAAAACAGCGTTTTAGTTAAAACCGTAATCATACTACGAGCCTCAGATTTTATTTTTTTCTGTGTGAACCGTAACAGATATCACAAATTACACAGAGAGACAAAAGTTTACTGTTGAATGTATCTTTCTAAAGAAAAATAATTTCACGTTTTCGGCATTGCCATTAAAAAGTTACGGTCTAATTAATGTTGGGAGACCTAGGTTTCATACACTGGTGGTTCACTAATAATAACAAGTATCACCTTAAAAGATGACTTATAACCATATAAACTGTCATGCCAAATTTCATCCAAATCGAATAAAACGTCCGATTATTATAAGCAAAATTAATTTTTTTTCGAAGAACTTTGAAGGAGAATTCTGGCTAAATGGTACACTTTCCGGTAGAAGCAAGTTTGGTTAAATCGTCTTATTTTAGCCTCAGGAATCTGTAGTTAAGCCATGTCCCTCTATTTAAGAGACACCCTGTATATTAGCCACCGTACCGTGTGTATGCTTTAAGAGAGCCGCCATCTTACTTGAACTGAGGATACTAAAATACGTATTAGGATATGTTGTTCATATTTGCTAACAGTAAGACAAAAGTATATATTGGAATGTGATTTCCGCCCGATTAAAGCTTATATATTACATAGCTTGGCTTCATCATTTCCTGCTTACAGCTTAACAAGAACACATATTATTTATACATATACATATGAAATGTCTCAACAATTAAGGATTCTTTTTATTGAATTTCTCTATTTAAGTGATTTTCATCATCAGTGAGTAAATATTGCAGATACCGATGGGGTATAGACCATTCCAGAATGACGTCACCTGCCCTACACAGAAGTGATTTGAACCTCACTTTTGAATATTTTAAAAAATTATTTAATATATATCTTATAATAAATATCGAGAAATTTTGATTTTGATACAATTCATTCATAAAATTAAACCATAAATTTTTCCATGGCTCCATCATTGACTAAATTATGTATGAAATTTATTTCTGACAGCTGCCCCTCACGAAATTCATTTGTTTCTGGATTGATCTATAAAAATAAAAGTTCGTTCACCAATTGAAATTAGTTTTAGTTTTATGATATTTATATTTAACAGTAAATTATGAGAATATCACTACACTTTTGTGAATGGTTTCATAAGATAACATGGTGTCATTGTTCTTGAAATAAAAATATAAATCATAAAACTAAAACTAATTTCGATTTGTGAATGTGACATAAAATGTCAACTTTCAAAATGTGACATTTGTGCTGCCACCTGCAAAAGTTTGGCGTGAACGCTCTCATAGCTTGCAGACAATCACGTGATGAAACGAATTAGCCAATCAAAAACTGGGGAGAAACTGTTACGGGGAGTTAAAGTTTGTTTTCATAGTTTGGCAAAAAATATAAAATAACTCAATACGCACTAAAAAACCAATATGAAAACTGCCAATCTATGAAAACAAAACGCATAACCTCTAAACCACGTTACCAAAACAGAGTTGCGTTCCAACACCCTGCTCTAGAATACGAAATTATTCAAAATCGTTCCAAAACTAGTAACCTTACTTTCAGAGTTTACTCTTAACCTGTTACAAAACTGCCAGAGTTTAATCCAAAGTGATACTCTACTTACCCTACTGTTGAAGTGTGTACAGAAATTACTCCACAATATTTTCAAACATGGATGTTCACGATTCTCAACATATGATATGAAAACATGCTTTTGGTTGAAAATAAACATAAGTAAACACGTTAGCGTGAATTACGAGTACACTTTTATAATAATAACGATTTTATGGAGCGTACTTTCACATTATATTGAGGAGAGTGCTCCATAAAAGCACTTTTATTATAAACAAGCGCTTGTAATACGGGCTTGGCATTAATGTTGTAATGGGCTATTTGCGTACCGTTTTTTTATTTAATATTTTTGAAGAGCAGGTAAAAACTTGCTACCCATACTTTTTCTTTTGACAAAATTTTTCTTAATTAGCCAGAAAAAATAATGAAATTTGATTATTTAAATTACCGCCACGTATGACGTAGAATTACGCCGTACCAATGAATGGTCGTAAAGCCATAGCGTTTGTTTGTACGAGTAATGTAGATTTCCTGTTTGACGTTTCAACAATAGCTTCCGGACACTCACGTGACGAAGCGAATTAACCAATCAGAACCTGGGGAGAAACTATCAGATTGAAGGACAGAGATTTGAAGTTTGTTTTGGTTTATATTATGCGTTTTGTCTTCATAGTTTGGCAAAAAAATATAAAATAACTCAATACGCACTAAAAACTTCAATATGAAAACTGCCAAACTATGAAAACAAAACTCATAACCTCTGAACACGCTACCAAAACAAACTGCAGGGTTGTGTTCCAAAACTCTACTGCAGAGTACGAAATTACTCAAAATCATTCCAAAACTAATAACCTTACTCTCAGAGGGGGCTTCACATTAATGTTGTAATTATAAGTAGTTTTGTTAATTTTTTAAAATTTAATTTCAATTTTTTACTCTAACAAAACTCATTCGTCCAAAACACACTACACTCTTAAATTACGGTTCTCTTGAATTTGGAAAGCTGCCCAGCTCTCTGACCTTCAATGTGACAGTTTCTCCCCAGGTTCTGATTGGCTAATTCGCTTCGTCACATAAGTGTCCGCAAGCTATAGTTTGGAGATTAGTATTCTAATTTGTCTTTTTGGTATCGATATTTTAAATTACATGTAACTACCTGTGTGTATTTGTGAAGTAATTAATATATTTGAGAGCCCAAAGAGAGAAAAATATCAAATTTAAATTAAAACTTTCTCGCACGCTGTACGTTACATTTTTAAACATGGTTTCCTTCTCTAGTTCAATATAATGTCACAGAAAAATTTCTTTCTAAATTTAGTAAAAAACAAATAATTTTTTTTAAATAAAATTTATATTTTTATATATCTTTTCAACATAACATTACGTATATAGTGACAGAAATCGGATTTTAAGTACCACGCAAGTAGCCCATTATAAATTGTTTTGTTAATTTTTTAAAATTATTTTTAATTTAGTTTCAATTTTTTACTTCAACAAAACTCATTCGTTCCGAAACACACTACACTCTTAAATTACGTTATTATATTCTTAACTCCTACTCCAATATTCGGTACTCTTGAATTTGGAACGCAGCCCGGCTCTCTGACCTTCGATCTGACAGTTTCTCCCCAGTTTTTGATTAGCTAATTCGCTTCGTCACGTGAATGTCCGCAAGCTATTGAATGCACTTGGTGTAGTTAAATAGATGAAATTCAATAAAAAACAAATCATTCTTAAATTTGTTGAGATCTGATTTGCCAATAATTTGTTGCACAAAAGAAGTCGCGCTTTGAAATTAAAATTATAAGATGTATATGATATAAATTCAGCCATCGCATCATATGAAGGTTGTGATATCTAGAGCGATTGATTTGTATATTATCCCTTGCTTAAAGCCCTTGTAGTAAACCAAAAGTGACCACATAACATAAACATAACGTAAGAATCCTCAACGTAACGTAACAAAATCGTTCCTCCTCAATTGTGTCTTCTACTATGTCAAATGGTTAAATATATCAGTAGATATTTGTTATGTAGGGGTAGATAAAAAATACTCAATCATATTTTATTTACAAACTTTTTTTCCATATACATACAATGTAGTTTGTTTCAAGCACTAATATTTAATAGTAAGCACTGGAGTTCTACTTTTTATTACGAATTTAGAAAATTAAGCATATGAGTATTAAAAGGAACTTCAGTGCCGAGGTACATGTTAAATTTTATTTGAAATCGAATAACTGTGAAAATGAAAGAAATATTTATTTTTATAGGTTATATTTACATATCTGTCATATCACTCAATATTATCAATATTGGACATTGAAGTTATTGTAAAGAACATTCATAATAATGTATTCTAACTCAAACTAGTTCATCAGAATTGTTTAGTTCGTTCTTTTTGCACATATTTTTTGCATTTTACGTACAAATTTACTATTGTATACAGTGTAAATCGAAAAGTGGGACAGGCGTTTAACATAGGAAATAAGTTTTTCTATGCGCAAATGTAACCTAATTGTTTTATGCAAAAATACTTGAAATAATAGTTATTATCAAGGCAGGGAAGTTTCTCTTTTCTTGACGAATATGAAGATATAATCATAATGAGTCATGAAAAGGAACTTCAATGACGAATTAAACATTTTTTTTCTGAAAAAAAATAGACCATTCCAGAAAGACGTCACCTGCCCTCCACAGGAGTGATTTTAACCTCACTTATGAATATTTTTAAAAATTATTGAATTATATATCTTATGATAAATATCGAGAAATTTAGATACAATTCATTCATAAAATTAAACCATAAATTTTTCCATTGAGTAAATTATGTATGAAATTTATTTCTGACAGCTGCCCCTCGCGAAATTAATTTGTTCTGGATTGATCTATAAGAATTCAAAATTACGGAATGGTACATATAACCAATTTTCATTTAATAAGTAAATCACATCGAAAACTTCAGGAAATCTATTTAAAAATGAACAAGAATTTAAAACAAAAATATACTGCACATTTCTATTTCATATTAAAAAGTAATATGTGTTTGTTTGGCAATGTTGCATTTTAATTCCCTGCCTGGGCAGGGAAGTAGTAGATTACATAACGATTTCAGGAAAAAATATAACGATTAATTTAGCTCTTCAAATAGACGTAAAAATTAATTATAAATGTTAAAATAAAATTCAAATACAAAAATTTAGATCAAGTAACTAATTATTGATTCAAAAAAAAAGAAGAAAGAAACAAGGTGAGACGTCAAAAGAATAGTAAAATAGTAATAATATTTAAATAGTATATCGATAGATATTAACCGATTTCTACACCGTAAGAATTATTGTATATATTTATTTAAATTCATCATTTTATATCTTGTAAATTGTAGGAAATTTGAGCTATCCAATAATAAACACTACTAAGGAAAAATAAAGAGAATTTATTTAATTGGATGATAGTGCTACAAATTGGTGTAGGATTAGTTTAAAAGAAAATTTAAACTATTATTAACATTCTCAAATTTCGTTGGTCAATATGTCAAGAATTTCTAGTACGGGTCAGTGTACATTATGTCGTAAACCGGACGACAATCGAATGGTTTTGTGTGATGGCCCATGCAAAACATGGTTTCATTTAGACTGCGTACGGTTGACGGAAGACGAAGCAAGACAAATTGATCCGTGGATATGTATTAATTGTACGTCAAAATCAAGCAAACATTCATTACAAACCAGTGGTGAAAGAGTTTCTTCAATAAATTCCCATATTTCACAAAGAAAGAAAATGAGCACTGTTAGCAACAAAAGCAGTAGATCCAAAGAAGAAATATTGAAACAAAGAGAGGAGATACTGCGAAGAGAAGAAGAAATGTTGCGTAGAGAAAAGGAGTTGTTAGAAGAAAGAAAGCAACTTCTGAAAGAAAAGTGTGAAATGTCTGAAATGTCAGAAAGTGAGATAGGGAAAAGCTATAATACAAATGAAGAAAATTTAATGAACATAAATAATGACAGAAAAAAGAAATTCATGCGAACTTCAAACGTACTTCAGTTAACAGAAAGTCACTTGGCAGCTCGTAAATCCTTAGTCAAAGAGTTACCAACATTTTATGGAAGACCTGAAGATTGGGCTTCCTTTATAAGTGCGTATGAGTATTCTACAGAAGCAATGGGATTAAATAATCATGAGAATCTCCTCCGACTTCAAAGAGCTTTAAAAGGGAAAGCTCGTGAAATTGTCGAAAGTCAATTATCATTACCAGCTTGTGTCCCAAGAATAATAGAAGTACTTCGAGCTATATTTGGTCGTCCTGAAATAATTATCAATTCACAAATAAAGAAAATAAAACAACTTCCACCTATTAAGATAGAAAAACTAGAAACACTGGTAGAATTCTCGTCAACTGTACAAAATTTATGTGCTACATTAGAAGCATCGCATTTATTTGAATATGATAATAGCCCATTACTAATTCAAGAATTAATACATAAACTTCCGATAACTATGAAATTAGAATGGTCCCGCCATAGTGAAAATTTAACAAGAATTAATATAACATCATTTGGAGAATGGTTAAATGAACAAGCTATGTATGCTTTAAAGATAATGCCTGCATACGTGTCAGATCAAGATATATCAAAATATAAGCAAAATGTTAATAAAAATTTTATAAATGTTCATGTGAAAGATGATAAAAAACCAAAAGAGAATAAGTTAAAAGAAAGTTGTCCGGTATGTGAAGAAACTTGCAAGACATTAGAAGAATGCAAAAAATTCAAATTGCTGACACCATACGCAAGATGGAAGCTGGTGAAAAGGCTAAGAATCTGCAAGAGATGTTTGAAACATTCTTGGCGGTATGAAGAAGGATGTCCAGAACCTAAAGATTGTGGACACAAAAACTGTAACTTAAGTCATCATCCACTGCTACATTCAGAAAAAAGAAACTCTTTTGAAGAAACACCAGTTAGTATAACAAATCAAAATAGTCATGTAACAGAGAGACAGAGTATATTGTTTCAATATGTACCAGTTACGTTATATTATGGAGATAAACAAATTTCTGTAATAGCCTTTATAGACGGAGGATCGGATGGGACCTTTCTAGAAGATAGCTTCGCGCAACAATTAGAAATACACGGTCCGAAGTCATCATTCTGTATTCGATGGACTGACGAAACTCATAGAATAGAACAACAATCAATGGTCGTAACAATGAAAATATCTGGCAGTTACAATAATGCAAAAGAATATGCGTTAAAATCAGTCCGAACAGTTCAATCTTTAAACTTACCCCAACAAACACTAAACTATGAAGAAATTTGTCGCCAGTATCCATATGTACGTAAACTTCCTATTAAATCGTACCAGTCAGGTAAACCGGCAATATTAATCGGCATGAATAATTGGAAATTATGCGTCACACAAAAAATACGAGAAGGAAAAGAAGATGAACCAATCGCTGTTAAATGTCGATTAGGCTGGACTATATGTGCAAATTACGATAAAACAGAAAACCGTTTAATTAAACACTGTAACTTTCATTCGTACGGATCTCCAGAAAACTGTGATGAAGAACTGAATTCCATCGTAAAACATTACTTTAATTTAGAAAATTTAGAAGTGAAAGCTCCAAAAGACTCAAAAATATCGAAAGAAGAAAGAAGAGCAGATAGTTTAATGAAGTTGACAACAAAGGAAGTCGGTAACAGGTACGAAACTGGTCTACTCTGGAAAAACGAATACAAGAATTTACCGAATAGTGAGCAAACAGCTATACATCGCTTAGAGCTTCTAGAACGTCGTTTAAGTAAAAATTTTAACTTAAAAGAAACAATTCAAAATCAAATCGAAGAGTACGAAAAGAAAGGCTACATCCGAATGTTATCAGAAGCTGAATTGAAAGAACCACACGACAGAATCTGGTATTTACCAATATTTCCTGTTTTTAATTCTAATAAACCAGATAAAGTAAGAATAGTCTGGGATGCAGCTGCAAAAACAAATGACGTTTCATTAAACTCTTTGTTGCTGAAAGGTCCAGATCAATTAGCATCTTTGGTAGGAATATTACATAGATTCAGAGAAAGGAAAATTGCATTTACTGGAGACATCGCCGAAATGTTCCATCAAGTTTTAATTATTAAAGAAGATCAACATGCGCAGCGTTTCCTATGGCGTGATACGGATTCAATCAATACATACGTAATGCAAGTAATGACTTTCGGAGCGTCTTGTTCACCAAGTTCTGCACAATACGTAAAAAATATTAATGCTATAAAATTCAAAGGAATGTTTCCAAGAGCAACCGATGCCATCATAAATGATCACTACGTAGATGATTTGCTGACAAGCGTCGATACAAAAGAAGAAGCGGTGGAGTTAGCAAAACAAATCAGAATGATACACTCAAAAGCAGGATTTCACATCAGAAAATGGAAATCAAATTCCGCTTACGTTACTGCACAACTAGAAAATTCTGACGAAAAAGACATGATGAAGGATATGAATATGAGTTCAGAAAGTGAAAAAATCCTCGGAATGTGGTGGAATTTGAATGAAGATTTATTCACTTATTCTCTTAAATTTAATAAAGGTAATCAGGAAGTTTTAAATGGAACTTGTCAGCCAACAAAGAGAGAACTCCTACGTATACTTATGTCAATATATGATCCTCTTGGTTTTATAGCGCATTATTTAACACAGTTAAAAATACTTCTGCAAGAAGTTTGGCGTTCTAACCTTGACTGGGATGAAAAAATTAAAGAAGAACACATATCATCCTGGAAAAAATGGCTGAAATTGTTACCAAGTATTGAAAATCTAAAAATACCTCGTTGTTTCTTACAAGATATTCAAAACTGGAATCAAGTAGAAGCACAAATACATATATTCGTCGACGCAAGTATAAATGCTTGTGCTGCAGTTGCTTATTTGCGAATCCAAGCAAATGAAATAATAGAATGCGTTTTAATTGGCGCAAAAACACGAGTTGCCCCATTGAAGTTGATGACAATACCTCGACTAGAACTAATTGCAGCCCTTATTGGTGCCAGATATAGCACAAGTCTGCTTCAATCATTTTCTTTCAAAATAAGACGAACAATTTGTTGGACGGACTCAAAAACTGTTTTAAACTGGTTAAAATGTGATGCAAAACGTATAAAAGGTCAATTTGTTGCATTCAGAATAGCAGAAATTCAAGAAACAACAGACACAAGAAACTGGCGATATGTTCCATCCAAAGAAAATGTTGCTGATGAAGCAACAAAATGGTCAAAATCTTCATTATTTGATATCAAAAGTCGTTGGTATCAAGGTCCCCCATTTTTAATAAAAGATGAATCAGAATGGCCTGAAAAGGCCGAAGATGAGGAAATTAAAGAAGAATTGTTGGCAGTTCATAAAATAATTCAACAATTTATTGATTTTAACAGATTTTCTGACTGGACCAAGCTTCAAAAAACAATGGGATATGTACACAGGTTTTGTAAGAATATAATTTTCAAAAAACTAAATTTAATGCAAAGAAAAGGACTACTCACAAACGAAGAACTACAATGTGCTAGTATAACATTATACAAACTGTCACAAAGTGAAAGTTTCCCAGATGAAGTCAAAAAACTTTCAAGAATTGACTCAAATGAAGAACAATTTGTAACTGTCGATCAGACAAGTTCGATTTATAATTGGTCCCCAATATTAGATTCGTTTGGCGTACTACGTGTAAAAGGAAGAATTGACGCAGCCAACTATATCGATGAAAATTTCAAGCGACCAGTTATTTTGGATCGTAGACATCGTTTGACAAAATTAATCGTACAGAAATATCATCAAATGTATTACCATATAAACCACGAAACAGTTGTTAATGAAATACGACAAAAATTTTGTATATCCAGACTCAGACAATTGTTAAAACTGATAAGACATGAGTGTCCAAAATGTAAATTGACAAATTTAAAACCATGCAATCCTGAGATGGCCCCATTACCAACTGCAAGATTAGCAGCATACACTCGACCATTTACATTCGTAGGAGTTGACTATTTTGGACCTATTAATGTTACAATTGGTCGTAGAAGTGAAAAAAGATGGGGATGCTTGTTCACTTGTCTTACAGTAAGAGCAATCCACATCGAAATAGCACATGGATTAGATACAGCATCCTTCATATTATGTTATCGAAACTTTATCAATAGAAGAGGTCAGCCCAGAGAGATCTATTGTGATTGCGGAACAAACTTTGTTAATGCGGAAAAAGAATTACGAAAAGATGTCGAAAAAATTAAACATACCAAAATTGCAGAAAAATTAACAACTCCAGAAATAAAATTCATATTTAACCCACCCGCGAGTCCCCATATGGGGGGAAGTTGGGAAAGATTAGTCAGATCTATAAAGAATACTTTATATTCTATTAACACTTGTCGAAATCCTACAGATCCACTATTAAAAAGCTATTTAATTGAAGTTGAAAATATAATTAATTCTCGTCCACTAACTTATCTTCCATTAGATTGTAAAGAATCGGAAGCCTTGACTCCCAACCATTTTCTGTTAGGAACATCAAGTGGAGTGAAACCAATTGGTACTTTCAGTGACGACACGAAAGTATTGAAAACAAACTGGCTTATGTCACAAATGTATTCCAAACGATTTTGGAAGAGATGGGTAAGTGAATATCTACCCACGTTGACAAAAAGGACAAAATGGTTTAAGCCAGAGATACCATTAGCAGTGGGAGATATAGTCATAATAGTAGACAATAAACAGGCACAAAATTGTTGGCCCAAGGGTCACATAATTGAAGTTTTTAAGGCAGCAGATGGACAGGTTAGAAGTGCAAAAGTTCAAACAACGAACGGAATTTACAAAAGACCTGCAGTTAAACTTGCCAAATTAGATATAAAGTAATGGTGAATTGAACCCAGCCCTTGTGTTCAACACACCGGGGGAGAGAAATGTTAAAATAAAATTCAAATACAAAAATTTAGATCAAGTAACTAATTATTGATTCAAAAAAAAAGAAGAAAGAAACAAGGTGAGACGTCAAAAGAATAGTAAAATAGTAATAATATTTAAATAGTATATCGATAGATATTAACCGATTTCTACACCGTAAGAATTATTGTATATATTTATTTAAATTCATCATTTTATATCTTGTAAATTGTAGGAAATTTGAGCTATCCAATAATAAACACTACTAAGGAAAAATAAAGAGAATTTATTTAATTGGATGATAGTGCTACAAATTGGTGTAGGATTAGTTTAAAAGAAAATTTAAACTATTATTAACAATAAAGTTACAGTGTTTATGAGCTTTTTTAATCTAGGCAGCCATGGATTTGACAAAAATAAACAAATACGTTATTTTTAATTGTCAATTAGAACTAAATCACTTTATTCACAATCATTATAGTAATATATAGATTCCTAACCTTTTGGAGGTTGGAAAATACGTCATTCCTAAATTTAATGACAATCTCTTGGGTTGGAAATAACAGATTTCACTTCCATTTCTTGGGTTGGAAATGTTTATGTAGGGGTTGCCTAGCAACATTGCCGTAAATCGCCATAATTAAGTAGGCTAAACAAATTCTAAGACAGCTGTCAAAATATTAATAAAATTAAAGGTTATAATTCATTGCTTTATTTTGAAAATTCGCCTCTCGATAATATACATAAGCCCTCGGCTGTAATGAAACATCTCCCACCTCGGATGTAATATACTATTAGCTTTCCCACTTTTCGATTTACACACTGTACATACATCATACATTGAGGTCATTTACCATAAACGAATTTAGTGTACGTATTAATAAAATTCATTATTTCACATTTAAATAATGATAGAAAATACTAGAAATCCATTCAAATAAATATCTTAATATATTTAATTAATTTCTGAAAACTGTCATTTTTGCCCTCTATACAATGTCCTTGAAAGCTGTAACGTCACAATCACAGACAGAAAGACAAAGAAGAGAGAGATAGCATGATTAGTTTTGACGTTTGGGAGACAGGTGTTCAGTAACTCCGCTGTAAAAGAGAGGTTAGTTTATTTATTTTGAAGAAATAGAACTGTGCTCTTCTCACCAGTGTAACTTCCAGAAAAAAAAATGGTAAATAACCCCTTTGTCCAAATGATCTTACATGTACAATAATAATTATCATAAGGTTGGAAACACTGCATTAACATAAAATCGTCGTATAACGAATGGAATACTTTAATTACGATTATTGTGCATTTTAGTTACGATTTCTCAGAAATACGAACATATCTTTGTTATTTATTAGAATATTTCTGCTTGAAACAAATTACAACTCTTAAAAATAGTTTAATTATATACATAAAAGTGGTCTACATATCATTGAATAAACAAATTCAAATAAAAATTGTATATATCATAATATTTATGTCCAGTTGCACCAACGTAACTTAAATTTTAAATCAATATTAAAATGATAATATTATCTGTCAAAATTTCGATTTACATTTTTTTGTTTAAGGCTCGCTTAAAATTTAATCTAAGGTTGGTGCTATTGAACATTAAACAATTTTTTAATAAAAAAAAAAACAGTGACCACTAAATATTAATTTTGTAATTGTAATTGTTTTCGTTATTTTATTATAAATTTATAATCTTTTGTTATTATTTGTGATATATGTTGGATTACTAAATTAGATATTTGTTATACATATTTGTTGAAATACTAACATATAATAGCGTAAATTTAGTGCCATTATAATAAGAACAACCACATATACAGGACGGATTAGAATTAATTACTTTTAACAAAATAATTTCAATTTAATTTTAATATTTAAGATGGTTCCATCATGGAAGCATTTAAGTGATATTTAAATATGTAATTTTTCATGAAACTAATTTTTTTCTGGCGTATTAGAAACTTTTCGGCGAAAACACCAAATACGAGTCATTATTTTATGTACAAATTAACATATTAAAAAAATGAAAAATAAGTTGAAAACCCATGAAACTGCCATGATAGAACAAACTTATTATAACTATACTTGATTTTTGGTTCTGATGTTTCCAGGTCTCGTCTTTTCCAAGCGTGAATTTTGTTAGGTTAGGTTAGAGAAATTGTAAATAAATCATCTTGTATATGTGGTTGTCAGTGTTGTGCTATATTACTTAAGTTGATATATCATATGGGTCACGTCATATCATTAAATGTAAACATATCTTTAATACATACTCTTCCATTGTTGTTTATGTTTGGTTAAACAATTGCATATCAATCAACAAAGTCGTTGACAGCAACAACATCGAATATTGTTTGTTTACGTCCAATTTGAGAATGTAAATGTCTAATTTTAAAACGATTTTGCATTTTTATAAAGTTTTAACAGCGAACAGATAATCATTCATACGCACTCTGTAACATGTTCGGAAATCGTGCAATTTATCATTGTACTTATTATTAAGTATTGCAAAAGTATTATTAGTTGATATGAGACAAAATTGATAAGTCTGTTATATTTACGATGTGTTTGTTTTCAAATGTAAAAATATGCTTCCCTATTGTACAATATTATGTATTTTGATTGCATATATTATCGTAAGTACTTGTATGTTCAAATAAAAGTGTAATCTTTAAAAAAAACTGTATTTATTTCATAAACATAAGCATTAGCATATCTATGGAACGCCGTTTTACTATTTATTTTACATTTAAAGACATCTTCAATTACTTAAAGACGTCAAAAATTTAATTTCAGATATCCTTAATTATTAAAAGATATCAAAAATTGAATTATGGACATCTTTAAATAATTAAGGACGTCTAAAATTAATTTCAAACATCCTTAAATAATTTAGGATGTCAAAAATTGAATATTAGATATCCAGAATAGGGTCCTATACCATAGTCATATTTTAACTATCTTAAATAAGAAGACGAAAATATACATAAATTAATGAGTATTAGTGAAAAAATTTTCTTTAAATATTAACTAGGTCACAAACTACAAGCGATTGAACCTGATTACTAATTGGGTATGATGCGTTAGGTACTAAGAATTTGATTGGTCGCCTGATTTTAAAAAGAAGATTCGCGCGTCTGTAGCGGTCACCTTTGAAAGAATATGAAATGTCATGATGTTCTATAACCTAACAAAACATTTAACAATTTTGTGTTTGATGAATTTGTTTAATTATAACATCTAGTAATATTAACAATAATCATGTATTTATAAATAAATCAATTTGTAATATGAATTAAATTAATAATAATATTAATTAAATTAATATTGAAACTTCAAAACATGCAAACATTAGCGCCATCCGTCGTCATACTTTGTGTAATAATATTGTCAAACTGTTTCAATGTTCTATAATTTATTAGGAAAAAAATGCTTATTATTTATGTTATTTATACTTAATAATAATTTCTTCATGAATATAACGTATAAGTTTTTATATACAAACATTTCAGCTATGCAAACATGAAAAAAATTGTTTCCAGTATAACTAACAGTTTGTCCCATTGTTTGTCGATCACTCGTTAGTACCCGCTACGTCACGCACAAATTCTTAAACTTTAAAAATTCATATCTCGCTTATTACGTAAAATTTTTAAGTCGCGTTTGCACTGAAATTCTTATTTTATCCTGTTCTTACAGGAAAAAAAATAAAAGAAAAATGGTATAGGACCCCATTGAATAAAAGATGTCAAAAATACATTTATAGATATCAAAAATTAAATTTTAGACATCTTAAAATGGTACTGAATTTTCGACATCAAAAAGTAAATTTAACACGTCCAGAATTCAATTTTGGATATCTGTATTTGAATTTTAGATATCTTTAATTCCATTTTTGATATCCTTAATTTAATTCTTGATATCCTTAAATGAATTCTTGATATCAAGAATTTGAATTTTTGACATCTTAAATTAATTTTGGATATCAAGAATTGAATTATGGATATCACATCTCCATAAATAACATGTCCAGAATTCGAATTTTTGATGTCTTAAACTAATTTTGGATATCAAAAATTCAATTTTTGATATCAAGAATTGAGTTTTTGATATCAAGAATTCAATTTTTGATATCAAGAATTCAATTTTTGATATCAAGAATTCAACATTTGATTTAGGACGTCAAAAATTCGAATTTTGGACATGTTATTTATGGAGATGTAATATCCAGAATTGAATTTTTGATATCCAAAATTCAATTTTTGATATCTTTAATTCAATTTTTAATATCCTTAATTTAGTTCTTGATATCCTTAATTCAATTCTTGATATCTAAAAAATAATTTTCGATATCTATAAATATTTGAATTTAAGACGTCTTTAAAACAATTTAAATATTATAACGGCGTTCCATACATATCTAAGAATGATAGAGAGAATACATGTAGTTGAATGAAAAATGATTTTGATCAGGGATTTTTCAGAATTTTATTTTGTAATACGAGCCCTACCCCAAATGTATTCGTAATATACTTGCCGTTACATTCAAATAAATTTTAGCATTACATAACGTTAGAGATTGGCGATTCAAATTAATTTTTCCGCCATTATACAGATTGTCTCACAACTCGCGCCCCAGACGAAACTGACACTTGCCGACGACAATAGGTTGCCAACAAATAGAAGAAAATAGTTTTCAGCTGCTTGCATAACGGAGTTACAAGACTTTTTAATCCACCAATCCCGGAAGGATATCTTGAGGTGTGATGATATTATTACAAAATAAAACTGGTTGCTAGGTTTTAAAAATACTACTAGTGAGTTACAAAATTTGTTTGACTTACTGTAATTTTGACACTTTAGAGTTGACTTTTCACTATCAACAAATTTAGGTTAGCGAAGGTGTCATCCGAGATCATCATTTATATCGTACAGTGCAACGTGTTGTAGCAGCTGTGTAAAATGTGTTAAACGAAAATATTATTGTCCACATTCTCCGAAAATTATAATCATTTCTAAGTAATCAGCGGCTGAATACATTGTAAGAATTTGCCTTTTTTTATTCGCCTTGTCAAATTTAATTTGACACTGACATTTTTCGAAAACTACAGTCGCCCACACATTTTACAGAAGATTTGATTTGTATAAAACCATAGTAACGTAAAATTACGGCAAACACACGTTAAAGGTGTAGGTCACTGATTGGTCAATTTTAAGACGTCTTTTCTCTAATATCTTTTAAGCTAGATTTTTTTTCTTCGAAATTACACATCCGAGTGCAGTCTCGTGTTTCCTCATTCGCTCTGGGGCGCGAGTTGTGAGACATGCTGTATATCAGTGTTGTGACGTCAGAACACTGTACGAGTTTCTGTCACTGATGAGACTGATATAATGAATTTTACGCTGTTTGAAAAAGTTTAAAAACATGAAACTTGTGTTAGACGATGTTTTAAATACCCTGCAATCACTAAAAAGTTTCTGTGAAGGAAAGAAAATAATATATTTTAGACATTTTTTAGTTCAAACTTTGCACACCAGGTAGAGTTCGCTTAATTTGAATCGCGATATTCGAGTGATTAAAAAAACATGCAGTTGGCAATAACAAAAACTTACTTGAAATTGGTATCACTGATACAAAAATTTATTTCCTGTTATTGACAGTGACAGTGATATTTGAAAATTTAAATTGAAGTACATTTACCATTTATTAAAATCGTTCTTTGCCTTATCAACATTTTTTTATTTCTTATTACCCATCAGAACAATAATATAAAGTACATTTTTCTATCACTCAAAATGCTAGTTGTCAAACTCCTGACATAACCTATATGTATTTATTCTAAAGATCACATGTCAATAGTATTTCCGCTTTTGCCTAACGTAGTGCAACTACTGTAAGATAAAAAGATCCCGAGAATGGGGTTCCGTTGATATGAAATCAATGCAAAATAATAACTTTTTTCTATAGTTTCCATCTTCATATAGTAGAAAAATATAATAAAACATATTTAATAAAAAGTTTTAATTCATAATTTAATGTTACAAAATTGGAATTTTTACAGCTCTAAAAACGTCCTTGAAATTTGTGACGTCAAGTTCATATTCTGTTGCTTATTTCAAAGAAAATATTTTCATTTAAAAACACAGATGGTGCTAGTAGTTAACACGCGCGGCTATATTTCTTGTTTGACATTTCGTCCACTTTATAATTATTACTCCTATTTTTACCATAAGCAAACACGGACAAACACCGAAATACACGCTACTACTAAAATCATATGTAAACAAGCAAATGGCTGTCATGAACATGTGGATTTATGCGCTGAAGTTCGTTGCAGATGTCACCATCGAGTTGACGTCATAAGCGCGCCATGATAAGAAAATTTGAATTGCGATGAAATTTTTAAAAATTCATATCTCATGTGATGCATACATTTTCTTACTCAAAGTTAGATATTCTGAGTCCTATTGGTATATACTAATGTAAAAAAATATTTTTAAAAAATGTCGGAATACCCCATTGTATTGCCAACTACATAATTTCTTTGTGATTACTGTATATTATTCTTTGTTTAATTGTTCATTATAACAATAATTTACGCACACTTAAATAATTGGGTAGTATTAATAAAAATAAGTAAATGCTTATACTGACAGTTTTATAAGTAAGTACTTATATTCGTATTAATAAAGTTTCAGTAGAAACTGATGCTATAAGAAAATACTTATTTGGCAAAAGTATGTACTTATACTTGTAATCAAAATAAGTAATTACTTAAAACTGTATTAATAAAATGGAGTTCATTCTTATAGAATTAAGTATTTACTTATAAATTTATAAGTATGATATTTATCATGCTTATGGAGGACTAAACTAAAATTTCAAAAATTATATTAATTTAAAAAATATGTTCTACGCCGTACGAATCTGTAAATGTTATAAAATTCATAGGAAAAATCACAGTAAACAAGATTTTGTCAAATTGTATCGCATTACTCCCGAAACACACTTTCGGCTATCAGAACATTTTCTTGGCGTTATCAATAAATCCAGAGGTGGTGCTCTGTGTTCGTTTATTAAACGAAAATAATTTTAAGATTATGTTTGACGACCCTGGTAACATTAAAAAAAGCCGAAAAGTTGTATTACATAGCATCTGGTTTTCAGGTTGGTGTTGATGAAGATAATACTTCTTTCATTAATATTTTTGTGCTTGACGCTGCTTTCAAAACTAAACATTTTTAAAATTTCAACAACTTTAAACTCGTATGTCACAATATGTAATTCTGATCAGAAGTATATGGACATAATTATATACTGATTTTTATAGACGGTCGCACACAGAAATTTTTTACAGGGTTCCTGTCCATAAAATTATTAAACAATAGTAGTGAGCAAGTAATAATGCTCGTATAATATTATCAAGAACATCCATATATTTATAGCCAGAATTATGTGCACAGTGGCATACTTCTGTATACATACAATTCTGTTAATAAATTTGTTTGTAAAAATTCTCGGCAGAGTCTGTCTAAAATTGTAAATCGTGACAAACGGACTTTAAATAAATATAAGAATGAACTGTCAACAAATGTCAAAAATTTATTTTTTTATGAACACACGGCTTACTATTGTATTTCATACGTAAGTACATACTTATAAGTAAGTAAGTATTGACTTTAAGTATCAGCATCTGATTATTAATACGAAAATAAGTATTTACTTGCAATTTTTGCTGATACTGATAAGTAAATGCTAGTACTTATAAGTACGTACTTATAAGCATTTACTTATTTTTATTAATACCACCCATTATTTACCTGCGCCAAATGTGAAATCTAACAATTTAATTCATTTAATCTGAAATTAAAGCGAGTTGCATTGCCGTTTGCCTCATGCTCTCAAGCTTGTATATTATGCATTTGTATTTAATAATTCTTGACACTGTGTGGGTACAGATTGCCAAAAAAATTAAATATGTCTTTAGTTCGAGAACGCCGTTTTCGGAATAATTTTTCATTTATTGTACCCCTTAGATTTTCTATTGGACTAGGATTAGAAATACTATTAAATAATTAATATTCGTGTAATCTGAGTAACCACTTTCGCTTCGTGTCGTGTAACAACTAGCTGCATCTTTTTGGAATATGAAGGAGTATTCCCTGATATGAAGATATGAAGTCATTTGTTTTGACCAACAACCTACTGGATGAGGTGCGAGAGGCCACGTGACTTTGACAAGTGCTTGTGGGGCCCAAACATTGTTGCCAAGAATACGGCTTGTGCACGTTGCCTGTGTTGCCAAATAAATTTGAGTGTAAAATTAATAAATAAAATTGTAAAGCTTGTTATTATTAATGAATATCATGTTGTTTTACTTTTTAACACAAAAACTTAATTTTTAAAATATTTTTTAAAAATTATGTGACTTGTGCTGCTTTCTACGATACAAAGATTTCTTGGCGCACTAAATTTGAAGAAAACCATCAGATAAGAGTTGAACGTCTTGTATATTTTAAAAATTAAGTTTATGTGTTAAAAAGTAAAACAACATGATATTCATTAATAATAACTAGCTTTACAATTTTATTTATTATTTTTACACTCAAATTTATTTGGCAACACAGGCAACGTGCACAAGCCATATTCTTGGCAACCATGTTTGGGCCCCACAAGTACTTGTCAAAGTCACGTGGCCTTCTGCACCTCACCTCATAGCATATTTTCTAATATGTTTTGATATTTTCTGGCATTTACAATTCCGTCTATGAAATAATTTTTTTTTTTGCCAACTAATGACATTAAAGAAAAGTGAAGAATAAAAGACTAATATATCAGTAATAACAAACCAAAAATGCAACCAGTAGAATTTTATTTTTAAGTATGAATGTTCACAGTAAAAAAAAATATCTAGTTATCTTCAATAATAATACACTTCACAACTTTTAAATAAGCTTCAACTAACTTAACTTTTACAACTTAATTTCAAATGAATAAATAACTGTTTAAAATAATGTGCAAATTTTGTATTTCACAGCTTACTTGAATTTTGTAATTAATTTTATTGTGACTAGTATATTCATAATTTGCTTTTTAAAATGCAGACAAAATTTCTGTTTTGCTCCATATATGAGGTGCATGTGTGTTTTATTTATACCTATAAACATTAATTATATCTCATTAGTATTGTGGTTTGGGCGCGAGTTTTTAAATCCAGAATGACAGTAAACAGCTGGTGCTCGATCGGTAAGGCAGCTTGTAAATACGTAATGGCGAAATATGTGAAATTGACAAGTATCGTTTGGATTGTAATTCTAAATTTAACAAATTACCAAATTATTTGACGAAATCAAAATTATGAGAGTGTAATACTATTCAGGATTAACAAAATTTTTAAATGCAAGTGACAACTAAAGCTTCCCATTCCTCAATTTGATATTCAGGTGAGAACTCTCTTTGTTTTGCAAAATCAGCTGTCATCTTACTTGCGTAATTTTTGAAAGGTCATTTCAAATTTTTATTTTGAGATGAATTTAATTTCCGGGTCTGTTTTAAATTGTGCGTAGAATGATTTTCCGTAATTTTAGGGCAAAAATTAAGTGAGAAACGTGGAAAAATAATTTGTTTTGTTTGTGTTATTGTTGAAGAATACAAGCATGAATGTGAAATATTCCAGTATGTCTATTCCGATTAGAAGAGATTGCAGCTATGAGCCCCTTGCGGAAATGTCTTCAGTTGAGGGGCTCCACACTCAGGTTGATTGTGAAGAGACCCCACAACAAAGTGGACTCCACACTTATGCCCCTGAGGCAGGAAAAGGTAAGAAAACAAACAATAAATTAAATAAAGATTATTAATTGTATCTAGATCTATCAGTTTGAGCGTAAAATACAATCAAATTATCTATTATTATATTTTTATTTATTTTGGTGTTGTTATAAACATTTAAACAAATTAATTTGGGTTTCGTTAAGTGTTTTATTACCGCACTGAGAGCGTTTATGAAAACAAAATACAAATTAAAATAGAATTTCAGATTCAGTAATTTTTAGCAATATTTTTGGTCAAAAACTAATGAGATAGATAATAGTTATTTAAGGGCCGAAAGAGAAGGTTTACGCCTGCGGACGAAATTTTTATTTGTCCAAGGGTTTAAATGTTGTAATCAATGAATTTTTTTTGTCTGTTAAAAAAGTAGGTACTTACCTACACTTTTTTTCATTAAAATGGATTTATAAAGTATGTTTTTATTATCACAATAAAAGTGTGAAAAAAAGTGCACTTTTTCTGACGCTACGGAGTGAAATAATGAAACGTTACGGCCCTTTTTTCACACTTTTATTGCAGTCGGAAAAAAATTTGTATGCAACTCGAGTAAAAAGTGTCTTATTTCACTCATAGGATTTGACGAACTCGCCTACGGCTCGTTCCGTCAAACTTTCCTATTCATGAAATATGTATATACTTTTTACACTTGTTGCATAAATAACTATTTAAATACATGCAAAAGTTGTTCTTGTTGCTATGTAAAAATATTGCGTGATCAGGTTAACCTTATTTTACAGGGTTTACATAATTTAAATCATGATTTAAATCAACTGATTTTTTAAATAAAAATCGTTGATTTTTATCAAAGCTGAAAAAAAGATTCAAAATATAAAAATTTATTTATTTGTTACAAAAGTATAAATGATTACAAAAATATATGATATATACTAATATCTAAAAAGTAAAAGATATTTTATCACTTTAATTTTCATGTAACAAAAGAAAAGAAATAAGTATTTAAATATTTAATAAAAAGTAAAAATTCTGTATTACCTTTTTTAGTTTTATTAAGTCGAATCTTTTTGATTATAATATTTGAATAAGAACACCAATTTCCTCGTTTAAAGACGCGTGTGCGTGGACGTGTTATATATTATGTATAAACAAAAATTCAAATTCATTCTTTGGGGTTTATTACAGATTTCTTTTTCATTTATGAAATAAAATATTTATATTGCTAATTGGAATAATACTACCTTGTTTTTAGTTTAAGTTCTGTATTTATTTAATATTAAAACTCGACGTTTCGGCACCTTAAACTGGTGCCAAGTCAGAGGAAAACATTGACATAAATATGTGAAATAACAAAAACAACAAGTAACCAGGGTAACAAGAAAAGTTCGTAAATGTTACCTTTTTCTATGTATAAAATTTTCTAGACAATATAAACTAAAAACAAGGTAGTATTATTCCAATTATTAATATGAGTTCTGAAAGATATTTTAATAATTTATATTGCTTTTAAAACAAATTAAAAAGTGCAATAACAACAACAGATCTTTAAAATAAAAAAAAAATATTTCTGTTGTGGCCAGCACAATACCTCTCGCCATTTCCATTTTATGTTATATAAGTATTGTATTGCACTTCGCTATCGAACCGTCGTTTTATAACAAAAATATTACAGAAATTTTAACATTTTCACGATGATGTCTGTATGTATTTGTGTGTGTGTGTGTGTGTGTGTGTGTGTGTGTGTGTGTGTGTGTGTGTGTGTGTGTGTGTGTGTGTGTGTGTGTGTGTGTGTGTGTGTGTGTGTGTGTGTGTGTGTGTGTGTGTGTGTGTGTGTGTGTGTGTGTGTGTGTGTGTGTGTGTGTGTGTGTGTGTGTGTGTGTGTGTGTGTGTGTGTGTGTGTGTGTGTGTGTGTGTGTGTGTGTGTGTGTGTGTGTGTGTGTGTGTGTGTGTGTGTGTGTGTGTGTGTGTGTGTGTGTGTGTGTGTGTGTGTGTGTGTGTGTGTGTGTGTGTGTGTGTGTGTGTGTGTGTGTGTGTGTGTGTGTGTGTGTGTGTGTGTGTGTGTGTGTGTGTGTGTGTGTGTGTGTGTGTGTGTGTGTGTGTGTGTGTGTGTGTGTGTGTGTGTGTGTGTGTGTGTGTGTGTGTGTGTGTGTGTGTGTGTGTGTGTGTGTGTGTGTGTGTGTGTGTGTGTGTGTGTGTGTGTGTGTGTGTGTGTGTGTGTGTGTGTGTGTGTGTGTGTGTGTGTGTGTGTGTGTGTGTGTGTGTGTGTGTGTGTGTGTGTGTGTGTGTGTGTGTGTGTGTGTGTGTGTGTGTGTGTGTGTGTGTGTGTGTGTGTGTGTGTGTGTGTGTGTGTGTGTGTGTGTGTGTGTGTGTGTGTGTGTGTGTGTGTGTGTGTGTGTGTGTGTGTGTGTGTGTGTGTGTGTGTGTGTGTGTGTGTGTGTGTGTGTGTGTGTGTGTGTGTGTGTGTGTGTGTGTGTGTGTGTGTGTGTGTGTGTGTGTGTGTGTGTGTGTGTGTGTGTGTGTGTGTGTGTGTGTGTGTGTGTGTGTGTGTGTGTGTGTGTGTGTGTGTGTGTGTGTGTGTGTGTGTGTGTGTGTGTGTGTGTGTGTGTGTGTGTGTGTGTGTGTGTGTGTGTGTGTGTGTGTGTGTGTGTGTGTGTGTGTGTGTGTGTGTGTGTGTGTGTGTGTGTGTGTGTGTGTGTGTGTGTGTGTGTGTGTGTGTATGTATGTGTATGGATTTTGTCTTCGATCTAACTCAAATACTATCATTCAGAAAATTCTGAAACCTTGTATTTCTATCCTATTCTAATGTGGAAAGCATCTATTCGATTTTGATGTACATCGGATAACCGGAAATAGCATTTTACTTGAAGCTCATAATGGTTTTTCTTCAAAAAATATCATTAAATGCCATTTTTGGCATTTTATGTCATTATTAAAATTAAAGATTATTGAATTTTCTACTGGTATACATTAATACTTTTTCTATATATTTTACAGATAAATTTAAAAATAATTTTTTTTATTAGTCCCGAAGCCTAAGATAAACACAATTCCTTTGTTACACAGTTCATATTTTAAATGTATGTAATTGACAGATAAATGTCACTGTCAAAAAACTAATCACTTCAAATTAATAATAGTGACATTTTAAAAAGAAAATAGTAAATAAAGCAATAGTTATATGCAATGGAACTTAATATAGTTTGCAGTGTTAGTATGTATTTAAATTAATAAAAATTAAATAGCGGAAGATTTTGTGTTGGCCACATCAGATTTTTTTTAATAAATCGTGATTTTTGCTAACCCTGTTATTTTGTTGTTATATTATAAATAATTGAAGAAATACTTCAAAAATTCATATAGGTAATTAAATAAAGGTTAGAATCATTACCGCGCGTTTTGGCTTTTTTACAGCCCGGCAGGCGCAATTCTTCAACTTTCCGCCCTGGTAACTAAGACAAACAATTTTAATGCAGTTGTACGTAAAATATTGAACAATATAGGCCATCCAGCGAATCAAGCGGTTTACGTCATAAATACAATGGGTGCGATTCAGTGGGTTGTATTAGGCTGTTTTAAGACCTGTATTAAGAGTTGTATTAAAAAACCTGATTCAGTGGCTTGTATTAGACTGTTTTAGAGTGTTTATTTTAATACATGTGTATTAGTTGCCTAGGAAATTAAAACACTTCTTAAAATGGGTTATATCTGTTTTAAGTATTGTATTAACCTTAATTCATAATGTCAAATATAAAATATTAAAGTAAAATTATATATTTGACTCTTCATAAAGTATACTAAAGGAAATATTGAATTTAAAATGAAATAATAAAACAGAAAATGAATAATTTAAAAAATTGAGGTTAATATGAATAAATTCAGGCAAGTTACACCAATTATTTATATGTTGTCTATTTTCTAAGTTTGTTTAAGTAAAATAGGTGACACAATACGTGCTGTTGAAAGAGTTGAGCATGTTTGGCGTGTTGTTGATTGTAGAAGACGAAGAAGGATATACAGAAGACGAAAAACTATGACAATACTCTCTCCGAAAGTGATACCGATTATCAAAAAATGTATTTCAGAATGTAATAAATTTGATTCGAATTGACATATCTGGGTTTGGCGGTGATGTACCTCCTACAGTTTTAGTTTTTCTTTGAAATAATGCGCTATTTCACTCTTTGAATTGCATTTCAATCAGTGCCGGATTACCCATTAGGCAGAGTAGGTAATTGCCTATGGGCCCCTCACATTTTAGGGGCCCCGCTACATTGAATTAAAATAATGTTGATTTGATTTTGATTTTTTTTTATTACAAACAAAGAAATCCTTAAAGAAATTTTGATTACAACAAAGAAATGCTTATTTACAATAATGGAAACTTGATTACAATAATAAAAAATATCAATCAGCACAAACATCACTTTTATTTATTTGGACATCCCAATTTAACACTTCAAAATGATGCAGCTTTTTTATTTTTCATTATTTTAATGTCATTTCCCTTATTTTCAATAATACCGTTCCGTTTAGTAATTGCCTCTTATTAAAATAATATTTTCTTCATTAAACCAATCGGTTCTGTAATTCTTTTTCCTGACATTTTAATATGTTAAAATTTAAAATATAGGCCATAAAGTAGTGTAATATAACCTAAAACAACACAAATACAAAATATTGACGTTTCAAATGACGCCAATTTCGCACTTTGACAGTTATTACAGTGTTGCCAAGTGTAATTTTGCGTTTTAACTAAAACAGCTTAATACAGAGCACTGAATCACCTTTGTTTTAAAATGTGTTTTAAGCTAATACAGTGTTTTAGTTAATACAAGTGTTAGTACAGACTTTAATATAACCCACTGAATCGCACCCAATATCACTAGAAACAATGACGTCATATGTTAAAAAGTTTACATGAGCATGTAAAACAGATTAAAATATGATCTGTGGGTTGCCTTCATAAATCCAAATCTTTGTTAAAAAGGTAACACGTCCGGTATCATTTTTTTCAGCGAAATCCAATTTTATTTAAAATATTCTGAACGATACTGCATACGCCGTTATAAATACTTCATTCTTGTAGTATATGCAACAAACCATCTAGTATTATGTGAGATCCTTAAAAAAAAAAAAAATACAGAATACTGTATACCATACAATTTCTAACTGTTTCTGTACATTGCGTATAGCGTTTGCCACACGCTGTACATATATAGATTTAATTTTCAAATTATTACTAATAAAAGAACGAAATATTACCTCAATATTACAAATCAGTGAAAGTAAGAGCCCACCAAACTATTTTTCATTTTCAAAATAAGTCAATAAATTAACTACAAGCTCTTGAATTTGACATGACAGAGCATTTGACATTTTGATAATGAACAACAATACAAAAAACAAAATGAAATCACAATACAGGTTGAAAAGTATAATGTAGACATATAATATTTAGTAATATACATGTTCAGAATTACCAATATTAAAAAAATATAATCAAACGTCATTTTACAAAAATTTACAAAATTTTACATAATAATAATATATTCAAATATAATTATTTTTATTAAAGTTTTCAAATACATAATAATAATAATAATAAAAACCAATAAAATACTGTAAATAAAATATATTTAAAAATATAAAGAAAATTTCAAAAATCCCTAAACGATGACGTAAACCGCTCGATTCGCTGGATAGCCTATACTCGTTTGTCATTTGATTGCTACATAACTCGGCTCATCGTCTCTAGCAATCAAACTAGTTTCGTTAAACATGCCATAATCGGACGAGTGTCGTTAATATATCTATTACTTAACATTTTTTACTTTCATTGTTAAATATCAATGTTGTAATACATTATACATGCGTCTTTTTTAAAGAACACATAAAATTACATACCATGAATATAAATTACGTTTATGAGCTCAGAAAGTTATTTTAATTGTTAATTTGTAACGTGCTTTATTGCTATTTACAAACACTGGCTTGCATTGTTGTTTATATTTACATTTTAAAGAATTTCGAATAAATCCTGCATATACTTAGGATGTGTCCGATGTTGCATTTTGACATTTATAGTGCGATTCTGTAATTTTCTGCAAAGCTATAGAAATATAAAAATTAACAAAATCGCAACAATTTTTTTGTTTTCTAATACATTTATTATCTTTTAAAAAATGATGCGCTTTTGTTGAGACTTACAGTTCTATAGTGATATAGAAAATTACAGAATCGCACCGTAAGATTTTAGGGTTTGGGTCTTCTTCACATAAATATAACTCAGAATGGCACACTAGTGATATCCATTGGTTTGTATGGCAACACTTTAGAACAACAAAAATGAATGAGCCTGTTTCACATTTTTCAAAAACTATTTTAAATGAAAGTTTATGCAGTGATTTTCTTAGTAACAATTTTTATTTTAATAATTTGCTGTTATTTGTGGAAATAATTAAATAAAAAGATTGGCGTCCTGAAAAACTACACCCCACTCTTGTGACGTAGAAACACATACATTACATCATTAATAGCCAATAGGAAAATAGTTTTTCCATCACCTAGGTTTATTCATATTATTTATATAAATAAAAGTAGGCTTACAGTTTGTCACATGTTAATAAAAAATCTTTTAATTTGACATTTGACGCTGACATTGCTCATTGTAAATGAATAATAATTACACTCAAGCTAAGTCGGACAATTTACCGAAGGTCAGTAGCTGGATGGTGGCTGAATTTATATCAGAGAATGATTGTTTTATTGCTACCGAAATAAGGGGTGTTAAAGATCTGAGATAAAATAAAATAAAAGAACTGAATTTACTATATAAATTGATTGATATATTTTACTTTAAGGTTCTGGTTATGATTCTTACATTGAATCTGCTATAGGATATGCAGATCTATGTCGAGAAATAATATCTGGATAGTAGATGTAAAGTTTGCCCTAAACATAAAGTGAAACAACAAAAATATACTGTTATCTTGAAGGTGGATGAAAATTGAAATGATCGTCACAAACATGAAAACACGATTTTTCTGACATTATCAGCTCTTCAACCTATTGCTTCTAGCCACAATTTTCTTTCCATCGCATCTTTTGACAAATTTATAAACTCTATAGTAGGTTTGTTCCTAACAGTATTTTTGTAAGAAGGCACAATACAATATCGTAAATTACTCATTTTATTTTGAACTTTTTATTACCTACATATTATACAACTTGAACTAATCTTAAAAATTTGACATTTGTTTGACAACTTTGACAATACACTTGACACCAAACACAAAAAATTTTACATTATAAACGGACCAATTAGAACCGCTGAAGATGTATGTGTTCTGACGTCACATTCTGTTTCAGATCACGTGACTTATTTAAAATTTTATCCAAATTTCAAAAATTAATTGTAAAATATCTAAAGGATATTTCGTGATATTTTTAAATTTGAGGCTCTTTAAAGAACAATATCTTTTAAAATTTAATACTTAGAAGTCATATAAAAATTCTTGCAACAGCCCTATTGTACAATTCGATTTCATTTGATGCTTGAGGTTATACAGTGTGTCCCATTTAGAAGTGCCACCATTGGGATCTCGAGAACTATAAGAGATACGATGTCGGTTAAATGGAACTTTTTGTGCGCCTTTGGAGGGCCATCTCAGATGGGCTTTTGTTTTTCCAAAAATTCTCATAGGGCACTAGATAATGACGAAAAACTGAATATTGTTGATTTTTTCTTTTTCAAATAACGTCTAAGCTATTTTTATTAACTAACCAGTGGCGTACGAAACAAATTTTTATATCCGTAAATTTCCGAGATTATATTTTTTTAAATGGAACCCATATCTGATTTTAGTCTCAAAAAATTAACTATTTTTTTCTCTTTTCAATGTTGTAAGGATTATTATGTTTTATATTATTATTTTTTCCTTATTTTCTATTAAATTTACAATTATTTTGAATATATTGGTAGATTTCTATTTAGAAATACTCTTTGTATTTAAATAATTTATTTCATAGAAAAATATTTATAATATTTTGTATCAGGTCGCCCTTGGCACATTATAGTGTAATTTGTAATTATGAGTCTAGAATAAAAATATTAAGTAATAAAGGCATAAAATAAATTATATCAATCAAATATAATATAATTAATAAAAATAATATTTTTTTAAGAAATAATAAGAAAATTCACAAAAATAAAGAAAAAAATTAAATTTTAGGAGCAAAACAAATATAAAACATATTAACCCTTACATCATTGAAAAGAGAAAAAAATAATTATTTTTTTGAGACCAAAATAAGATATGAGTTCCATTTAAAAAAATATAAGTTTGTGTTATATCTCGAAAATTTACGGGTATAAAAATTTATTTCGTACGCCACTGGTTAGATAATAAAAATATCTATCTTTTATATTTGAAACGTTTTTCTCAATTACAAATAGTTTAGAAGTTATTTGAAAAAGAAAAAACCAACAATATTCAGTTTTTCGTCATTATCTAGTGCCCTATGAGAATTTTTGGAAAAAATTCTACATAACATACTATCTTCTCACAAATATAACACAAATGACTGCTGAAATTGAAATTAAAAATTAAAATGATTGCTCCATTTATTTATAATTAATATTTTTTGGGTAAACTCTAAGTACGTCACAAGTCAGTTATGCGCAAACTCAGACAGAACGCTGAAATCGAACGACTTGAACGTAGGTCGTAACAACACCTCAGTCTGAAGTGAGTGGTAACCGCAACCGGGTGCGTCAGTGTATAAGCGACATACGTTGTACCAAGCCTCTACCGACGTCATCACAGCTTAAAATCGGCTTTTCCGGAAAATCTGGGCATTTTTGAAAAAAATAAAACATGTTACATCATTTTTCAAGTCATTTCCCATGGAATAAAAGAATAAAAAAAATCGCTAAACTTCCCCATTATATTTGGAATACATTTAAAACTTGTTGCTTTGTAAAAATATTACAAGACCAGGTGGCCATGCCACAAAACAAAAAGATGTAATGTACTATTATCATGTTCAATAACATGGTTTGATTATTTGGCGGACACTTTGTATTTACAAAATACAGCTTCCCATGTTAAACGCCTATGTTTACTCATAAAATAAACGCTTCAATAGATCAATCCAGAACAAATGTATTTCGTGAGGGGCACCTGTCAAAAATAAATTTCATACATAATTTACTCAATGATGGAGCCATGGAAAAATTTATGGTTTAATTGTATGAATGAATTGTATCAAAATCAAAATTTCTCGATATTTATCATAAGATATATAATTAAATAATTTTTAAAAATATTCAAAAGTGAGGTTAAAATCACTCCTGTAGAGAACAGGTGACGTCATTCTGGAATGGTCTATACTAGGAATGACAAATTCCGATAATTTTGGTACCTGAGTACCCGAAACAACTACCCGGATAGTACTCTTTACCCGTTAATTACCCGATACCCTTTAATTACCCATTATCCTTTAAGTACATATACATAATTTGTTAATTTGTTAATTACTAGTTACCCTTATATTATCAGTTTACTTTTTAATAAAATTCATAATTATTGTTTACATATATTTATTAAATAAAAAGTAATACAAATAAATAATATATTGTATATCTATAAAAAACTTAACATAAATTATTTTAATTACCTAAGGTATGGTAATAAAAAGCTCTTAAAGGGTATCGGGTAATTAACGGGCAGCGGGTATATTTTGGGTAATCGGGTAAGAAATTTTATACCCGGATACATTATTATCGGGTAGGTTCCGAGTACCGGGGTACCCATCGTCATTCCTAGTCTATACAGTGCTGTCAAACATTCATACCGTAACTATGGCAATGATATACCCTATTTTTACTGATAAATTCCAACGACTAGTTTTTAACCAATCATGATGCAAAACACTTGAAAATTCAACCAATGGGAACAGTATTATACTGATAAAACCCCGTTACCCCGATAATTTTCCGCTACCAAGTAAATAAACAGCTGTTATTGTTTATAACTGCCAGTGTGACAATTAATGTGTCCAGTTTCATTTTGCGTTGTCTTTGCAATTTATCTCACCAAATACCACACAACCCCTCAGATTTTCTCAGATAAACTTTTATTTTTAAGCCCTCATTTTTTTGCTTTTAAGCAAAATCACTCAAACAAACTGACATTAGGTAAAACCCCTCCTCTTTTGGAGTCGGGATTTACCATGCAGTTTTGCTTTCGTGTATGTTGCTAAGCAAAAAAATTCGTGCAAAATAAAAATTATCGATAAAATCAGAAGGTCTTGTGATATTATTTCTGATAAAATAAACTCTCGGTATAGGCTAATATGGAAATGTCGAGAGGCCTTGTGCTGTCCACACCAGATTTTTACTTCCTTGTACGAAGTAAAGGAAGTATTGTAATCGCGAAAAATTTTAGTTTTCAGATTTCAACGGAAATATCCATTTTGACCATCCCTGAATCCATTTTGACTAATTTCGTCGTGACGTCTGTACGTACATAACTGAAAAACGGGAAGCCGTAGAAAGTTAAAATTTTGTATTTAGAACTGTTATAACATCTAGTTGTGCACCTCCCTTTTTGGTCATTGCATAACTTTCAGAAGTGGTACTTTACTTGAAGCCCATAATAGATTTTAGTGGAAAACTATATTATAATATAATCCAAAACTTTTCAAATTTGGTATATAATACTTTTTTATCAAGGGGAGTAACATAATAGATTTTAGTATCCCGTAATCGTATACCCGGAAGTGGTACTTTACTTGAAACCTATAATAGATTTTATTGGAAAACTATTAAAATATAATCCAAAACTTTTCAAATTTGGTATATAATACTTTTATATCAATGGAAATAACATAATAGACCTTTGGTTAAAATAGTCTAACCGGAAGTGATACTTTACTTGAAGCTATTATCAGTTTTTCTTGAAAAAAATGGTGTTATTTTGAATTTAACAATAAATGCTTCAAATAAAAGTTTTAGAGAATTGAATTTTGCGTCGAAAACGTCAAGTATGATTAAATTAGTTTTTTGTATAAGCGAGATATGTAAATTTAAACATTATGTACTTTTTGGTTTCTGTAATTAAGTTTGCTATAAATTAGGACAAGAAATAACAAAAAAATAAAGAATTTAATGTCAATGTCAAATACGTGCAATTTTATGATTGGGTCTGTTATAATACATATTTTAATTATTAACAAAATATGTATAGTGTAACAGGCATACAAGGAAGTCATGTGGTGTCCACATCAGATATTTTTATTAATATTCGTTATTCCGCATATACATTCGTATTTTTTTACTACTTTCCTTTAATTCGATTGAGATGGAATCCCCTATTCAATGGCACTTTGAAATATGAATCCCTGGAGATCACACTGCATCTGATATTTCTAAGATAATATCTGATTTAACATCTTGGTTTGAATCACTTAACCTTACAGTAAATGTAAAAAAATCCGCATTTATTGAGTTTTCTAATAAAAAGCGCAGTAAAAGTCTGCTTATTCGTAGTAATAAGCAATCTTTACCGCAAGTCACTTGTAGTAAAGTACTAGGTATTAGCTTACTTGAAAATCTGTTATGGGATACCCAGGTCGATAATATATGTCAACAATTAACACCACTCTGCTATCTCTTGAAAAGATTAAGACAACTTACCGATGTTCATACTGCAAAAACCTTTTATTTTGGAAAATTTTATCCAATTCTTAGTTATGGCATAATTTTCTGGGGTCTATCGCCATCAGCAATGCGTGTCTTTGAACTACAAAAACGAGCAATACGCCATATATTCCTTTTAAATTATAGATCCTCGTGCAGAGACACATTTAAAAATGAGCAAATTCTCAATTTTCCATCTATTTATATATATATAATGTAATTCTTAACACTTGGAAAAATAGAGAAAATCTACTAACTTTTGAAGACACCCATAATTACAACACTCGAGGTAAAGAAAATATTATAATCCCAAAAATTAAGTTTCAATTCAACTATATAATCGACTACCAACAAATTTAAAAAACATAAAGACGATTAATAAATTCAAATCTGAATTAAAAGAATTCCTGTTAACAAATAATTATTATAGTATCGCTGAATTTTTAAATGACAAACGCTAATTTTTGCTACATGCCAAACTGTGACAATATGTACATAGTATTAGGTGTAATGTGTTAAATAGTTGTACCTTTTACTTATATATACTTATATGTAATTATGAATTTTGGATGTAATATTGCTTAATGATCTATAACCGTACTTTTTAGAATTCTATGTAATATTTAATATTTATTTTTGTAAACTTATGTGACATTTGTACTTTGTGTGACGTTTCCTATACCTTTGTATTTTGGTCTACAGGAAATAAATAAACTTATTATTATTATTATTATTATTATGTCGAATTTTAATTTGCGCTTTTTTCATGAAATAAAATCAAATTGTGATTAATTTTAGTCTCATGTTATGTAGTTTTTAATTCTGAGCAACTTTTTTTCAACATAGACCTATTCATAATATTTATTTCAGTTTGATTTTATTTGATTTACGGATTTTTTTTTGCCTTTTTCGCAAAACTCTATTTCCTGAGATGCCGAAAATGTCAAGAGGCCTTGTGCTGGCCACACCAGATTTTTTAAAAATAAAAAGATTGTTCTTTCAGTCCACAGGAGCCCGATTCCCGACCTCGACTTATTCTTCTCTCGGATCTACAGCTACCACCAGAAGCATGGGTTCACAACGATGATGCTGCAAGAATGCTTCGAGCTAGCCCAATTCGTATTCGTAGTTTCCTTCACCACGTTTCTCTTTCATTGTGTCGACTATCCCGTTCTCTTTAGGTGAGTGTGAGTGTGAGTCACTCACTAAATGATTCATCGGTTGTAAAAGATGACGAACGTGATAAACAAACAAAGGTAGTACCTGTCTAAATGACTAAATTATTTATAAATCATTCTTGTTTCAAAAGCTTATTTTCCATGAGTGAATGGCCTCTTTTCATTGCTAAAAATATACGAGACTTGTCATCAAACAGTTAGGGTAATACGCGTGTTGAAATATTGATTTAAAAATTAAAAATATCTGGTATAAATTTATTTGAAATATTTCTCACGTTTGTAATGATATACAAATGTTTGTTTATCATTTCGTAATGATGACAGTCATAATAATCATTTGTGTTAATAACCTTTCTTATAAATATAGTGGAGTGCCGTAAGGTTTATACCTCGGAACCCGGGTCCATTGAACGGATTTTTGTGAAACTTTTTGTAAAGTGTTTTTAACACTAAATACTAAAATGTTTACCCATTTATTTTTGCCGATCTCAATTTTTTAATTATTAAAATAAATAATTATTATTTTTTTGGAGCTTTCATTCATTTTCTGTTAAACCTTTAATTTTTTGCGATTAAAGTTAGATTTTACATAGGATAACTAATACATACCTGTTCTTGAGGCTGTTATTGGCTTCCTCAGTGGCGTATTAAGATATTTTGGCGCCAGAAGCCCTTGATTTTTTGCGCCCCTCCACTCCTTTTTCTTGGTTAATATGAATGAAAAAACAAACTTTTTAAAATTTTCTAATAAGAAACCAATAATTATAATAAGTAATTAAATATAACAACTGTCATAAAAGGAGTAATAACCAATGATTCAAAAAATGACAATCATACGCGGGTATAAATATATATAAAATTAAAATGACATTTTTCTTGTTTTGGCACTGGCAAAAATATTAATTGTCGTCAAAATTAATTTCATTTAAAAGAGTTTTTCCGATGCACATAATAACCAAAGCGTAATCCTTCACTCTCTTCAGTGCTGAAAAGGATCTCTAGCTAGTATAATTAGTCAAGCAAACACGCGTAATAAAATTACAATGTTAAGAAAAAGATTATAAATGTTCTTGTCTTTTAATAGTTACAGAAATTTCAGCAATCTGTTTGCTAATTTATATTTTATAAAAAAAGTTTTTTTTTTCAATTCCTGGCATAATTTTACGCCCCCTATAATTTTGCGCCAGAAGCTCGGGCTTCTCAGGCTTCTGCGATAATACGCCACTGGGCTTCCTCGAGCAAAATAAAAGTGGATGATGATATCATTCCAATTGACCCAACACTTTTATTTCAACGTATTTGCGTTTTAAAAAAATTAGACGAAGAACTAAAAACCTGTATGACTTTTGAATTAGCCCATTATCCTCTGGCTCTTTTTGAAGATGGCGAAATGCGCAAAACAAAAAAAATTGCATTATATGACCTATTCCCAGAAATGACGGTGAATGTGAACGATGTACAGTAAAATTTTTGAAAGAAGTCCGATCAAGACCATCTACGAATTGCATCTATGAATTAAGATTTTATGCTATCAAATTTAGTAGTGTCGTTTACATAGTTTTTATGAGGTACACAAGATATTATGTACCCTCATAAAAACTAAATAAAAGACACTACTAAATTTGACAGCACAAAATCTTAATTCATAAATACAATTTGTAGATGGCCTTGATCGGACTTCTTTCAAAAATTTTACTGTACAAAAATTTTCCTACGTAATTGATGGAGAGATGTTACTACACAGTTGCAAATGGCAATTGGATGAAAATTTTGGCACTATTTGTGAACACTTCTTAAGATATTTACGTAACAATTACGGATACAACATTTATGTAGTATTTGATGGTTACCAAAAAAAGCACGAAATCTATCGAAAGAACTCGTCGCTCTAAAAGAAATGCATGTAATGACATCATATTTGACAAAAACATGCCTCTCAAAATAGGACAAGAGAAATTTTTAGCGAATGCCATAGATATGCACACGAAACACACTTGTAGAAAATCAAATATTATCTTGTCAAGCGGAAGCTGATGCCGATAAATTAATAATTGAAACAGCAATTAATTTACAATCCGAAAATATTGTTGTAGTTTCCGAGGATGTGGATATTCTAATTTTACTGACTGCGTTCTCACCAACAAATCGAGAAATTTACTTTCAAAATCCAGGAAAAGGCAAAATTCTACAAAAAATGTACTCATCTAAAAGTTTGGAAACAGTATTACCAAAGTGTAAATAGCATATCCTGTTTTACATTCTTTTACTGGGTGTGATACGACGTCGGCTTTTTTCCAGTGGGGAAAAAATGTTTTTTTTTTTAAATTTCGAGAAACGGTCGGACTTACAAAATGCTGCAACGGTTTTTGAAAATGAATGTAAAGACGCCAATAACATTTTTAACGCTGGTGTTACATGTACGCTTGTTTTATATGCTGCCCTCCAAAAAATAAAAGATCTAAAAACATTAAGGTACAACTCTTTCGTAAAAACAACCGATAAAAATAGATGCGTTAAATTACCATCTTTGGTACCTACTGCAAACGCCGCTTTTGGACACTTCAAAAGAGTATACCTTCAAATTCAAACATGGCTCGGAAAGGACATATTACCAGAAGAATGGGGTTGGAAATATGAAAGCGGAATACTGACACCGGAAACAATGTGGAGCATCTTGTGGGTGCATGAAAAGTAAATTGAAGTGCAGTGTACCTTGCTTAGAATGCAATGGCAACAGTTGTACTAATCCATCACCTATCATCCAAATTGATGAGGTTGATGACGACGATAATGTAGATAATTGACTGAAAATTTTTAAATTTTTATATAATACAGTAACATAAGAAATATTTATTTTTTTCTAAAAATCTCGTCTTTTTTTATTAATGCAGTATATTTTACCTTTTTTTGTATCTTCGGTCCGATATATATACACGATTTTAAACAACTCGCCTTAGTATAATTTTTTTATGTAATTTTTTTTGCTAAAATATTATAAATACATTTTAAAGTTACTATAAAAATATAATTTATTGTATATAAAACAGAAATCTTTACTACAAAATTTTTTTTATTCATATTTTTCTCATTCTTCAATTAATTGTTGTTAAAAATTGTTGTAATTGAGATCGGCAAATTTTGGTAGGTAAACTTTTTTATTTAAATTTTTAACAATGTAATAGAAAAGGTTTCACGAAAATCCATTCAGTGGAACCGGGTTCCGAGATTTTTACATTTTTTTGTCTTACGGCACTCCACTAATATAAGATATTTTGAATTTTTTCAAAGATAAAATTTGAACATAAATCACGTTTCTTCCAACGTGGTAGGTTATCATAAACCCGAAATTCTTTATACAGTTTTAATAGGATCCTACACCATTTTTCTTTTATTTATTTTTTTCCTGTAAGAACAGGATAAAATAAGAACTTCAGTGCAAACGCGACTTAAAAATTTTACGTAATAAGTGAGATATGAATTTTTAAAGTTTAAGAATTTGTGCGTGACGTAGCAGGTACTAACAAGTGATCGACAAACAATGGGACAAACTGTTAGATATACTGGAAACAATTTTTTTCATGTTTGCATAGCTGAAATGTTTTTATATAAAAACTTATACGTTATATTCAAGAAGAAATTATTATTAAGCATAAATAACATAAATAATAAGCATTTAACAATGATTTCTTCCTAATAAATTACAGAACATTGAAACAGTTTGACAATATTATTACACAGAGTATGACGACGGATGGCGCTAATGTTTGCCTGTTTTGAAGTCTCAATATTAATTTAATTAATATTATTATTAATTTAATTCATATTACAAATTGATTTAATTATAAATACATGATTATTGTTAATATTACTACATGTTATAATTAAACAAATTTATCAAACACAAAATTGTTAAATGTTTTGTTAGGTTATAGAACAACATGACATTTCATATTCTTCTAAAGGTGACCGCTGCAGACGCGCGAATCTCCTTTTTAAAATCAGGCGACCAATCAAATTCTTAGTACCTAACGCGTCATACCCAATTAGTAATCAGCTTCAATCGCTTGTAGTTTGTGACCTAGTTAATATTTAAAGAAAATTTTTTCACTAATACTCATTAATTTATGTATATTTTCGTCTTCTTATTTAAGATAGTTAAAATATGACTATGGTATAGGACCCCATTGAAAAAATAAAAATAAAAACTTATTTTCTTTATTATTAATTTTAGACTTAAACCCGAGACACATTACAAAAATTAATGATCATTTACTGTTAGTTATACAGAGTGATAAAAAAAAAACTGATTCAATTGGCAATAATAAACAATAAAATTGGTAAGACTGATATGTAATAGTATACAGTGTGTCCCATTTAGAAGTGCCACCATTGGGATCTCGAGAACTATAAAAGATACGATATCGGTTAAATGGAACTTTTTGTGCGCCTTTAGGAGGCTATCTCAGATGTGCTTTTGTTTTTCAAAAAATTCTCATAGGGCACTAAATAATGACGAAAAACTGAATATTATTGATTTTTTCTTTTTCAAATAACTTGTAAACTATTAGTAATTGAGAAAAACGTTTCAAATATAAAAGATAGATATTTTTATTAACTAACCAGTGGAGTACAAAATAAATTTTTATATCCGTAAATTTTCGAGATATAACACAAACTTATATTTTTTTAAATGGAACCCATATCTGATTTAATCTCAAAAAATAATTATTTTTTCAATGATGTAAGGGTTATTATGTTTTAGTCTTAGTTAAAATTTTAACCACAAGGGGTCACGCTAGAATTATTGAGAGTAAGACACAAATTTAGTAGTTTCCTTCAACAATAATACACTTTACAACTTTTATTTAACTTAATTTCAAATGATAAAAAATAATTGTTTTTTTAAAATGATGGCTGGTAGAATGAATAAATGATTAAATAATCTAAAGCATTTCAATCACACAAAATCCTATTAGCTGTTAGGCCCCTGCTCTGACATAACCAATTTGTATTTATTGTCAAAATGACATATCAAATAGTATTTCCACCTTCGCCTAGTGTTGTGTAAACTGTGGAATAAAAAGATCCCCAGAAATTCTGGGGATCTTTGTTGAATTATATTGCCAACTGCATAATTTCTTTTTGATCACTCTGTACTTTCAAATTGGCATATGTTTTTTTTTTCATAGCCTACTCCGAGTTAGGATTTTTTTGAACACGTAGGTATAGGCCATCCAGCGAATCAAGCGGTTTACGTCATCGTTTAGGGATTTTTGAAATTTTCTTTATTTTTTTAAATATATTTTATTAACGGTATTTTATTGATTTTTTTATTATTATCATGTATTTGACACCTTTAATATAAATAATTATATTTGGGTTTATTATTATTAAGTAAAATTTTGTAATTTTTTGCAAAATGACGTTTGATTATAATTTTTAAATATTGGTAATTCTGAACATGTACAGGGTGTCCCATTTAAGGTACGAATGCATTGGTATCTCGAGAAGCGTAAGAGCTACGAGGTTGGTTAAATTAGACAAAAGTTGCCTCATTAGGAGGCTATTTTAATGGTGTTTTGTTATTTGCGAAAAAATGCATAAGTCACTAGATACAGGTGAAAATGTAAATTTAGCGATTTTCTTTTTTTGCTTATAACTTTGTTATATGAAATAATACGAGATTCTGGTTTGCACTTTCTTAAGGCACTTTTGTATGGTGAATTTGCAGAAGTACTCAAATTTTTTTTATATCTAACCATTTATGAGTTTCTGATAGCAACTTTTATTTTTCATATGGAGGTCATATTAAGCTTTACAATGATATAAAACAATAATAATTTATTTTTATAATTAACAGAAAAATTAACAAAAATTGTTATTTATACTAAAATTGAATTGAAAAAAGTAAATCGAAGGCTGCTATGAAAACAACGAACAACAAAAAAATGCAACAATTGAATTTCTGAATTTTACTTGACAATAGCAGATTATTACGAGTAATAAACGAACTTTGACAACGAATGTAACAACTCAACATATCATATTTTTCCCAACGAGAAAAATTCATTTTTATTACTCGTAATAAGCTACTATTGTCAAGTAAAATTCAGAAATTCAATTGTTGCACTTTTTTGTTGTTTGTTGTTTCCATAGCAGCCTTCGATTTACTTTTTTCAATTTTATTTTAGTATAAATAACAATTTTTGTTAATTTTTCTGTTAATTATAAAAATAAATTATTATTGTTTTATATCATTGTAAAGCTAAAAAAAATCTCTATTTAAAAATGCCATAGCTTAATATGACCTCCATATGAAAAATAAAAGTTGCTATCAGAAACTCGTAAATGGTTAGATATAAAAAAAATTTGAGTACTTCTGCAAATTCACCATACAAAAGTGCCTTAAGAAAGTGCAAACCAGAATCTCGTATTATTTCATATAACAAAGTTATAAGCAAAAAAAGAAAATCGCGAAATTTACACTTTCACCTGTATCTAGTGACCTACGCATTTTTTCGCAAATAACAAAACACCATTAAAATGGCCTCCTAATGGGGCAACTTTTGTCTAATTTAACCAACCTCGTAGCTCTTACGGTTCTCGAGATACCAATGCATTCGTACCTTAAATGGGACACTTTGTATATTACTAAATATTATATGTCTATATTATACTTTTCAACGTGTATTGTGATTTCATTTTGTTTTTGGTTTCGTTGTTCATTGTCAAAATGTCAAATGCTCTGGCATGTCAAATTCAAGAACTTGTAGTTAATTTATTGACTTATTTTGAAAATGAAAAATAAATTGGTGGGTTTTTACTTTCACTGAAATCTAATATTGAGGTAATATTTGGTTCTATTTGTAATAATTTGAAAATTAAATCTATATATGTACAGCGTGTGGCAAACGCTATACGCAATGTATATAAACAGTGAGAAATTGTATGGTATGTAGTATTCTGTATTTTTTAAGGATCTCACATAATACTAGATAGTTTGTTGCATATACTACAAGAATGAAGTATTTATAACGGCGTAAGCAGTATCGTTCAGAATATTTTAAATAAAATTGGATTTCGATGGAAAAATATTATACCAGACGTGTTACCTTTTTAAGAAAGATTTGGGTTTATGAAGACAACCCACAGATCATATTTTAATTCGTTTTATTGTTTTATTGTATTTATGACGTAAACCGCTTGATTCGCTGGATGGCCTATACGTAGTATGGTCACGGTTTTAACTAAAACGCTGTTTTAAGAAATGTCAAATTTCATTATTTAATAATAAAAATAAATAATATCAAATTTATCAAAATATGATTTTAAAGCAGAAAATAGTTTGTATTCAAACAAATATTTTTTAAAAAAAATCGTGCTTTAAACAAACGGGTGGAATTAAATATTTAAATTTTAATTTGACATTTCTAAAAACAGTGTTTTTGTTAAAACCGTGATCATAATACGAGCCACTATATTTCTCCAAAATAATCCATAAACAATAAAACAGAAATAATTAAATTTATGGCCGGTTGCACCAACGTGACTTAAATATTTAATTTGGCTTAAATTGACAATATTGCATTGAAATGAAATGTCAAATGAATTATAATATATTATATACCCAAATCATTTAAGCAGCCAATGCACGTCATTAATAAAAATTGAATAAAAGTAACTAGATGTGTGACGTCATGTACTGGTACGTTTGCAGAGGTTTTAAAATCTTTATAAAAAGAGTTATACATATTGCAATCTGTATTATCGACATGTTAATGAAATGTCACATCTACAAAATACTATATTTTCGTCACTGTCCATTTCTATTTAAATTATTTTATAATACTAACCTTATTTATATTTATGTATGCCATATAAAGACAATAAATATAAGTGAGCCGAATGTCAAAGAAATATACCGAATTCTTCTGATTGATTAGAAGTGCTACTTTTGACAGATTCATAGATTTTGTTTTTGCGTTAACGGTCACGTTGCGTCGTTGCGTTGCGTTTAATATTACTTTATTATAAATAGTCCTTTACGATGCACAAAAATGTTTCAAACACGGTACAAATATTTTGCAAATAATAACTTTGACAGTATAAACATACAAATTATAGTGAAAATGAAATGGCAGAAGACCTACGTCATAGATCTGAAAAAACTTTATAAAATGAAATATAACTTGTAAAAATTATTTATTTTTAAATACAGAAGAAAGAAAAATACTAGGATTAAGAAACGAATATATTAATGAAATTTACAAGTATTTCTGAATTAATCTCTTTTTCTTTTACGCAATTTGAAATTATTTGAAATAATTGTAGTTCATTTTTATACCGGTACGTTGGCATGACAATGTTTACATTAAATTTTATATCGATCGAATATCTATCCTGTCACTATTGTCTCTTGGTTGTCAGTTTACATTCATATAAAGCTTAAAAAAGCAATTTCAGAAACTAACCATGTCATGAACTATTTCGAATGGGAATTGTGGGCCATTAATTCCGTTGAAAGCCGTTCAAAAGGTATTTTTTTCAAATATTTCTCTTGTTATCAATGTTTAAACTATGTATTTTTAGAGAGGAGCAAATGCCCTGCAAATAAGCAAATCTTGACAAGCAGATATGGGCACCCGTTTCAGAATGACTGCTAGTAATCATGTACATAACTTACAAATGTCATAAATTTTAATTCAAAATATCAAGATTTTGTAAGTTCACGTGGTTTCTTTGTTACCAGGTGCGTGGACTTTACATGGCGAGTTAAATAAATTACATGAAATTTGGAATGAAAAATATTGACATTTGACATCTATGTATGTACATGATTCCTATTACTGTTTTCTAAATAATTTTCATTCTTTGACCTCGTATTTTCGCCAAACTTTTCCAGATTGTCTTCATCACCAGAAGAAAATTCCCCCGATTCATACGACTCTTCAGTTGAAAATTTGTCAATCATATAACAGAAAATGACGCCAAATTACAAGGTTAATTTTTAACAAAACAGTTGACCAAAATCGTATAACTGCGCAAACTCGAATCATTAGTAAGAAGATAAACCACCTGAAATTGGAAAATATCATGAAATTTGGAATGAAAAATGATGACATTTGTCATTTATATTACTAGCTGTCATTCTGTCACGAGTCCCCACATCTGCTTGTCAACACAGAACACTAACCTAAACTTGTCAAGAAAGACGAACAAAGTAACATGACTGCTCGCGCCTTATAAATTAGTATCCTATGTAAACTTAGTAGTATATGACGTCATTACTTTAGGGATATTTTTTGATGATGTAAGTCTTCTGTCATTTCATTTCTACCATATCAATGTTGCCAACTATAGCAACAATTAAACGAATAATATGACGTTGATGTACATTATTTATATATTATTCATGTCATATACGATAAGTAATGAACTCTACTATTCATCTTAATAATTATTATACAGGGTATCTCAATAAGCTTGCTCACTATTGGTAACTTTTTTATTTGAATATGTACGAGGTTGGTTAAATGAGCAAAATTGTGCCATTTTATATTAGAAAATTGGTCATGTAGACAAAATAAAATTTGTGTCAGCGGTTCTCAAAATTTGGGACAATACATATATATTTTAAATGGAACCATATATTTTTTATTATCTTATTGGAAAGAGCATTTTCTTCTCTTTCCAATAAGGTAATGTTGTTTATGTACAATTTTTTCAAATAAACGAGTTATTTACAGTTAAAAATTTAAATTTTGTAAACTATTTTATTAGTTATTTAGTCAAGTAAGCCATGGAAACAATTGATTCTTTGTTTTTTTGACGTTTAATAATTTCTCCCGTAAAGTTCTCTGTATTTAATAATGTTTAATAACTTTACAAATGAAGAAAAGTTAGATACGATCGTGCTATATGGAAAGTTATATTTAGACACCAGTTACGTAGAACGATCGACTCTCTTTCCAAAAGAGTTTAAATGTGCGAAAGAAATAATGGTTTTCAATTTGAATATTTTCTTTGTTTTGTTATTACTGTAAAATAAATTAATAAAATAATAATTTTATAAAAGACAATTGTTTCCATAGTTTACTTGACCTAAACTAATAAAAGATAATTTTTATCTTTAAACGTAAATAACTCGTTTATTTGAAAAAATTGTACATAAACAACATTACCTTGTTGGAAAGAGAAAAAAATACTCTTTCTAATACGATAATAAAAAATATATAGTTCCATTCAAAAAATATATATTCTGTCCCAAATTTTGGGAACCGCTGACACAATTTTTATTTTGTCTACATGACCAATTTTCTAATATAAAATGGCACAATTTTGCTAATTTAACCAACCTCGTATCTCTTCAAATAAAAAAGTTACCTATAGTGAGCAAGCTTATTGAGACAGCCTGTATAAGGCCATACACTTTTTGACGGTTAAAAATGATTAAAATTTTATTTAATTTTTCACTATTAGTGATTTTAATGCATTAAGGTTTTTACACTAAGTGATGACGTGCATTGGCTGCTTGAATGATTTGGGTATATATATTTAATGATAGCTGGTAGGCTGGTAGTATAAACAAATGATTAAGAGTGACTAGCGAGCAGATGACTAGCACTGTTTAATCTCTGTCAATCGTTTATGAATTAGAAAAAATACTTTAAATACCAAAATAATCCATAATCAGTTATTTATGCTACAGCCACTAATTATACCATGACCCCTATATGAAATAAATTTGTAATATATTTTTTCTTTCTAGGGACAAACTCACAAACGCCACCCTCACGCACAAAGTAACCCTAGGCGACGCCGTCTTACCCACAGACCAATGCCTCTCTAGTTTCGGCTTAGGCACTTGGCTTTGCCTCCTCGTAGCCTTCGTTTTCTGGGCTTTACGTTTCATCAAAGTCTTGTACCACTTGGCCCACTTCTGGGACATTAAAGTCTTTTTTAACGACACTTTAAAAATCGAAGACAGCCAGTTAGACAACTTCACTTGGTACGAAGTACAGGAAAGGGTTAGGCGCGTTCAAAGAGAAGATCCTATAACTATTTACAAACAAGATTTGTCTGAATTGGACATTTATCACAGGATTTTGCGGTTTAAAAATTATATGGTTGCTATGGTTAATAAGGGGTTGTTGCCCGTAAGAATTCGCGTGCCAATAATCGGTGAAGTTTTATTTTTAACTCAAGGTTTGAAATATAATTTGGAGATGATTTTATTCTGGGGTCCTTGGTCGCCTTTTCAAGATAACTGGCATGTCAAAGACGATTACAAACAAGCTAATAAACGGAAAGAATTGGCAGCGGATTTGTCCAAACATATTTTATGGATAGCTTTAGCAAATTTAATTTTATGCCCTTTGATATTATTGTGGCAGATTCTATACGCGTTTTTCAACTATGCAGAGCTAATAAAACGAGAACCGGGCAGTTTAGGAACGAGATGTTGGTCTATGTATGGTCGGTTATACTTGAGGCATTTTAACGAACTTGATCACGAATTAAATGCGAGGTTAAACCGCGCGTATAGACCAGCAACGAAATATATGAATATTTTTACGTCTCCTTTAAAAACTGTTATTGCTAAAAATATTGGTTTTTTATCTGGAGCCATTTTGGCGGTTTTACTCATCTTGACAGTCTACGATGAAGATGTTTTGGCGGTGGAACATGTGCTGACATCTATGACGGTGAGTTCACTAAAATAATACTTTTTAGAAAAGATAATTTATAAAGTTTTAATATTTACGTAGATACACGTAGTTACAAAATGACAGCAATGTATTGAAGCGTTTATTTTTATGAGTAAATATGGGCGGTTAACATGGGAAAACAGTTTTTTGTAAATACAAAGTGTCCGGCAAAAAATCAAGCCATGCTATTGAACATGATAATTAATGGTACATTTCATCTTGTACATTATTTAATATTAATTACTTTAATATTAATGCATAAATTGCAATATATTATAACAATTTTCAAATAAATAATTGTTTCACTTTTTATTATGCAATATGAAATGCCGGCGTGGAGCAATGGTTAGAACAGCTGCTTCAGGAATTTTAGATTGGGGTTCGATTCCCCTATAGGATAATTATTTTATTTTTTAGATAAAAATTGTTGAACTTTTAAAAATCTGTGTTATATTTCGTATTACAGACATTGGAAAATAATAATAACATTGTAATAAATAAAGAAAAAAATTGACAATAATTGATCACAATATTCAAAATATTGATACAATAACAAAGCATTGGATTTTCTTTTGATAAATACAGTAAAAACATATGTACACAATTTTATTATATTTCAGTTATTTTTATTAATATCAAAAGAAAATACAATATCAATATTTTTATTATTATAATCAACTAGCTGACCCGCCCCGGCTTCGCACGGGTAAAGCTAAAATAACGATTAACTACACGGGTACCAGTAATTTTTCACATTCAAGTTTTATTTTCGCGACAAAGGGTAGCCTATGTCCTTCTCTTAGGTCCAATCTATCTCTATACCAAAATTCATCAAAATTGGTTCAACGGTTCAGGCGTGAAAACGTAACAGACAGACAGATAGACAGAGTTACTTTCGCATTTATTATATTAGTATGGATTTAATATTAACAATTAAATAAAGAAAAAATCAAAATCACAATTAATTTATTTTTATTATTACAATCAGATTTAGTCTACTGTAGGTGAAATCAAATAAAACTACATTGTTATTAACTGTAAAACTTTTCATTGTTGTAATCAAATTTAATCTTTTGTATTTGAACGTTTATTTGTTCTAATCAAATAAAACTACACTGTAATAAACTGTAAAAGTAATAGATGTGAGAAAGAATATGAGAAATACCTGGAAATCAAAATTTTCAATTTTGTTCTTTCCCGGAGAATTTAATTTTGATTCTGGATTACTTAAATTTCTTTTTGTTTTCAGCTAGAATCCTTTTTACTTTTTCCGCCTTCCCCCGCAATTTTTTATTTACAAAAAACTTCAATACATTGCTGTCAATCATTTATACTTTAACTATGATAATAATTTTACCCTATGTTTACTGATAAAATAAACTCCCTATATACAGTAAAATTTTTGAAAGAAGTCCGATCAAGGCCATCTATTTTATGCTGTCAAATTTAGTAGTGTCGTTTACATAGTTTTTATGAGGTACACAAGATATTATGTACCCTCATAAAAACTAAGTAAAAGACACTACTAAATTTGACAGCACAAAATCTTAATTCATAGATACAATGGGGGATTACGGCTCAATCGAATTAAAGGAAAATAGTAAAAAAATACGAATATATATATGCTGAATAACGAATATTAATAAAAAAATGAAATGGTATAATTGAGATATATGGGAAATAAAGGGTTTTTTGTTATAACACTTCGACACTAATATGAAAATATTTTGATTGGCGACCGAGAAACCGCCTATACATGCATTACAAATAGCATGTTAGGAGGTGGGGATTACTACCAATGGAAGTTAAGAAATTCAAATTCGAAAGGAGGGGCTAACATTCCTGTACTACAGTTTCCAAACAGTTTTTATTTTATCATAAATTTCTTGCATTAAACTTAATAATTTAAATACACCTGTAATTATAAAGTATGTATACTTATAAAGTGTTACAATATTCATTTATTTTTATGTAAATATAACTTAAAATAGCATATATTTCAAGAACATTTAGGTCCATGATGAAAACAGTTTGATATAAAAACACATAAATGTGACGTTACGTCAATCTTTTCAAAATTCGGGAGACTATAACTCGCTTATTAATAGGAATTTTTTCACCGGATTTTCATCAATAGTCTTAGTTTTCCTAATATTTTCAGATGAAATTATAAAAAAAAAAATGGTGTAATCCCCCATTCGTAGATGGCCTTGATCGGACTTCTTTCAAAAATTTTACCGTAGTTCGACCATTGTTTGATGATATTGTGACTAGAAAGTATGGCGGCTGATGGCACTAGTGTTTTCCATTCAAATTTTTCGGTGGGCGGGCAGATAAGACGCGCGAATCTTGTTTTTAAAATCAGGCAATCAATCAAATATCAAATTGCTTAGCATGTTACGTCAGACAAATTAATAGATGCAAGTTGCGAACTACACAAATTTTCACTAATTCTCATGAATTTACGTATATTTTCGCTGCGTTATCTAAGATAGTGAAAATTTGACTATTTTTGTGTGAAATTTAATAAATATTATTGCCTCTATAAATTTTTTTTGTTTAAAGAACGGCTTAAAGAAAAATGAGAAAAACAAACACAATGTATAAGCTGAGAGTTTATCAATGTAATATGAAAATTTTATAAATTATGAAGTGCACGAAATGTCAACTGACTTCATGGGTGGCTTCATAGCTCAGTGGTAGAGGTCTCAGGTTCGAGTCCCGGCAAGGGCAGTTAATTTTTCAAATTAATTTAAGTCTTGTAAATTATTTCTCTTATTCTATGTTTTAATGTCTAATTTCCGTGTACCAGGTGCTGGGAAGTATCGTAGCAGGCTGTAGGGTTTTTATACCCGATGAAAATTTAGTGTGGTGCCCTGAAAAATTGTTGACTGAAGTTCTGGCGCATGTGCACTATCTGCCGGATTCGTGGAGAGGACAGGCGCATACAGATAAAGTGAGGGATGAGTTTGGAGATTTGTTCCAGTACAGGGTGGTGTATCTTGTGCAGGAGTTGTTGTCGCCTATTGTAACGCCGTTCATCTTGTGTTTCCAGGTAAGGATTTTTTTTTTATAAATGCATTATGCTCACGTGCATGTGTATCCCCACTTATCGCTCTGTTGTGTATCGAGCGACGTCACACGATTGCGTGATCCGTTCATGTTTATAAAGGGTGTAACACGTACACTGACCACTGCCATTATTACCTTTATTATTATAGTTACAAAAAAATACTATAGAACAAAGTTGTAGGGGACCAAGGGGGACATTCTTTCAGAGAAGAAAATATTTTTTTAAACCAGTGGTTCTCAAGTTACAACACAAAGTTATATTTTTTCAAATGGGATTCTACATATTTTTTATGCCTATTGGATAGCATATTTTTTTCTGAATTTAACCATGTATTAGTTTTATATCCTTACATAATGAAAATATTGAAAAAAATGCGATTGAAATTTTAATAAATTTTTATTTTTAATATTATTGTACAGTAGGCTATGGATGAAAAACAATAACAAAAGAACAAAATATAGCTGCTGTCAAATAATAATTGGCGTACTAATTGTTGTAAATTGTTATTCTTTGTGTTTTGAGATTATTTTGTGACAATATGGCTGATGTTTATACAATGAAGATTTGTATCGTTTATTATTAATTTATGGTGAGTGTAATGAAAATGCCATACAAGCGTGCAATATTTATGCCACGAGATATTCAAACAAACCGCGTCCAGGGAGGTCAGTAATCAGGCGATTAGAACGAAATTTGAAAAACTATGGATCATTTTCACAAAAACGTGAAAGGCAACATCCCGTGAGAAACAATGAAGAAATAGAAATCGCAGTTTTAGCTTTTTGCGCATTTTGAAAAAGCATAATTTAAAATCATATTCATACAAACTATTACATGCTATACATAATAATGACAATGAACGCAGAATAGTGTTTTGCGAATGGTTTTTGGTGCAGTATCAGGACGATAATAATATTCTTAGAAAAATTCTGTGGACAGATGAATCTAAATTTTCAAATAATGGATTATTTAATAGAAATAATGAGCACATTTGGGCTGAAGAACATCCTCGTGAATTTAGAGAAAAAAATAATCAACACAGATGGAGCTTTAATGTATGGCTTGGAATGTTTGGGAATAAAATTATTGGACGACATTTCTATCAAGACAATTTAAACGCTGCACATTATTTATGTTTCTTTGAAAATGAATTATTAAATTATTTAGAAGATTTAAACTTGAATGAAAGACAAAATATATGGTTCCAACAAGATAGAGCGCCGGCTCACAATACTCGTCGAGTGTACGACTTAATGTTTTTACTGTACGAATATACCAAAATCTAATGGTTTCTTTTCATATTAGAATAGGGTAGAAATACAAGAGTTCAGAAATTTCTGAATGATAGTATTTGAGTTAGAGCGAAGACAAAATTCATACACATACACATGCACACACGCTCACACACACACACACACACACACACACACACACAGACATCGTGAAAATGTTAAAATGGGCTACTTGCGTGGTACTAAAAATCCGATTTCTGTCACTATATACGTAAAGTTATATTGAAAACATATACAAAAATATAAATTTTATTTTAAAATAATTATTTGTTTTTTACTAAATTAAGAAAATTTTCTGTGACGTCTTTATATTGAACTGGGGAGGGGGAAACATGTTTAAGAATGTTATCAATAGATGGCATGGCGTGCGAGAAAGTTTTAATTTGAATTTGACATTAGTTCATTTTTCTCTCTCTCTGGTCTCTCAAATATATTAATTACTTCACAAATAAACACATAGGTAGTTACTTGTAATTTAAAATATCGATACCAAAAAGATAAACTAAAATACTAACCTCCAAACTATTATTGAAACGTCAAACAGGTGATCTACATTACCCGCACAAACATACCATTACTATGGGACGGCACCACGCTGTGACTTTACGACTATTCATTGGTGCGGCGTAATTCTACGTCATACATGGCGGGAATTCAAATAATCAAATTTCATTATTTTATTCTGGCTAATTAATAAAAATTTTGTCAAAAGAAAAAATATGGGTAGCAAGTTTTTACCTTCTCTTCAAAAATATTAAATAAAAAAATCTGATGTGGCCAACACAAAACCTCCCGCTATTTTTATTAATTTAAATACATACCTACCTACGTATTTACTAACGTTGCAAACTGTTCCATTGCAGAAAACTATTGCTTTATTTACTATTTTCTTTTTAAAATGTCACTATTATTAATTTGAAGTGATAAGTTTTCTGACAGTGACATTTACTGTCAGTTACATTCATTTGAGAAATGAACTGTGTAACAAAGGAATAGTTTTTATCTTAGGCTTCGCGACTAATAAAAAAAATTATTTTTAAATTTATCTGTTAAATAGGTATATAGAAAAAGTATTAATGTATTCCTGTAGAAAATTCAATAATCTTTAATTTTCATATTTTTTGAAGAAAAACCATTATGAGCTTCAAGTAAAGTATATCCGATTTACACCAAAATCTAATGGCTTCTATTCCTATTAGAATAGGGTAAAAATACAAGGTTTCAGAATTTTCTGAATGATAGTATTTGAGTTAGAGTGCAAACAAAATTCGTACACATACACACACACACACACACACATACATACATACATACATACATACATACATACAGACATCATCGGGAAAATGTTAAAAATGGATTCTAGGGACCTTAAAACGTGGTCATTTACTAAAATCTCGATATGTGATTTATGGCACGATCCCTACACCTCCCTTACCAAGGGTAGCGGGAGGTAAAAAGGTACGCAAGTAGCCCATTGGATGGGGAAGTTTAGCATGGTAAAAATTCTACATAACATACTATTTTCTCACAAATGACTGCTGAAATTGAAATTAAAAATTAAAATTATTGCTCCATTTATTTATAATTAATATTTTTTGGGTAAACTCTAAGTACGTCACAAGTCAGTTATGCGCAAACTCAGACAGAACGATAAAAGCGAACCACTTGAACGTAGGTCGAACAACACCTCAGTCTCAAGTGACTGGTAATCGCAACCGCGTATAAATAGACATACGTTGTACCAAGCCTCTACGACGTCATCACAGCTTAAAATCGGCTTTTCCGGAAAATCTGGGCATTTTTGAAAAAAATAAAACATGTTACATCATTCTTCAAGTCATTTCCCATGGAATAAAAGAATAAAAAAAAATCGCTAAACTTCCCCATTGTAGAGACCTTAAAACGTGACCCTATACCTCCCTTTCCAAGTGTAGCTGGATGTAATTTTTTTTCTTAAAATGAATCATGCGCAGGTGCGATCCCGTTCGCTCGACATCGTCGACTTCTACCGCAACTTCACCGTGACCGTGGAAGTGGGCGACGTGTGTAGCTTCGCCCAGATGGACGTCAGACGTCACGGCAACCCCGACTGGCATGTGTCGGACTCCGATGACGCTGAAAGCGGTGGGCCCGCGGTACCAACGGCGCCGCCAGCAGTGCAATGTGCAGAGGACGGCAAGACGGAACTGTCGTTGATACATTTTACGCTTACCAATCCGAGATGGCAGATGCCGAGCGATGCGCAGACGTTTGTGCATAAGTTGAGGAGGAATGCGAGGAAGGAGCTTGATACTGTGGTGAGGGAATGTTTTTTACAATTTTAATTTCATAGTAGAGTGAATTTGGTTTTAATGTTCCATATATTTATTTAAATGTTAAATACAAGTCATGTACGTTTCGGGCAAAAATTAGCCCGTCTTCAGTTATATAAAATTTACAAAAAAAAAAAAATATTGTTACAATAACGTTTATTTTTCATCGTTCCTGTTATGATTATCTATAAATCATGGATATGATTTTTTCACATAAACTGTAAATGTATTTATAATTGGATTTCATAAATGTGTTTATATATTATTCTTGTTGAAGATGGGCTAATTTTTGCCCGAAACGTACATAACTTGTATTTAACATTTAAATAAATATATGGAACATTTAAGACCAAATTCACTCTACTACGAATCCCATGAAGGTTCCCAAAAGATACTCCATTTAAAATTTTAATTTCAGTTATAATAGGCGTTTTTGTAAAGTCAATTAGTGCTTTCTGTTTGATGACGTCACAGATATATCTGATACATCCGATTATCGAAGCTTTTACGAATGAGTCAGACCTGCAAATTTGAGGTTATAAAAGAAGTTTAATTTGTTAAAATGGATAAAAAAAAAATAGCATTTGTTTCTGTAGTAGTACAGGGTGGAACAAATTCGAGTTCCTTATATAAAAATCTTTCTTATTATGCTACACTTTCTGAGAATATTTTAATAGGCACCACAGGAATTTTCGATCGTCTTTTGTTTTTTAGCTATAGGCACAGAAGCGACACTCCTTGTCAACACCATTGTTGTTGTGAATTGACATTTATGACCTTGAACTTTAAATTTATTGGAAAATTTACGCGCGAAATTCAAATTGTTTTAAATGGTAAAAGAATAATTAAAAATAAAGTACTAAAATTTTAATTTTATTAACGAATTAAATAGAATTCAGATAAAATTAACACATAATTATGTTTTTATTAAACAAATACCTGAATTTTACAAATTTGGTGTGGGAAACACAAACGTCATACTCGATGAATATATACCATATCCTTTTCCATCTTTTCTGGATCATTCGAAAACGAAAAAACTTACATTTCCCTTTTTTAAATCTACTTATACAGCCTTTATATGAACAAACAAATCCTCCCGATTCTTCCTTCTTCGTTTTTTTTTTTTCATTTTATTAGAAACTAACACCACTTCTAAAATTCTCAAACAGTTCAAAAAATGACATACGTATATCAAAAGTGAGAAGACGTGTTTGGTTTGCTTGAATTAGCCATAACCCTAAAATACATGGGCGTGACAAGCTGAGACAACCGCTCCTCCAGAATATGTGAAATATAATGATTTTCTTTATGATAACGATATTTCCTATCGTTTGTTGAAAACAATATAATTGTTCTTATTAGAAATCAATTTGTGTTTTTCAATTTACTTTCATTATTGACCCCTAACAGAAAATTTTCTCGTCGAGATAATGAAAAAAACAAAGAATCGAAGATATGCCAAAACAATCCGATTTTATCCGATTAGCCCTTTACATTTGTTGGCATACTCTTTCTTTCTCTAATTTTCGTTTCTCTCTCTGACTATCGCTTCGGTATAAATGTTTATTCTGTGCTATAGGTTAAAACTTGTTTTTCGCTTATTTTGAAAATACCTCATATCTTGCTTTTTATGAAAGATACAGAACAAATGTTTAGATAATTTTTATACAGTTTTTTATGTAGAATAACGTGGTCTAATTAGATTTTTTCAAAATTTAATAATTCTCGAGATATAATACAAACATAATGGGTGCGATTCAGTGGGTTGTATTAGGCTATTTTAAGATCTGTATTAAGAGTTGTATTAAAAAACCTGATTCAGTGGCTTGTATTAGACTGTTTTAGAGTGTTTATTTTAATACAGGTGTATTAGTTGCCTAGGAAATTAAAACACTTCTTAAAATGGGTTATATCTGTTTTAAGTATTGTATTAATTAACCTTAATTCATAATGTCAAATATGAAATATTAAAGTAAAATTATATATTTGACTCTTCATAAACTATACTAAAGCAAATATTGAACTTAAAATGATATAATAAAAGAGAAAATGAATAATTTAAAAAATTGAGGTTAATATGAATAAATTCAGGCAAGTTACAACAATTATTTATATGTTGTTTATTTTCTGAGTTTGTTTAATTAAAATGGGTTACACAATACGTGCTGTTGAAAGAGTTGAGCATGTTCGGCATGTTGTTGATTGTAGAAGACGAAGACGGATATACAGAAGACGAAAAACTATGACGATACTCTCTCCGAAAGTGATACCGATTATCGAAAAATGTATTTCAGCATGTAATAAATTTGATTCGAGATGACATATCTGGGTTTGGCGGTGGTGTACCTCCTCCACTTTTAGTTTTTCTTTTAAATAATGTGCAATTTCACTCTGTGAATTGCGTTTCAATCTCCGCCACATTTCTTTTATACGGCCCAATCCTTTATTAAAACCACTTGTCTCCATTTTAGCTTTTGTCTCCCCATGCAGTTTTTTTCATTTTTTATTATTTTAATGTCCTTTCCCTTATTTTCAATAAAACCGTTCCGTTTAGTAATTGCCTCTTATTAAAATAATCTTTTCTTCATTAGACCAATTCGGTTCTGTAATTCTTTTTCCAGACATTTTAATATGCTAAAATTTAATATATAGTTCATAAAGTAGTGTAACATAACCTAAAACAACACAAATACAAAATATTGACGTTCCAAATGTCACCAATTTCGCACTTTGACAGTTATTACAGTGTTGCCAAGTGTAATTTTTGGAACAGAAGTGTTTTAATTAAAACAGCTTAATACAGACCAACGACGAAATATAACTAGACAAAACATCGTTTCATTTGTTTTGATTTCGGCAGACCAGACAGAGATAGAGATATGTTTTATCTAGTTCGAGCATTTCTCACTAGAGGTGCAATGTCATTGACATTTTAGATCAGAAAGTTTTTTAGAACATACATCAAGTTATACATATATTTCGATTATAGGCCAAATCTGCAAGTCTTACAGATCTGTAAATCTGTAAAAAAACTTATAAAAACGCATCCATTTTGCATATGAGACGCGGGCTTTGACATTTGCTTGTATGACCCTCCGCAACAAGGTTGCCAAGAATACAGCTTGTATACTTTGCCTGTGTTGCCAAATGAATTTAAGCGTAAAATTAATTTATAATAATATCCAATATGATTTGTTTATTTAATTATTTATAAGCTTTGGTCACAGAATAGATATTAATACAGAATCGACACTCCTTGTCAGCACCATTGTTGTTGCGATTTGATGTTTATGACCTTGAACTTTAAATTTGTTGGCAAATTTGCGAGCGAAATTTAAATTGTTTTAAATGGTAAAAGAAAATTTTTAATTTTATTAACGAATTAACAGATAAAATAAACACATAATTATATTTTTATTAAACAAATACGTGAATTTTACAAATTCAATACAATGCGGAATTTTCTATATCTTTGATGCGGGAAACACAAACGTCAGACTCGATGAATATGTCCCAAATATCCTTATCCATCAAATTTTCTCTTCCTCAGGCCTTGAGCCACATTTTACACCTATATTTATTAAATGAATATACATTTTGCATGATATGGAAGTCGTTTTGCATTACTTACATTTAAGGATCTTTCGGAAACGAAGAAAACTTACATTTCACTTTCTCCATTTTTTAAATCTACTTATACAGTTTTTATATGAATAAACAAGTCCTCCCGATTCTACCTTCTTCGTTTTTTTCCATTTTATTAGAAACTAACAACACTTCTAAAATTCACAAACAGTTCACAAAATGACATATGTCAAAAGTGAGAAGACGTGTTTGGTTTGCTTGAACTAGCCATAACCCTAAAATACATGGGCGTTACAAGCTGAGACAACTGCTCCTCCAGATTATGTGAAATATAATGATTTTCTTCATGATAACGAATTTTCCTATCGTTTGTTGAAAAAATAACATGTTTGTTCTTATTAGAAATCAATTTGTGTTTCTCAATATATTTTTATTATTGACCCCAATAGAAAATGTTCTCGTCGAGATAATGAAAAGAACAAAGAATGGGAAGATACGAAGATATGCCGAAACAATCCGATTTTATCCGATTAGCCCTTTAAATTTGTTGGCATACTCTTTCTCTCTCTAATTTTCGTTTCTCTCTCTGACTGTCGCTTCTGTATAAATATCTATTCTGTGGTTAAGGGGTAATTTTATTAGTGTGATACATAAATATTATGTAATTTTCTGAACGTAGTTGTTATTGACAAAAATATATTTTCCAGGTGCAGCCATTATCCAACCCAGGGGCCCTAATGTCCAGCCTCCATACCGTCAGCAGCATGAGCGCCGGCTACAACAGCGTCGTGGCCTCCATCATCCAAAACGCCATGCAGGCCAGCGTCACCAGCGTCGGAGACAGCGCCGGCAGCTTCAACGCCATGCTCCAAGCCGACCTGGGCGAATCCAGCATCGTCCGCGGCGGTTTGAACCGCGCTGAGGGCCCCCTTCACGTCAATTCAAACCACGGCCTCCTACAATCTCTCCACACCACTAGCATCACGGCTTCTCTCCCGGGAGAAGAGAATATCCCGTTGGAGTATACAGCGGCTGATATGAGTTTGAGTACGTTGTACCTCCACGCGTTGCACCAGCAGAGGATGAGGCGGCGTGGGGCCCAACTAAGGCAGCATCATGGGGATCTAGTGAGGAGTAGTATGGCGGCCGGGCCAGGGCCAGGGCAAGTGCAAGCGAATGTCGCGTCTGGCAGTTCTCGATTGGCGGAGTCGACGCCGTTGCTGGCGAAAAAACGGTGAAGTAAACTTTTGCCTCTAGTCAAACAACGACAGCACGTAGTGTATGTTTAAAGTGTTCCATAAACCCAGTACCTGTGACTGACTAATCTCAGCTTAAGTGAAAAACGCTGCAAACTTCTATGTAAACGTAAGGTTAAATTATAACAATAAATATTTTAAGGCGACGATTTTGTTCATTCATGTTTTTGTCTTAAACAAAGTGGCAGTGAAATTTCAACATATAAAAATTAATCATTTCAAATAAGGTACGAATGTTTTACCTTCTGACACCTTTAAGTAAGGAAGGTATTGTCTTTGGTCAAAAAACTCGATGGGGAGTTTTTAATGAATAAGCACGTTTTAGGGTACCTATTATACGAATTTATTATTTTTACGATGGGTGTGTGTGTGTGTGTGTGTGTGTGTGTGTGTGTGTGTGTGTGTGTGCGCGCGTGCGTGCGTGTGTGTGTGTAACAAATATTTCTCCGATAATAACTCAATATTACAATTCTAAAAATTATAATTCTTTCGTATTCCTCTTATTCATATGAAGAACTGATTAGATTTTAGTTCAAATTGGTCCAACCAGAAGTACCCTTATTTGACGATTTTAACAGTTTTTCTTAAAAAAAAAAAAACGTAGTTAAATATTTTTTCACATTTTATTATAAATATTAAAGAAAATGTTCTTCTTTATACGGTTTGATTATACATTTTCCTTCATATTCAGTAATTTAGTTAAAGAATTATAAAGAAATTAACTTTCAAAAATCAGTTAGCTTTGCTATAATCATACATAATATACCTATACCCAAATCATTCAAGCAGCCAATGCAAGTCATCACAGTAAAAACCTTAATGCATTAAAATCACTAATAGTGAAAAATGAAATAAAATTTCAATCATTTTTAACCGCCAAAAAGTGTATGGCCTTATGTAATTATTATTAAGATGAATAGTAGAGTTCATTATTTATCATATATGACATGAATAATATATAAATAATGTACATCAACGTCATATTATTCGTTTAATTGTTGCTATAGTTGGCAACATTGATAATTTGTATGTTCATACCACCGACCAAAAAACAAAGGGAGACTTGACAGCTCCATGTTATTTGAAAAGATAGAAGTGCGTGGAGCGAAGGTGGGTGGGGGTTTGGTCAGCAGAGACCTCCGACGGTGATTCCAAAACTCAAGTTGGTAATGAGGGTAGCATGCATCTATTCTGTAATGCGGGCAGCATGCATCTCTTCTGTAATGCGGGCAGCATGCATCTCTTGAATTTAAATATTTAAAAGATTGTAAGTAAATTCAACGTTTCTTTCGCAAACATTCGAAAACATTTTTGATATTAAATTGAATATCAAACATGTTTTCGATATTTTATGAAAGAAATATGTAGTTTATTTGGTTTTTACAGATAATATTAGAATATATGGGTTATTAAATTGTACACACGTCATAATTATTTGTAAATTTATTACAGCAGTAAATAATAATAAAAGTGTTTACAAATTATAACACTGAAATAATAATAATAATAATAATTAATAACATAAAGTCTCAGACGGCGTACTAAGCACATGTAACGGTTCTGATTGTTCGGCAAAATGAATAAGTTTATCCGTAAAAGTATTGGAAGTTGAAGGTTCCTCAGGTGTATATGGGACATTGAAATTCTCAGAAGACGTACTGAACAACAAATTTGACTGTTTTATCGTTACTGTTTCTCCACGAGTCAATGTCTCAGAAGCCGTGCATCTGTAATGGTTCTACTTGTTCGGCATTCGACAAAATTAATATCTTTATCAGTAAAGGTCTTGGAAGTTGAAGGTTCTTCAGGCGTAGATGGCACATTGAAATTCCCAGAAGACGTACTGAACAACAAGTCTGACTGTTCTGTCGTTGCTATTTCTCCACGAGTCAAACATTTATACATTCCTGTAACAGATAATATATAATGGTGTTAACTGCTAGTGTCTAAAAACGATTATTAGGCGACAAATTTGTGCCATATCAACCTTACAGTTGCTGACAAACTGCGCACGAGAAATCAACTTACACCGTCGATGACTCGAAGAGCCACTCCGTGCGGGTAGGCAAGTTTGCCCCGCACAAAGGCGCCTGATCATGACGGGCGTCAATTCAAGATAATTACTATTTTGTTAATTTGTTTGCATTAGAGCTCTAATTATAAGTTATAAGTAAAATAATTATCCTAACAAACCGATATTTTTCTAGCATTGTTATATTGAAATAATAATATTTTGGTTATAGCTCAAGAATATTAATTACAAGAATGAATCCAACAATGAATTTAGTACAAAAAAAGTAAAATAAATGTCCCGCTAAACGGATAATTTTCTGGCATTGTTATGCTGCAAGCTATAACTGTAAAATTGTTGATTACAACAAATGATTTTGATTATAACATAACCATATTGATTACAAGAATGAATCTAACAAAGAAACTTTCATCAATATTTTAAATCTAGCATTTTTCGAAGATTCAAAAGTATTTTAGTTTAAACTTGAAAGTGCGTGTTAATTTGCAAATGTACATTACGGGGAGGCGCTGATATATAAATTTGCACAAAGGCGCCTTTTACCCACGAAGCGGCAGTGAATTGACTCGTAGCTCAGTTATCCTCACCTCATTCTTTATATGTATATAAATAAATATCTATTTTCTACTCCCATGCGTGAAGTGAGTACTTCACGTATCAATTTTTATGTGTGAAGTTTGAGTTTTTGCATACGGTGCGTGAAGTAACATTTCACACACCGTTCATTATTTTAAATATTACAAACTGAATTGTATTTTAATAAAACAAAGCTGTTAAACACCCGTAACGTTGGTAACCATGGTTACACAAGTCGATAATACAGACGCTTTACGTTTAAAGAATGACAATGTGAAGAAAAAATATATTTTATTGCAAGGTCGTAGAAAAAGTATAGTATGTAACACGTGTGTGAAGCCTATTTTACATTCGGGTGGTGTGCAACACTCGCCTTCGGCTCGTGTCGCAATCTCCACCCTCATGTAAAAATGTCAGCTTCACACACTTGCCACATAATATACTATTATAAAATGCGGAATTTTTATAGAAAAAATATTTTTTCTGCAAACGGAGCGAAAGAACTATTTTCGCGCCAAAAATGCGGCGCGACAGTTGCATTTTTCTGGCCACTCACGAAAACATTTTGTTGTTCTTTTAGCGTGTTCCCAGCAGTTGAGGATTGAAGAAAGAGACAAGTTTTTCTCAAAGTTCTTTATTTCAGGATAAACGAAAAGGCGCCTGCCAAAAATATAAACATAAATTTGTATTTCAAACAATCGGATACATTCTCAGAATTGATTAATATCGGTTTGAATAATTTTGAGAACGTAACCTAGGAAAAATAAATGTGACAAAAAATATTGTACATTATTGCATACCTTTTCGTACATTACAATAGCGCGTACATTATTTGCACATAACAATGGATTTTCAGCGTTGCACAACATGGATTGCACTCGATTGACGTAAATATTTCTCGTGTACGTGCGTTTTAAACAAAATATTTCTGACTGACAAGAAAGTGAATATAGTTGCGTAGGTAACCAAAACAAAGATACGAAATAAATCCGAACTTGAAGTTAGTTCTATGATGATCAGTAGTTACCAACCTAATATATTTAATTTGTCATTTTGACATATCGGTGACATATGGGCAAGATAGTTAACATCAACACATTTAAACGTTTCATTTATAATTTTATTGAACACAAATTTTTGAATAGTAAAATAGCGTGCGCATAAGAAACATTGTACATAAGTTGCTTACCAAAAGAATGCTGCTTTATTGTAAGAATAACTCCATGGTTTAATTTTTTGAGATCCGGAGTCCGAATACATTTTTCTTCAAAATGTAATCCACACAATTTTATATGGAACCGAGTACTCAGTGGTTTGTCCATAAATTCTGTAATACACATATCCGAAGTTCATTGATCCAAAACAATCATATCTCTTGGCAAAAAAAAAAACAAGCTCTTTATTATCCCTGCTGTTGCTTTTACAGCCAGGAACAACACAATACATTGTTCTCATTTTCTGAAATTAGAAATTTTGCATTATTTTCATTTTCATGAAAGTCGTTTGGGGTTGATTAATAAAATAAAAATTAAGTTACATACCTTATAAATGTGATTGAAAGATGCACAAAAGCAAAAACCAACACACGAAACACTCTATTGAGAAGCTTCGATTTTAACACCGTTGTTGAATGTCAAGTCAAATCACCAACCAAAAAATCTGATGTGGCCAACACAAAACCTCCCGCTATTTAATTTTTATTAATTTAAATACATACTTACGGATTTACTAACACTGCAAACGGTTCCATTGCATAAAACTATTGCTTTATTTACTATTTTCTTTTTAAAATGTCACTATTATTAATTTGAAGTGATTAGTTTTTTGACAGTGACATTTAATGTCAGTTACATTCATTTGAAATATGAACTGTGGAACAAAGGAATTGTGTTTTTCTTAGGCTTCGGGACTTGTAAAAAAAATTATTTTTAAATTTATCTGTAAAATATATAGAAAAAGTATTAATGTATTCCTGTACAAAATTCAATAATCTTTAATTTTCATAACGACAAAATGCGAAAAAATGGCATTTAATGGTATTTTTTGAAGAAAAATCATTATGAGCTTCAGGTAAAGTGCCATTTCCAGTTATCCGATTTACACCAAAATCTAATGGCTTCTTTTCTTATTAGAATAGGATAGAAATACAAGATTTCAGAATTTTCTGAATGATAGTATTTGAGTTAGAGTGAAGACAAAATCCCTACACATACACACACACACACACATACATACATACATACATACATACACACACACACACATACACACACACATACACACATACAGACATCATCGTGAAAATGTTAAATTTGGATTCTAGGGACCTTAAAACGTGGTCATTTACTAAAATCTCGATAAGTGATTTTTAGCACGATCCCTATACCTCCCTTACCAAGGGTAGCGGGAGGTAAAAACAAATGTGTTAACACACGCACTTTCTCCGCCGCCATCTCTGGAGATATTGCAGAAACTATTTGCTAATGTGCTGCCATCTGCCGGTGATTCCAAAGCTATACTCTCCCTTACTCTCTACCTCCCCTGCTCGCAAGTTCTTTGATCACAAAAAATCCTATACGCTGTCAGGGGGATGGTTCATACTGTCAAAGTTATTATTTGAAAAATATTTGTATCGTGTTTGAAACATTTTTGTGCGTTGTAAAGGCCTATTTATTATAAAGTAATGTTAAACGCAACGCAACGACGCAACGTGATCGTTAACGCAAACACTAAATTTGTGAGTCTGCCAAAGACAGCATTTCTAATCAATCAGAAGAATTCGGTATATTTCTTTGAAATTCACCAGCTATGAGTGCCCGTGAGGTGACGCCTGGTAAGCGCCCACACAGTAAAATATATCGTCATCATTACCGATGTCTACACATGTGTAGATAATGGCACACCCAGAAATGGGTAATATGCCGTGATGATATATTTATTTTATTTATTTATTTCTTTGAAATTCAGCTCACTTTTATTTATTGCCTTTATATGGCATACATAAATATAAATAAGGTTAGTATTATAAATAATTTTTTTTAAAAATAGAAATGGACAATGACGAAAATATTATTTATTTTGTAGATGTGACAGTTCATGACCATGTCGATAATACAGATTGCAACCTGTATAACTCTTTTCATAAAGATTCTAAAACTTCTGTAAACGTATCAGTACATGACGTCACACATCTAGTTACTTTTATTCAATTTTTATGAATGACGTGCATTGGCTGCTTGAATGATTTGGGTGATATGTGATATGATTATCATCCAGTGTCGTATTATCCCAGAAGCCCGGGCTTCTGGCGCAAAATTATGCCAGGAATTGAAAAAAATTCTTTTAAATGAAATTAATTTGACGACACTGTGAATATTTTTGCTAGTACCAAAGCAAGAAAAACGTCATTTTAATTATATTTTTGTTATTATATTATTTTAATTAAAAATAAAACTAGTTTCAATGGGTGCGATTCAGTGGGTTATATTAAAGTCTGTACTAACACTTGTATTAACTAAAACACTGTTTTAGTTAAAACACAAAATTACACTTGGCAACACTGTAATAACTGTCAAAGTGCGAAATTGGCGGCATTTGAAACGTCAATATTTTGTATTTGTGTTGTTTTAGATTATGTTACACTACTTTATGACCTATATTTTAAATTTTAGCTTATTAAAAAATGTCAAGAAAAAGAATTACAGAACCGATTGGTTTAATGAAGAAAAGATTATTTTGATAAGAGGCAATTACTAAACGGAACGGTATTATTGAAAAAAAAGGGAAATGACATTAAAATAATAAAAAAGCTGCATCATTTTGATGTGGTAAATTGGAATGTCCAAAGAAATAAAAGTGATGTTTGTGCTGAGTGATATTTTTACCTTCCGTCACCTTTAGGTAAGGAAGGTATTGTCTTTGGTCAAAAAATTCGGTGGTGAGTTTTTAATGAATAAGCACGTTTTAGGATCCCTACAATACGAATTTACTATTTTTAAGATGATGTCTGTATGTATGTGTGTGTGTGTGTGTGTGTGTGTGTGTGTGTGTGTGTGTGTGTGTGTGTGTGTATGTGTGTCCGTGTGTGACAAATTTTTCTCCGACGATAACTCCAATACTATAATTCTAAAAATTATAATTCTTTCGTATTCCTCTTCTGTACATCCATATGAAGAGTTGATTAGATTTTGGTTATAACTGATCCACCGGAAGTACCCTTATTTGAAGTTTTTAACCGTTTTTCTTAAAAAAACGCAGTTAAATATTATTTTTTGACATTTTGTTTTTATATTTATTAAAGAAAATACTCTTCTCTATATGGTTTGATTATTCATTTTTCTTCATATTCAATAGATGTAGAGTTAAAGCATTATAAAGAAACTAATTTTCAAAAATTAGTCAGCTTTGTTATTTATCATGGAAACAGCTGACATAATTATTCAAAAAAAATTAATTGACAGATGTCAGTTGCAAGTGCAAAACCAAATATGGAAAAAAAGTATAGGATCTAAAATTGGTATGTCATAGTGTTGCTCGCAAGTGACACGCAGAGAAAGGCCAAAGAGAAGATGGAAGGACATTACTTAGTGTAGCTTATGTTATAATTTTATTGGATTTATAGAACCTTTTCAAATGAACTTTTGGTATGGAATTTGTAAAAAATAGTATGTGTTCCTGTTCGATTTTACATGATATTATATAGAATCTGTTCCAAGGACCTTTTGGTATGGGATTTGTACAAAATACATGGAATTGACGGAAGGTCTTGTGCTGGCCACAACAGATTTTTTATTATTGTAATCAAGTTTCCATTATTGTATATAAGCATTTCTTTGTTGTAATCAAAATTTCTTTATTTAAGGATTTCTTTGTTTGTAATAAAAAAAATCAAATCAATATTATTTAAATTCAATGTAGCGGGGCCCCTAAAATGTGAGGGGCCCATAGGCAATTACCTACTCTGCTTAATGGGTAATCCGGCACTGATTGAAATGCAATTCAAAGGGTGAAATTGTGCATTATTTAAAAGAAAAAATAAAACTGGAGAAGGTACATCACCGCCAAACCCAGATATGTCAATTCGAATCAAATTTATTACATGCTGAAATACATTTTTTGATAATCGGTATCACTTTCGGAGAGAGTATTGTCATAGTTTTTCGTCTTCTGTATATCCTTCTTCGTCTTCTACAATCAACACACGCCAAACATGTTCAACTCTTTCAACAGCACGTATTGTGTCACCTATTTTACTTAAAAAAACTCAGAAAATAAACAACATATAAATAATTGTTGTAACTTGCCTGAATTTATTCATATTAACCTCAATTTTTTAAATTATTCATTTTCTCTTTTATTATATCATTTTAAGTTCAATATTTGTTTTAGTATACTTTATGAAGAGTCAAATATATAATTTTACTTTAATATTTCATAGCCTAATACAACCCACTGAATCGCACCCAATGTTTTTACTAATAAAAAAGCCCTCCCATGTACCCGCGTATGATTGTCATTTTTCGAATCATTGGTTATTACTCTTTATGTCGGTTGTTATATTTAATTACTTGTTATAATTATTGCTTTCTTACTAAAAAATTTCAAAAATTTGTTTTTTCATTCATTTAAACCAAGATGGCAAAGGGGAAGGGGGCGCAAAAAATTCAAGGGTTTCTAGCGCCAAAGTACCTGTTATCATCGATGATATTTTTGAGTGAAACCGAGTTGCTGCTTCGGTTCCACGAGCAATATCTTCGATTATTAATCATATCACGATCTTATATTTAATGAGAAAATAATGAATTTTTGTTAAAATTAACTGTCATTGTTGTAAATAAAGAAAAATCCCATAGTAACGAATGTAAATGTGATAATTTCTTTGTTTTTTATCATCGCTCTGATAGACATGCATCGACCTTTAAACTAATAGACGCAGCGTACGAGCAAAAAGCTTGTCCCGCCATAACGGTGCAGACACAGTATCTCTATCCTTCATCAGTACGGAAGTTAAGAAAACGCGACAAAATAAAAATTTGATTTGTCCCTAACTTGTTATACTTGGTGCATAATCGCTAAGAGTATATATTTATTTTTTTTGTGCATAATTACTTTCATTATATATTTTTAATACAATATATTGTATACACATATTATATTATAGGTTACAAGTAATAATTTATAAGAACTTACATATGAAATGACACAGCTAAACGGCGTACGTACTGCTGACTGCACAAAATACACCGTTTTCCCATTATTTTGTCGCATATGCAGCTCACAACACATATTCGTATATGTTGACAGAAATAATTGTAAATGTTCTCCAAAAAAGTAAAATAATACACAAACAGTCACGAAGCGTCAAATAGATTTTGACAACTATTTAGTGATAGAGAGCGATGTATAGAGGTTTACATATGGCTGAAAAAGATGTACAATGAGTACGAACGCATGCGCAGTATACTTTAACTGAGAACTTCCGTGTTGTTGAAGGACAGAATATATATTTCTATCCTTTTATGTTGGAGCATTATTCTAACAATAAAAGAATAGGAAACACTTGGTCCATTAGTTTAAAGGTCGATGTAGACATGTAATTAGGGAAATTCTGAATGTTGAAAAACAGGTCACGTGACTAGTGAATTATATTCTCATGGAAACAGCTGATATATTCAAAAAAATTTAATTGACAAATGTCAGTGTCAAGTGCAAAACCAAAGATGAAAAATATAGGTTCAGAAAGTGGTATAAGTCATAGTGTTCCTCGCAAGTTTCATGCAATAGCAGCCTCGCTTCAGGATTGGAACTTTCAATGCCGGGAGTATGAGGAAGGCCAAAGATGGAAGGACTACGTCGCGGGAAGACTTGAGAGAGGAAGAACTACCAAATATTTGCCATTTTTTTTTATTTCATAAGAAGCCGAATTTTAAAAAAGAAAAATTAAGGAATTTCTGAATTTAAATATACTAAAACGTAAAAAAATAAAAAAGTCGTAGAATCACCCTTTGCATTGATCATGTTGAAAGTTATGAAGAAGTGGCAACACCGTAGAGCGAGGGATAGGGTGAGGAGAAGGGAAAAAATTGAGCATCAGTCCATATTTATTTGACGGCGGGTAAAGCAATTCTACTAGGAATTTATGGTTTAGATAAAATATTAAACTCGTAACTATTTAAAAAATCTTTATTAAAAACTACTTTTCATTCAACACCAAATGATATACAATAATTCTGCCATAAGTATCAAAACTTTTACCAAACTGTATTCTAATATTTTGCGCCGTGTAACTCTTACAAAGTTTAATATTCTGGTATAAATTATTAGTTTCAAATCTCAAATTTTCTGAAGAGATATCAGGACTATTGTCGAGAATCTCTAATAGTCCGGTTTCAGCAGCGAATCCGCCTTGAAACTGAATTCCTACATTGGAGAACGTTTTTGCAGGGTCGTACTGTATTTGCAACCATTGATTTTCACCCTGTAAATCAGAAAATTGTATTATTTTATTATTGTTGTAAGAATTTTTACCTATTTTTTACCTCGTCTGAATTCCAACAAGTTTCATCATTTCCATCAAACATAAATTGTTTTCCGAAATTCTTTACATCTTTATTTATCGTACTGCTCACCCTAAAAGTAATCAATGGTAACCTTTAAATGGGAATATTTTTATGAAATGAGGACAAAGGGGTAACTTAAAAATGCTAAAAATTGCATAGAGATTTTAGTAAATAAGCACGTTTTAATGTCCCCAGAATCCGATTTTAACATTTTTACAATGATTTCTGTGTGTGTGTGTGTGTGTGTGTGTGTGTGTGTGTGTGTGTGTGTGTGTGTGTGTGTGTATCCTGTGGACACGTTATTCAAATACTATCAGAAAATTTTGAAATTTTGTATATTCATTCTATACTAATGTACTCGCTAATGCATGAAAAAAATATATTGAATATTATTTTTCAACCAGTTTTACCAATAAAAATTGAATATAATGGTACAGTAGTACAGTCTTCAATGGGGGATTACACCATTTTTTTTTTATAATTTCATCTGAAAATATTAGGAAAACTAAGACTATTGATGAAAATCCGGTGAAAAAATTCCTATTAATAAGCGAGTTATGGTCTCCCGAATTTTGAAAAGGTTGACGTGACGTCACATTTATGTGTTTTTATATCAAACTGTTTTCATAATGGACCTAAATGTTCTTGAAATATATGCTATTTTAAGTTATATTTACATAAAAATAAATGAATATTATAACACTGTATAAGTCTACATACTTTATAATTACAGGTGTATTTAAATTATTAAGTTTAATGCAAGAAATTTATGTTAAAATAAAAACTGTTTGAAGACTGCAGTACAGGAATGTTAGCCCCTCCTTTCGAATTTGAATTTCTTAACTTCCATTGGTAGTAATCCCCACCTTCTATCACGCTATTTGTAATGCATGTATAGGCGGTTTCTCGGTCGCCAATCAAAATATTTTCATATTAGTGTCGAAGCGCTATAACAAAAAACCCTTTATTTCCGAAATATCTCGATTATACCATTTCATTTTTTTTATTAATATTCATTATTCAGCATATACATTAGCAATAGCATTTAGTAAATAACTTTAAATATAAATTTGTAAAATGATTTATTTTTATACATCATCTTGCCTATGCGTCAAACAAAAACAATACTTTGATAACAATTTTGACATATTTTAACAAATATCACTGTCAGGAAACAATTACATTAAAATTAATAATGAAACCGTGTTAAGGAGAATGTAGTAGTAAAATATATACCTAATAGGGGATTCCAGCTCAATCGAATTAAAGGAAAATAGTAAAAAAAATACGAATGTATATGCTGAATAACGAATATTAATAAAAAAAATGAAATGGTATAATTGAAATATTTGTTATAGCGCTGCGACACGAATATGAATTCAATATATAATATTTTGATTGGCGACCGAAAGACCGCATATACATGCATAACAAATAGCGTGTTAGGAGGTGGGGGTTACTACAAATGGAAGTTAAGAAATTCAAATTCGAAAGGAGGGGCTTACATTCCTGTACTGCAGTTTTCAAACATTTTTACCTTCCGTCAAAAGGAAGGTATTGTTTTTGGTCAAAAAATTCGGTGGTGAGTTTTTAATGTATAAGCACGTTTTAGGGTCCCTACAATACGAATGTAATATTTTTAAGATGATGTCTGTATGTGTGTATGTGTGTCCGTGTGTGTGTCTGTGTGTGTGTCTGTGTGTGTGTCTATGTGTCCGTGTGTGTGTGTGTGTGTGACAAATTTTTCTCCGACGATAACTCCAAAACTACAATTCTAAAAATTATGATTCTTTCATATTCCTCTTCTTTACAACCATATGAAGAGCTGATTAGATTTTGGTTATAATTGGTCAACCGGAAGTACCCTTATTTGAAGTTTTTAACAGTTTTTCTTACAAAAATGCAGTTAAATATTATTTTTTGACATTTTCTTATTATATTTATTAAAGAAAATACTCTTCTCTATATGGCTTGATTATTCATTTTCCTTCATATTCAATAGATGTAGAGTTAAAGCATTACAAAGAAATTAATTTTCAAAAATTAGTCAGCTTTGTTATTTATCATGGAAACAGCTGACATAATTATTCAAAAAAATTTAATTGACAGATGTCAGTTGCAAGTGCAAAACCAAATATGGAAAAAAGTATAGGATCTAAAATTGGTATGTCATAGTGTTGCTCGCAAGTGACACGCAGAGAAAGGCCAAAGAGAAGATGGAAGGACATTAATTAGTGTAGTTTATGTTATAATTTTATTGGATTTATAGAACCTTTTCAAATGAACTTTTGGTATGGAATTTGTAAAAAATAGTATTGTGTTCGTTTTCGATTTTACATGATAGTATAGAGAATCTGTTCCAAGGACCTTTTGGTATGGGATTTGTACAAAATACATGGAATTGACGGAAGGTCTTGTGCTGGCCACAACAGATTTTTTATTTTAAAATAAATTTCTGGCATTAAACTTAATAATTTAAATACACTTGTAATTATAAAGTATGTAGACTTATACAGTGTTATAATATTCATTTATTTTTATGTAAATATAACTTAAAATAGCATATACTTCAAGAACATTTAGGTCCATGATGAAAACAGTTTGATAAAAAAACACATAAATGTGACGTCACGTCAATCTTTTCAAAATTCGGGAGATCATAACTCGCTTATTAATAGGAATTTTTTCACCGGATTTTCATCAATAGTCTTAGTTTTCCTAATATTTTCAGATGAAATTATAAAAAAAAAAAAATGGTGGAATCCCCATTCTAATGAAATTAAGGTTTGTAAATATAATATATTTTTTAGTTTGCACACTACAAATCAAACTGTTATCCATACGCTATCAATAAGCACGGGTTTTCGAAGTGTCAAATATTTGTTTACAACTACACATTTACGAAATGGATCATGTACGGCCAAGAATTTAAACAGATTGCATTTTAGAGCACCAGGAAGTTGATGCTGTGTGTGTGTGTGTGATGATTTTTCCTTAAAATCTATTAAAATTTAAAATATGACCCAAAACTTCTCAAATTTGGTATTTGAAACTGGTATATAATTTGAAATAACGTATTAGATTTTGACTATATATGATAAATCGGATGTAGTACTTAATTTGAAGCTCTAACAGATTTTTGAGGAAAAACAAGATATAATCCAAAATTTCATATTACAAACTTTTCTATTTAATGGAACAACAAATTAGATTTTGTTTACAAACCATCAACCAGAAGTGATACTTTACTTAAAGCTCATTGCTATATATTTTAAACATAGAATTGGAGGGAGGTCATGTGCTAGTCACATCAGATTTTTACCTCTCGCTAAGAGAGGTATTGGATTCATGCTAAAAATCACATATCCAGATTTTAGTGAATAAGCACGATTTAAGGTCTCTATAAAACAATTTTAGCACATGACCTCCCACCAATTCCATGTTTAAAATAGCAATGAACTTTAAGTAAAGAGTATCATTCCCGGTTGATCATTTGTAAACAAAATCTAATTTGTTGTTTCAATAAATAGAAAAGTCTGTAATACGAATTTTTTTGATTGTATTTTATTATGTTTTTCCTCGAAAATCGAATATGTTATTTTAATCATATACGAATTTAAATACCAAAATTGAGAAGTTTTGGTTCACATTTTAATATATTTTTCCAAGAAAATCTGTTCAGAGCATCAATAAAGTATCACTTCCGATTTATCAATTTTAGCAAAAATCTAATATGTTGTACCCAATAATATAAAAGTCATAAATACCAAATTTGAAGAGTTTTAGATTATATTTTAATATAGATTTTCATTAAAAACTGTTATGTGCTTCAAGTAAAGTACTTCCGGTTGTCCAATTTTATCCAAAATCTAATCAATTTTTTATATAAACATAGAAAGTTAAATACGGAAAATAGAAATTTTTGGAATTTTGTTATGAGTTATAAAGGACGAAAAAGCGTCGCACACACAGACAGACAGACATTATTGTAAAACTATATTTCATTTCAAGTAAGAAAATAGTAGATGGCGTTTGAGAGCCGACCATTTTTACATGGATTACATAAATAATTTAAATTCGTGATACCAAACTTTACCACTGATAAAACTATTTTTATCTGTAAAATGTACGGGTCCTGAATATTAAAATTACATCATAACATGGGTAAATAGCACTTAATTTTGTAGATTTTATTTAATAATTGACAGCTCACAAGTGATATTTTTATCGCTTTTGTGAACTAGGTTAGCATTCTGACCAATCAAAGGGCAGAATTTGTATCCCTATCTAAACCAACGCTATTTTCTTACCTGAAATGAAGTATACTTTGCGCTTATTCACAGAAAACACTATCGAATTTTTAGGCCGAAAACATTACCTCCCTTATCTACGGTGTGGCAGGAGGTAAAAATAATTTCAAAAATATGTATACTTTTTTCAATGATCGTAGAGTTACATTGTTTATTAATTTAGTACTTACTTGCATTTAAAAGACTGTGAATTATTCATTATTACTAATATTTTCTAAAATTATGCATTCGTAATAACATGAGTAAAATTTAAAAAAACTTTGGTTAAGTTAATTACATATCTATTCATATAAAATTGTATTTATATTTCGCAAATTCAATAATATATGTAATACATCACTTATTTTAATCTTTAAATTAATTAATTCATTCATTTATTCAGAAGAACAACCGACTGACATACACGCTTTAAATGAAAAGTAAGGTTATGTGTGTAGTGTTTGTATGTCAAAAGTAGACAACGTGGTTCGCCTGTTAACATTTAATCTTCAATTTTTTATTTAAAATCCCGCAATGTCAGTGTGGAAAAAAGCCTCAAAGGCAAACCAAAAAACTCACAAAGAAAGACACCAACCAGAAGCTCGAAAACATCTCGGCCTTCTCGAAAAGAAAAAAGATTATGTTAAACGCGCCCAAGACTACAATGAAAAGCAAGAAACTCTTAAAATACTTCGGAAACGTGCCTTAAATCGAAACCCAGAAGAATTTTATCATCATATGATCAATTCTAAAATAAAAAGTGGGGTACATCATGAAAAAGACACCACAAAAGAGCACACCGACGACCAGCTAAAGTTAATGGAAACACAAGATATTCGCTATGTTAACATGAAAAGAGTACAAGAAATGAAACGAATAGAACGTCTTCAATCCGGTTTACACTTAATAGATGTAGCAAAGCCCAAAAACAACCACAAATTCTTCTTTGAATCTAAGAAAGACGCAGTGCATTTCCAAGAAAATAGAAAGACAGACAACGTGAACTTTTCCCTGGAAAAATTGGCTGACAAACCATTGATTAATTTCGATGCAGATAATCTAGAACAAGTTACAAGAACGCGAGAAGGAATGTACAGTGAATTAGCAGGGAGAATTAAACGGGAAAGAGAATTGTCGGTGGTACAACAAAAATTAGAAATTAAAAGATATTTGCAGACGAAAAAGAAGAGAATGCCGCCGAAGAAAGTTAGTGGAGCTACGAAAGATACGCCCGCTATTTATAAATGGAGATCACAACGATTGAAATGATTATTTTTGTAGAATAATTTGTAATATAATCATTATTTCAATAAATATTGTGCATTTTATAAAAATTACATTCAAATTACTTATTGACACATAGTTCAGATACAAATTATTTTCAAAATCTGCTTTTATAGCATTTTAACAAATAGTTATTTATATATCAAAGTTCTACTTTTTATCACGAATGTAGAATTTATTTGCCGAGGTGCATATTAAATTTGATTTGAAATCGATAATGAAAGTAATATTTATAGGTTATGTTGACATATCCGTCCTATCTGTCCGTTGCTATGTGAAATAAACGAACTTATGTTCAGTGTGGCGAACCTCCTAATATTAAAGTTATCGTAATAAACACTTTAAATTAACTGTGTTATCTCAAACTTCATCGAAATTATTTAATTTGTTTTTTTTTGTACATAATTTTTGTCATTTTACGTACAAATTTACTATTGTAAATCGTACACCTGTTCAAATTGTCATGTGTACAATAATTATCATAAGGTTGGCAACACTACATTTGTAAGAAATGGTACCACACTTTTCTATGAACTAGTAATTTTTGTGGACGATTTCAAATAAAATTGTTTTAATAAAATTTGTAGTTTTTTGCGTAGATAAAATGGCTTATTAGATTTTTGAAAACAATAATTCTCGACATATAAATACATACTTATGATTTTTTAAATGGAAATCTATATTGAAAATATTTTCACCTTTTTGCTTATTTTATATGCTTTTCAATTGTCGCGTTCAGCCGCAGCTAGCTGCTAGCTCGCTAACCTAGCGAACGTCGTTGAACGGTCCGCTGTCCGACCGCTAGATTCTAGCTGCTAGTCTAGCGGGCTAGCGAAAACAAAACGTGCTAGATGACCTAGCGTACTGCTATAACTGTCAAAAATAGGATATATGGCGCTAGTAAATTCAAATTCAAATGAAATAATACAATATGAATATGAAAATATGTCATATTTGGTAGATGAAAGCAGAGAAATTCACAAAAATATTCAATCTGGTAAACTTTTACCTACTATACAGTGTGTCCCATTTAGAGGTGCCACCATTGGGATCTCGAGAACTATAAGAGATACGATGTCGGTTAAATGGAACTTTTTGTGCGCCTTTAGGAGGCCATCTCAGATGTGCTTTTGTTTTTCCAAAAATTCTCATAGGGCACTAGATAATGACGAAAAACTGAATATTGTTGATTTTTTCTTTTTCAAATAACTTCTAAACTATTAGTAATTAAGAAAAACGTTTCAAATATAAAAAATAGATATTTTTATTAGCTAACCAGTGGCGTATGAAATAAATTTTTATATCCGTAAATTTTCGAGATATAACACAAACTTATATTTTTTTTAATGGAACCCATATCTGATTTCAGTCTCAAAAAAATCATTATTTTTTTCTCTTTTCAATGATGTAAGGGTTATTATATTTTATATTTGTTTTGCTCCTAAAATTTAATTTTTCTCTTTATTTTCCTGAACTTTCTTATTACAGCAGACGCTCGATAATGTGAACTAATTCAAACCAAGTGTGGTTCACATTATCAAAATGTTTACATTAGCGAACGTAATTCAAATAATAAATGATTTATTAAAAGAAACATTTAATACATATTTATAACAAAATAAACAAATATTCTAACAGCGATAAGTATTTTTTAATTAGAAGAAAAATAGTTAACAATTTTAGTCTGCGTAAATTTGCGCTTAGCATTGTCTTCCAATGCCTGCGCCCGTAATTTACGAAGAACTAAAATATCCGTGTATGATACTTCTTTTCTTTCAGCCCAATCTAAAGCTTGGTTAAAAACTTGTATAGCTTGCGCGTCAGTCACTACACATCTGACTTCAATGGGATCGTCCTCATCGTTCTCACTGTCCATATCTTCCTCCTTATTAGCATCATTGGTCTGCTTATCTTCGTTCCAAAAATTAATATCAGTTGGAGTACAAACAATGTTGGGATTCACTATTTTCAATAAATCAACAACATCCAATGACGCACTAATAACAATATCAACGTTGGATCGCAAACGTTCTCTAATTACGCTTAAGGGAACATCGTCTTCTTCATCATCTCCATCATTGGTACATAAGAGATTGTTCCAACATTTTTGAATAGTTTGCTGATTAAGTTCATTCCAGGCCATATGTAAATTTAAAACAGCTTCTCGTAATGTTACTTTTTTTAAAGCCTCAGATATGTTTTCAGGATTCTTTGATAAGACAGACGAAAGTAGAAACTTTCGATAGTATAGTTTGGTGAGTCTTATTATATTCTGGTCCATGGGTTGAATTAATGATGTTACGTTGGGCGGCATGTACATGACAAAAATTGACCCATCCCCGCTTCTCAGTTGTTGCTCTGGAGGATGACTTGGTGCATTATCCAATAGTAACAACGCATTTATTGGAAGCTTCTGTTGTTTTAGGAAATCTTTTACCTACAAATTAAAAACACATCTTCAAATTGTGAATAAAGCATTTGTGATAACATATGTAATTGTCATACCTGAGGGACAAAGCGCTTGTGGAACCATTTCAGGAATACACTGCTAGTCATCCAAGCGGTTTTTGAACAGTCATAATCAACAGGGATATTAAAATTATGAAATGAGCGCGGATTTTTTGCTTTTCCAATTACCAATGGCTTTATTTTGTGTGAACCATTAGCATTAGTGCAGGCTAGAAACGTTATTCGTTGTTTCTCCGGCTTTCTGCCCGGAGCAGATTTTTCAAATGATGCAGTATAGGTTTTCTCTGGTAACATTTTCCAATAAAGACCATTTTCATCTGCGTTGTAAATTTGTTCCACTCTTAAATCTAGCTCTTTAATTGTTTTCATCAATATTTCTTTGAATGGTTGTACTAATTGTGGTTGTGCTGATAATTTCTCACCAGATATACAGCCTTATTCTGGTGTCCATGGTATTGAATACAATATTGTTTAAAATACCATTATTGTTTTCAATACAATAATTTTCCGAAATGGTATTCCGGTAACCATTAGTTTCAATACAATGTTGTTTCCAATACAATAATTATATTCTATACGATATGGTATGAAATTAGTATTCAGGTAACCATTTATTATTAAAACGTTATTGTATACGATGCAATTATCGTATAGATTCATGGTTTTGGTAAAGTCAAATTTTAGTTCGCGTTATGAACATTGTATAGTAGAAAAGTTTTACTATTTCATGAAATTAACTCTGTAACAGTATTTTTTTGGAAAGTTTAGTGAAAAAATAGTAACTAATAAAGAAATGACAATAATAAAAATGGATAATAATGGTTGTATTTTAATTTTTGACATGCTCGAAAATGAAAAAAATCTGTAGGTAAGTTATTAATTAATAAAAATGTAATTTGTTATAAAAAATATTTTTATTTAGACATGATTTACGTATAAATAGAACAGTTTTGCGTGATGTAGTGATCCCTTAACTCTTTCAGAGTGAAGAAATTGCGAGTCCTACAAATATAAAGATACTAAAAGCTTTACAATTTTATGGTCAACGAATCTACCACCAGTTGGCCAAGATTTTTAAATTTCTATGAGTCAGGCGTCCGTCAGTCGCAGCATAAAAGAAGTGACACAAATTATTGTCGAACATCTGAGTTTTGTAGTACGTTTTGAGGCATCCCTGGGGTTAATTCTTCTGTTCGTAATAAACTGTTCTGTTCGTAATAATATAAATAAATTTCTACTTGGCCAGGAGTTGCAGAATTTGTAGATACTGATTAAAAACCCGTAGCCAGGGCCGCGACGATTACGCTTCTGCATGGCCCATTTCAAAGCACATTTTAATCTTGACAGTTGTTCATTTCATCTTCAAATTGTTTTCCAAAATTTTATTTTCACATATTTGTATATATTTCTTTCTTCCGCTTTTGATATTACTTTTATACTCGTTTATACTACTTGTAATTGTTGGATACGATAAATAAATAAATAAATTTGAAGTTGTCTTTTAGAAACCTTCTTTTGACATGAACTCATGATTAGACTACACTATTACACACAAATGTCTCTTTGTGGATGTTTCACTTGGCACAAACACTTTTGTCATTCTTTAACTTCAAAATTTAAGCAAATGCTAGGTTAGGTGTCAGTCAGTGTTACCAATTGTCGCATGAAATTCTTCATATTTATTTAATAAAATTTATCAATATACAAATTAATATTTGCGTTATTTTACTTCAAATATCAATCCTGCGAATGTAAATGTACTAACATTGTAAAATTTATTTATTTAAATAAAATAATATTAAGATTTTATTCCAATTTTCTTCAGAGTGACATCACTGCAAAACAGGTGAATACAATATTGTATTCATTTCAATACCACTTTCATACGATTACAATGTGGACACCAGAATACCAAATCTATACGATGTCTTATAGAACATTGAAATCATTATTGTATAGATTACAATATTGCTTCGGATACAATGGTCACCAGAATAAGGCCGATAGACAGCAGTCGAATTCCATATCTTGTTTTGAATCGTTGTAGCCAGCCATCACTAGCTACGAAATTTTCAGTTTCTTTCAGTTTTTCATTTAACAGTCGAGCCCTCTCTTTCAGTATTTCGCCACTAATTGGGACATGATTTTCCCGTTGTTTTAAAAACCACTTATACAGGGAATTTTCCATTTTAGCCGCCTTCGCATTTTTTAAAGTTTTTCTATTTCCCGGACCTCCAAATGTATTGCACGTTCTTTGTAAAATTTGTGTTTTCATACGCTTGATTTTACAGATTGTTGCTTTCGATACTCCATATTTTTTTGCTAACTGTGTCACTCCCGCACCTAGTGCAACTTCGTCTATGATTTTTACTTTCTCACTTAATTTTAAAAACTTTCTTTTATAGGATGTGGATGCCATAGTCGTAAAAATGTATCAACTCGTGCAATGTACTCGCTTAAGGTCAAAAATGAAATACGTACGTATAAACGTATCCTAAACCCTCATACGACTGACCGAGTTTGTCGTACTTCATCGCAGAGGTTAATCCCCGACGTAAATCGGGGATTCACCGTCGCCAAGAGTTGTTTACGTCATCGAGCGTACACATTGTTTACGTTATCGCACGTTCCATTTGATTCTATAGAACGAAGTTTGTGTTTACATTAGCGCAATGTTTTCATTATCCCGTGTTTACGTTATCGATCTTTTGCTGTATTTCCCAAAAAAAACATTGTTATTTTTATTAATTATATTGTATTTGATCGAAATAATTTGTTTTATGCCTTTATTACTTAATATTTTCATTCTAGACTCATAATTACAAATTACACTAATGTGCCAAGGGCGACCAGATACAAAATATTATAAAAATTAGTTTGATACGTGTTTTGAGCAAAATTTTCTAACGAAATAAATTATTTAAATACAAGGAGTATTTCTAAATAGAAATCTACCAATATTTTCAAAATAATTATAAATTTAATACAAAATAAGGAAAAAATAATAAATTTGAAGGCAAAACAAATATAAAACATAATAACACTTACATCGTTGAAAAGAGAAAAAAATAATGATTTTTTTAAGACTAAAATTAGATATGGGTTCTATTTAAAAAAATATAAGTTTGTGTTATATCTCGAAAATTTACGGATATAAAAATTTATTTCGTACGCCACTGGTTAGTTAATAAAAATATCTATCTTTTGTATTTGAAACGTTTTTCTCAATTACTAATAGTTTAGAAGTTATTTGAAAAAGAATAAATGAACAATATTCAGTTTTTCGTCATTATCTAGTGCCCTATGAGAATTTTTGGAAAAACAAAAGCACATTTGAGATGGCCTCCTAAAGGCACACAAAAAGTTCCATTTAACCGACATCGTATTTCTTATAGTTCTCGAGATCCCAATGGTGGCACCTCTAAATGGGACACACTGTATAATATAAAATTTTATTATGAGGTAAGAATACATTTTATTTTATGTTAATTTCGCCGCGTCATATTTGAAAAATTAAAAGATAATAGTTCAGAAAATCCATTGCGAATAGGTTGAATTCTTGGTTCATGATTAGCAATTAATCTTCTGTTTACTAATTCGAGAATAGCATTCAGATCTAAATTTTCTTCATTTTCCTTATTCACCAAATTTATCAAATTGTTATTCATTTTGTTATTATTTCACACAAATGGCAATGTCCTACCCGCGAAAACATAATTTGTAGGTTAAATTTGACAGATGTATATAGATGGCAGTACTAGCGAATTACCACGACCGCTGCTCTCTAGCGCTAGATAGCTGCTAGGAGCGGCTGAACGCGACCAATGATAAGTCTACATTCTTTGTTTTAAGCATGAATAAAACATGAATTATTAATTATATACTCAACATTTTTCTTAACAAATTATTTTAGAGTTACTTAATTTTTTTTACGTCTGTTAAAAAAGTGTACTTTTTTCATTAAAATGGATTTATAAAGTATGTCTTTTTTTAACACAATAAAAGTGTGAAAAAAAGTGCACCGCAAACGCGTGAAATAATGAAACATTACGGTACTTTTTTCACACTTTTATTGCAGACGTAAAAAAAATTTTGTATGCAACTCAAGTAAAAAGTGTTTTATTTTACTCATAGGATTTGACGAACTCGCCTGCGGCTCGCTCGGTGAAACTTTCCTATTCATGAAATAAGACTATATTTTTTACTCTTGTTGTATAAATAACTATTTATCGGTACAATTGGCTTTGGAACAATTCGAAAAAAATTGGCTTAATATGTGTTTTTTACGTCTGTAAAAAAATTACCCTTTTTTTTCATTATAATGGATTTATAAAGTATGTCTTTTTTAATACAATGAAAGTGTGAAAAAGTGCACTTTTTTAACGCAAAAAAAAAATTGTATGCAACTCGAATAAAAAGTGTCTTATTTCACCCATAGGATTTGATCAGTAAAACTTTCCTATTCGTGAAATAAGGCTATATTTTTTACTCTTATTGCATAAATAACTATTCCGAAGTATATAAATTAAAGAAATCAGTAAAAATAAAGAAAATAAACAAAAAGTGCTTTGTAATAGTTTTTCATTTGTTTCTTAATAATTTTCAACTTTTTCATTCCATAAAATAAATAATGGGCTACTTGCGTATCTTTTTTTTATTTAATATTTTTGAAGAGAAGGTAAAAACTTGCTACCCATATTTTTTCTTTTGTCAAAATTTTTATTAGTTAGCCAGAAAAAAAATAATGAAATTTGATTATTTGAATTCCCGCCATGTATGACGTAGAATTACGCCGCACCAATGAATAGTCGAAAAGCCACAGCGTGTTGCCGTCCCATAGTAATGGTATGTTTGTGCGGGTAATGTAGATCACCTGTTTGACGTTTCAATAATAGTTTGGAGGTTAGTTAGTATTTATAAAGTAATTAATGTATTTGAGAGACCAGAGAGAGAGAAAAATGAACTAATGTCAAATTCAAACTTTCTCGCACGCCATGCCATCTATTGATAACATTCGTAAACATGCTTCCCCTCCCCAGTTCAATATAAAGACGTCACAGAAAATTTTCTTTAAAATAAAAAACAAATAATTATTTTAAAATAAAATTTATATTTTTATATATGTTTTCAATATAACATTATGTATATAGTGACAGAAATCGTATTTTCAGTACCACGCAAGTAGCTCATTCATGTTTAAAACAAAAGAATGTAGACATATATTAGTAAAAAGATGAGACTGTATTCATCATAATTTCCCATTTAACAAATTATAAATTATGCCATTTTACACTACACAAAAAATTGTACAAATTAAATATGAGATATTTTCAAAATTAAAGAAAAACGAGTTTTTGTCTGTAGCTCAAAAACAAATGAAGAACGAAAATTCTTGTGGTGACTATTGAACTTTTCTCGAAAATTTGACCCTGTAATGCGCAAAAAATTTTGCTATATCGTTAATATAGGGATAAAGTCATTAAGGCGCGTAGGAACTTAAAAGGTTCAAATATATCAATAAAAGAAGATTTAACAACTACTAAACTCGAACTTTTGAATGCTGCTTCTGCGAAATATGGATACAAAAACGCCTGGTCATCTAATGGGAACATTTTTGTGCAATCTGGAAATTCAAAAAAACGTATTAATACTATTGAAGATTTAAACTAATCTATATATTTTTTTTCATATTTTTTACGTATAAAGTATACATAATTATACTACAATGTTAGTAGTTCTAATTTGGTTTATTTTTATTATTCAGGGAGCTACTCAGTACTTATGTTAAGATATATATTATTTATAGTGTGTTTTATGATATACAACATACTTATTTGTCTTCACTACTATTCTTTTTTTTAAAAGTCATTGTACAGATATTACTTGTCCAATTTATTTACTTTTAAGTCAGTTCATTGACACTGACCTTCACTATTTTATATTTTGTATCTTACACCTGTTTAGGATTGTTTACAATTGAACTTAGTTACTTTCTGTATACAGTTTATTCTGTATATAGTATATTTCTTTGTATTGTCATTTTAGTACATTTATTCACAATGAATATATATTATCAAAATGTACGTGGTTTAAAGTCTAAAATTAATGAATTCTATAACAGCACCTGTTCTTCTGATTTTGATGTTATATGCATAACAGAAACTTGGCTTGATGATCATATAAATAATAAGGAGCTATTCAATAACAACTATAATGTGTATCGTTCAGACAGAGACTGTGTAAGCTCTGGCAAGGCTTGGGGAGGTGGTGTTCTTTGTGCTGACTTTTTATCATTATATAGAAACCTAGAATCTATTGATTGGTCCGTATTAAATAACTTTGATAATGTAAATCTAGCTTTTGAGAAATTTTATTCTGTACTGAATTCTGTATTTTTGGAATGTGTTCCCACTAAAATATCATCTTTTTCAAAATATCCACCATGGTTTACTGCAGAAATCATTAAAGATTTAAAATCTAAAGAAAGAAATCGTAAACTATATAAAAAATCAGGTATTGAGTCTTGCAAAAAAGATTATGTATATTTACGAGCGAAAACGAAACGTGACATTAAAGTAGCTTATAATGATTATATGTTAAATATTGAAAACAATATTGCATCTGACTCAACTCAAATGTATAACTACATAAAAAGTAAAAAGAAAGCGAATATTCCCAGCACTATGCAGTTAAATGACACAGAATTTAGTAACGGTTCATCCATATCACAAGCATTTGCAAATTTTTTCTCGAATGTTTATTCTAAGCACAGTGATATAAATATAGGCACTAATATTCAATCTAACAGTTTTAATAAAGAAATGATTGAAATTAAATATGTTACGAAAGAAAATATTGTGGATGCTATTAATAAGTTAAAATCTAAGCCTAGTACCGGTCCAGATAAAATTCCTTCTTATATTTTGAAAGGCTGTAGGGACATTATAGTTGAACCATTATTTATATTATTTAATTTATCTGTCAAATACCATACCTATCCAAATTGTTTGAAAAATGCAAGAATTTGTCCAGTTTTTAAGTCAGGAGATCCAAGCAAAATATCTAACTACAGACCCATAGCTCTTTTGTCAAATATTTCCAAAGTCTTTGAAACAATAATACATAAAAAAATTTATAACGAGGCTTGTAAATATATATCACCGGATCAACATGGTTTTGTCCAAGGTAAATCTACCGTAACTAACTTGTTGAACTTTACAGACACTGTATCAGATTATCTTACTAATAACACACAAGTAGATGTTGTATACACAGACTTCACCAAAGCATTTGACAAAGTAGAACATAACATCCTTATTAATAAATTATACAATGAATTCAACTTTTCTCTTCCTCTTTGCCAACTTCTTACTTCTTATCTCACTGATCGATTTCATTTTGTTGAAGTTAATGGATTTAAATCAGGTCTTTTTAAGGCTACATCTGGAGTGCCCCAAGGTTCTAATCTTGGTCCCTTGCTATTTTTGTTATTCATTAATAATATTACTGAATATGTTCATTATTCGAATGTTCTTATGTATGCAGATGATATCAAACTATTTAGAACAATTAATACATTTAACGACTGTATTGAACTGGAAAATGATATAGATAATTTAATGATTTGGTGTGAGACGAATAAACTATACTTTAATGTTAGTAAATGTAAAATAATGACTTATACTAGGAAAAAACAATCTCTTCTGTATGATTACCGTATGTATGATAAGTCACTACAAAGAGTTACAGAGTTCAAAGACTTAGGTGTTCTGTTTGATATTAAATTAGAATTTGATAAACATATACAATCTGTAGTATCTTCATCATACCGTAATTTGAGTTTTGTTATACGAACATCTAAAAATTTTAAGTATGTAACAACTGTTATTATGCTCTACAATTGTTATGTACGTAGTAAGCTAGAATACTGTTGTCAGGTATGGTGTCCATACTATGCCAAATTGAAAAATGCTATTGAGGGGGTACAAAAGAGATTTGTGAAATACTGTTGGTTCAAAAAACATAAGGTGTATAATCATTATTTACATTACGAAACTGGTCTCACTGAATTCAGCTTAATATCTCTTGAAAATAGACGAAATATATTATGTATTTTATTCCTGTACAAGGTAATTCATAATGTAATTAATGATAGCAAAATTTTGTTTATGCTTAATTTCTTTATACCCCGTATTAATAGCAGATTTCAACCAACTTTCTATACTAAGTTTTCACGAACTAAATTCGACATCAATACGCCATGTAATAGAATGTGTGTGATATTTAATCAGCTTACTTTAAATGCAAACATTGATATATTTTTTGATAGCCTTAGTTGTATAAAAAATAAAATCATACGTCATATTTCTGTAAATTAAATTTTAAGTAAAACATCTGTTCAATCTTTTAAGACATTTATCATGAAATTTGTTTGTACTTTAGGATTCTTATTTTTATCCCTCTCATGGGACACTATTTAAACTGTTAATATATATGTTCATTATTTGTATACTCCCTCTGTAAATGGGATTCTATATCCTGTAGAGTGGTTCAAATAAATAAAAAATAAATAAAAATATTACTCGACGTTCCTTAAAGAATATATATCGAAAATGAGACACCTTCTGCATTGATATTAAATAAACAAATGTTTTATTTAAACTTAATAAATATAATTTTATACAATATATTAATATAACACAATCAGTAAATACAAAAATAATACTTGAAAACTTATCCTTCTCTACTGTTTTTCTTGAAAAGATTTAAATATTTCCCTCGTGTCATCTCCTTGGACTCCTCGACTCCCAGTTGGTAAGCGATGTCATGCAGTTCTTTTACTTTTGCGATGAGACCGCTAGTTGACAGCGAAGCATATTCTACACAAAAATATAAAAGAAATCATACTCAAGTTTGTAAATGATTTTGTCAATATCTTACGATGTAGAAGATTGTTGTCCTCTGGAGTGAAATTAACCGAGTAGACCGGTCTGTTTGAGTTGTTAGGTGGGGTATAGATGGACATGAATTCTGTAACGCCGGGAACTAACAAATATCAGTTATTTATTATTCTATTACAATATACAAGGTTTGGTGACTAGAACTGCCGAACATAGGACATGTAAAATCATATTTTCGTAATTTTCTACTTCCCTAATTATTATTAATTCCAGTTCGACAAGAACGTCCATATTTAATTATGGCTACAAGACAAGTTGCACTGCATTATACTTTTATTGTATTTATTAATTAAAGTTCTTGACAAGATACTATTATACGTAGGATACATTTGAAATATTTTGATATTTATTAAATACAGTGTGTCCCATTTAGAAGTGCCACCATTGGGATTTCGAGAACTATAAGAGATACGATGTCGGTTAAATGGAACTTTTTGTGCGCCTTTGGGAGGCCATCTCAGATGTGCTTTTGTTTTTCCAAAAATTCTCATAGCACACTGCATAATGACGAAAAACTGAATATTGTTGATTTTTTCTTTTTCATATAACTTCTAAACTATTAGTAATTGAGAAAAACGTTTCAAATATAAAAGATAGATATTTTTATTAACTAACCAGTGGCGTACGAAATAAATTTTTATATCCGTAAATTTTCGAGATATAATACAAACTTATATTTTTTTAAATGGAACCCATATCTGATTTTAGTCTCAAAAAAATCATCATTTTTTTCTCTTTTCAATGATGTAAGGGTTATTATGTTTTATATTTGGTTTGCTCCTAAAATTTAATTTTTCTCTTTATTTTCCTGAACTTTCTTATTATTTCCCAAAGAAACATTATTATTTTTGTTAATTATATTGTATTTGATCGAAATAATTTGTTTTATGCCTTTATTACTTAATATTTTTATTCTAGACTCATAATTACAAATTACACTATAATGTGCCAAGGGCGACCAGATACAAAATATTATAAAAATTTGTTTGATACGAGTTTTGAGCATATATTTTCTAACGAAATAAATTATTTAAATACAAGGAGTATTTCTAAATAGAAATCTACCAATATTTTCAAAATAATTATAAATTTAATACAAAATAAGGAAAAAATAATAAATTTGAAGGCAAAGCAGATTAAAAAACATAATAACACTTACATCGTTGAAAAGAGAAAAAAATAATGATTTTTTTGAGACTGAAATCAGATATGGGTTCCATTTAAAAAAATATAAGTTTGTTATATACAGGTGTCTCAATAAGCTTGCTCACTATTGGTAACTTTTTTATTTGAAGAGGTACGAGGTTGGTTAAATGAGCAAAATTGTGCCATTTTATATTAGAAAATTGGCTATCTAGACAAAATAAAATTTGTGTCAGCGGTTCTCAAAATTTGGGACAATATATATATTTTTTAAATGGAACCATATATTTTTTATTATTTTATTGGAAAGAGTATTTTTTTCTCTTTCCAATAAGGTAATGTTGTTTATGTACAATTTTTTCAAATAAACGAGTTATTTACGGTTAAAAATTTAAATTTTGTAAACTATTTTATTAGTTTTTTAGTCAAGCCATGAAAACAATTGATTCTTTGTTTGTTTGACGTTTAATAATATCTCCCGTAAAGTTCTCTGTGTTTAATAATGTTTAATAAGTTTACAAATAAAGAAAAGTTAGATATGATCTTGCTATATGGAAAGTTATATCTAGACACCAGTTACGTAGAACGGTCGGCTCTCTTTCCAAAAGAGTTTAAATGTGCGAAAGAAATAATGGCTTTCAATTTGAATATTTTCTTTGTTTTGTTATTACTGTTAAATAAATTAATAACATAATAATTTTATAAAAGACAATTGTTTCCATAGTTTACTTGACCTAAACTAATAAAAGATAATTTTTATCTTTAAACGTAAATAACTCGTTTATTTGAAAAAATTGTACATAAACAACATTACCTTATTGGAAAGAGAAAAAAATACTCTTTCTAATAAGATAATAAAAAATATATAGTTCCATTTAAAAAATATATATTCTGTCCCAAATTTTGGGAACCGCTGACACAATTTTTATTTTGTCTACATAACCAATTTTCTAATATAAAATGGCACAATTTTGCTAATTTAACCAACCTCGTATCTCTTCAAATAAAAAAGTTACCAATAGTGAGCAAGCTTATTGAGACACCCTGTATATATATATATTATCTTGTGCCCTATGAGAATTTTTGGAAAAACAAAAGCACATCTGAGATGGCCTCCCAAAGGCGCACAAAAAGTTCCATTTAACCGACATCGTATCTCTTAATTATTAGGAATAAAAGAAAATCATTCAAATAAAAGTTGCAGCAGATCAAGGGGGACATTCACTTATTGAAGAAAAAAAATAAATTTTAAACCAGTAGTTCTCAAGTTATAAACCAAAGTTATATTATTTTAAATGGGATATTATACATTTTTTATGCTCCTTCGACAGAGTATTTTTTTCTGAATTCAACCATATAAATATTTTATGTGCTTACATAACAAATAATATTGAGAAAAATTCATTTGAAATTAAATAAATTTTATTTAACATAAAACAGTAGGCCATGATCAATAACAAAACAATTAACTTGTATTTAAATTCACAAATAATTTTCAAAATTTTTTCCATTATTTTCTAAACATAAATGAATTCTCCTAACTACAGTTTCTGATGTTACTTTTCTAACAATGGCCTACTGTTTTGTGTTATGTTAAATAAAATTTATTTAATTATCAAATGAATATTTTTGTTATAATACCAATATTATATCTTGCAGCGAAGGTAATAAATTATAAACTTTTAAATATACAAACAATAATAATTAAGAAAAAGAAGACAGAAAAAATCATATTTTTATTCAATAGTTGTAGAAAAAGTATAGTATTCTACTAGCATGTAATGGCTATTACTTAATTCTCTTGAGTAATAGCTCACATTACATGCTCATTGAATAATATTTTTCCATTTTTCCAGATAAAATCATAATACCGTATCAGCATTAGAGCGTAAATTAACAAAATTATACACAAATCAATTACATGATACAATATTTTTCATTTATTTGGCAGTTAACTGACACTTTATTTACAGATGGAATAATCAGGCCTTAAATTAATAGATAACTGTTCACTTGAACAGGAATTACAAATAATAAAAATAAACTAACCTATAACTTAGATAAAACGTTAAACATTTGTTGATTTGTTTCAATTCCATGGCTAGCTATTTTTGGGTGATTTTCTAAATTTTCACCCCTCATTTGAGCCGTTACAAAGCATGCAAAATTAATTTTGTTTATTGATTCACATGCAGAATTTTATGCCCTACAACTTTTATTTGAACTTTTTTTACTTAAAATAATTAGGGAAGCAGGAAATTACGAAAGTATGATTTTACATGGACCTGTGTTCGAATGTTCGAGTCATCACCCTGTATACATCATAGCTGAAATCTTTGTAAGCTTATTGGCATACGCAGCAATGGGTATAAAGCTATCAAGAAATAAATATGAGTTTTTTATGTGATACATTTTGTTATTCATGTAAACAAGACATGCTAATCACAAGATTTACAATATAGTTATGTTTGTTTTTCATTATTTTGTGATTAAACCAACTTGAAACTCACCTTTTTCCGGCCATAGTTCAGGAGATGTACGATCCAGCCTTTCTAGGCTCAAAAGACTTTCTTCAAAATCAGCAAAACTTGGAACTGAATTGGATGTGTCTGAAATAATCACAATTACACATTTATTAGATGTATTTGATACATTTCACGTGTTTTTGAATGAATTTTACTAATTTAAATACATTAAAAAGCAATATATTCAATGGAAAATCGGTAATAACCCTATTTATTCTTCACTTGCCTTCTTCAACAGACGCGGGCTCGTTGTCAGCCATTTTAAACCAAATCTTGAACGTGCGTTAAGGAATATATCTTTAATTTTATATTTGATTGATGACAACACCACTATATTCTAAATTATTTGTTATTATTTGATTATTTATTATCGTATCTATTTTGAATGAAATAACCGTCAAGTACTTCAAAAATGACTTGAATGTTTAGTTGTCAGGTTTAGCGCCACAATCAACGCTATGGAAGTAACTGCGCTAGTCAATTACATTTTATTTTTAATTTATATTAGTTAAATATCAATATTTTATCAAAAACATTTGCTCAACTCAACACATTAATTGTAAATATTTTATAGTTATAATAGCATATTTAAATAAAATGTAAAATAGAAAATATTTTTTTAACCGGAAACAACAGTGGCGTCATCTTAAACCTAACCTAAAAGTGACACGGACAAGGTTAGTCCATTTTGTTTGTGTGATTATAACTGCGTAATTAACAATATTGTGAATATATTTTAATATAAAATGCCAAATAAGTCAAACAGACATCGAGGGAATACATGGCATTCACATTCAGAAAGAAAAAGTTATGGAGGTAAGCTTTATTTTGATAATGTAGAGCAAACGTGAAAGGAGAGCGTGTGTGAATTACCATACAACAAATAACAAATACAACGCATTTTGTGACGTATGAATCTGAAATTATTTGTACAAATAATCGAGTACATTTACATGCTAATATACTACTTTTAAAAATGCTCATCATATTATTAAACTGTTTGTTTGCTGTAATTTGATCACTTATTTTGACTTCTGCGTACTATGACGTAAAAGTTTTTTTGATCTTTTTTCCTGTAGTTATAATTATTGTAATGAAATGTTGTATGACCTGTTTACCATTCGGCCTCAACCAGATTGCGTGCACCATAATTTTTCTGCAAAATATTGTCTTGTGAAGAATTTTTGAGTATATGCTGTTTCACTTCACTGATTTTCTTGTATTCAAACTTTTACAAAAACTATGAGGTGCGGGAGGCCACGTGACTTTGACAAGTGCTTGTGGGGCCCAACATGGTTGCCAAGAATACGGCTTGTGTACGTTGCCTGAGTTGCCAAATAAATTTGAGTGTAAAATTAATAATTAAAATAGTAAAGCTAGTTATTATTAATAAATATCATGTTGTTTTACTTTTTAACACAAAAAACTTAATTTTTAAAATATTTTTTAAAAATTATGCGACTTGTGCTGCCATCTACGATACAAAGATTTCTTGGCGCACTAAATTTGAAGAAAACCATCAGATGAAAGTTGAACGTCTTGTATATTTTAAAAATTAAGTTTATGTGTTAAAAAGTAAAACAACATGATATTCATTAATAATAACTAGCTTTACAATTTTATTTATTAATTTTACACTCAAATTTATTTGGCAACACAGGCAACGTACACAAGCCGTATTCTTGGCAACCATGTTGGGCCCCACAAGCGCTTGTCAAAGTCACGTGGCCTCCCGCACCTCATTAAATAAACGTTTTATGGAGAATACAGAAATGGTACTTGAAAGGCGGATGTACAATAGCCCAAAAATGAGTAACATTGTCAACAAACACACCTTTTTTGTGATAAAATGGGCTGAAATTTACAGGAAACTTATAAAATTTACTGAAAATTATTTATACTCAAAATTTTGTCAGAAACATTATTATAAAAAAAATATTTGTTTGACAACTAAAAAGTGAGGTTGGAAGTGTTCTGTTTTTGTTACGGAGCTATGAGGCGCGGGCAGTCACGTGACTGACAAGTGCTTGTAGGACCTAAACAAGGTTGCCAAGAGTACAGCTTGTGTACTTTGCCTGTGGTGCCAAATGAATTTGAGTGTAAAATTAATAAATAAAATTGTAAAACTAGTTATTATTAATGAATATCATGTTGTTTTACTTTCTAACACATAAACTTAATTTTTAAAGTATACAAGACGTTCAACATTCATCTGATGGTTTTCCTTAAATTTAGCGCGCCAAGAAATCTTTGTATCGTAGATGGCAGCACAAGTCGCATAATTTTAAAAAAATATATTTTAAAAATAAGTTTGCGTTAGAAAGTAAAACAAATGTGATATTCATTAATATTATCTAGTTTTACAATTTTATTTATTAATTTTACACTCAAAAAGAGTAGATGTAATTATTAGAACTTTTTGTGTGTACCAGAAATGTTAAATACAATACTTATACAGCTTAATATTAAAATGGCGAGAGGTATTCTAGGCCATAATCAATAACAAAACAATTAACTTATACTAAACTGCTATTGTTATTAATTTATGTTTAGAAAATAATGGAAACAATTTTGAAAATTATTTGTGAAGATAATAGATATTTACACATCAAGTGAGCTAAGGTAATGTTTATTCATGAGAAGAAAGTTTGGCTCACGAGCCCGTAAGGGCAAGTGAGTTAATTTCTTCGAGTGAATAAACATTCTTAGCTCACGTGGTTTGTACAATATTTTATTCAATTTTGACGAAATAATAATAAAAACCATTAAAATATTTAATTTTGACAAAATAAAAAAATTGATCAATGAGTAGGCTGAGCATGACAATCGTCGCTGATAGACGTCAAGTCATGTATATAAAATGCTTTATTGTCTGTTATTTGTGCCGTGAAAAATAATGAAAATGGCTGATAATGTCTAATAAATACTATGGTAAGTGTTAATTTCGTGTCTGATGTTATTTTAAATGCATTATTTGTTGCAGAGTGAGTTAAAATTTTGTGAGAGTGATTTAATTTTTTTTTTTATTTCACATGTGAAAAAAGTGTTACTTATAGTTGTTGCTATGGAGTTAATAGTGACAATTTAAAACGTCAAAATTGAATAAATAAATATAAGTTAATTGTTTTGTTATTGACCATGGTCTAATGTTTTGTGTTATGTTAAATAAAATTTAATTATTCAATTTTGACGTTGTAAACTGCCATTATTAACTCCATAGCAACAATTATAAGTAACACTTTTTTTCACAAGAGAATTAAATTTTTTTAAATCACTCTCACATATTTTTTAATTCACCCTGCAACAAATAATGCATTTAAAATAACATCAGACACGAAATTAACACTTACCATAGTATTTATCAGCCATTTTCATTATTTTTCACGGCACAAATGACAGACAATAAATCTTTTTAAATAGATGATTTGACATCTATCATCGACAGTCTACTAACTGATTAGTTTTTTGTTTTGTCAAAATTAAATATAATGGTTTTTATTAGTATTTCGTCAAAATTGAATAAAATATTGTACAAACCACGTGAGCTAAGAATGTTTATTCACTCGAAGAAGTTAACTCACTTGCCCTTACGGGCTCGTGAGCCAAACTTTCTTCTCATGAATAAACATTACCTTAGCTCACTTGGTGTGTAAATATCTATTAATTTTCAAATGAATTTTTCTCAATATTTTTGTTATGTAAGCACATAAAATATTTATATGGTTGAATTCATAAAAAATACTTTGTCGAATGATCCTAAAGAATGTATAATATTCCATTAACAAAAATATAACTTTGGTTTGTAACTTGAGGACCACTGGTTTATTTATTTTTTTCTCCAATAAGTGAATGTCCATTTTGATCTACTGCAACCTTTATTTAAATGATTTTCTTCTATTCCTAATAATAAAGAAAATAATCGGGGTGTTCCGTATCCGTGAAACACTCTGTATGTATATATATTCTTAATTTATTTATAGTGGTAGTGGAAATTCATAACCTCTCTTTTTCAGAACACGACGACAGAGCAGAAAATCCTCGCCGTGTGAGTTTCAAACCATCTCGTCTGAACAAAGTCCAACGAACGCGAGACTGGGGCACAGCGCTACGATCCCAGCTCGAGGATGATGACATCGAAATGGGGGGCCCCGCTGGCGGCTCGGGCCACATGCGTTACATCAGTAACAAGGGCCGAGGCACGAGAAAAGGCGCTGGAGGCAGAGTCAGCTCCCCTGCCCCCAAGGGACAGGGCGGGGGCAGGAGGAAACTCTTTGAGGGGCCCACCAATTGGTATAAAATAACGGTAAGTGGAATTAATTTGTGAAGTGTTACATATTGTATATTGTTAATGGATTGTTTGTAGCTACCATATGGGAATAAATATGATAAAGACTATGTGTTGAAGACGCTTTTGAATCAAGTTACGCCACTGCCATTTATACCAGTTTCGGTAAGTTTACATTCTTTTTATGTAGTTTTTTTTGTAAGCTGTGGAAGTTGTCCGAGATTTTTGAGCGCCCCAAGCAAAGATATTAAATTGCGCCCGTGAATTAGATATGATAACAATATGATAATTTTAAATTATAGTCTGACTCTGAATATGAGTAATATAAAGATATAATGTAATAATAAAAAAAATCTGATGTGGCCAGCCCATAACCTCCCGCTGGGTATTTAACCATGCAGTATAAATAAAGCAATCATTATGTTGAAATATTTTTACATTCACTCATAACAATTTTTATTTTACATTTAACAAATACAGTGTGTCCCATTTAAAGGTGCCACCATTGGGATCTCGAGGACTATAAGAGATACGATGTCGGTTAAATGGAACTTTTTGTGCGCCTTTGGGAGGCCATCTCAGATGAGCTTTTGTTTTTCCAAAAATTCTCATAGGGCACTAGATAATGACGAAAAACTGAATATTGTTGATTTTTTCTTTTTCATATAACTTCTAAACTATTAGTAATTGAGAAAAAAGTTTCAAATATAAAAGATAGTTATTTTTATTAACTAACCAGTGGCGTACGAAATAAATTTTTATATCCGTAAATTTTTGAGATATAACACAAACTTATATTTTTTTAAATGGAACCCATATCTGATTTCAGTCTCAAAAAATCATTATTTTTTTTCTCTTTTCAATGATGTAAGGGTTATTATGTTTTATATTTGTTTTGCCTTCAAAATTTAATTTTTCTCTTTATTTTCCTGAACTTTCTTATTATTTCCCAAAAAAAACATTATTATTTTTATTAATTATATTGTATTTGATCGAAATAATTTGTTTTTTGCCTTTATTACTTAATATTTTTATTCTAGACTCATAATTACAAATTACGCTATAATGTGCCAAGGGCGACCAGATACAAAATATTATAAAAATTAGTTTGATACGAGTTTTGAACAAAATTTTCTAACCAAATAAATTATTTAAATACAAGGAGTATTTCTAAATAGAAATCTACCAATATTTTCAAAATAATTATAAATTTAATAGAAAATAAGGAAAAAATAATAATTTTGAAGGCAAAACAAATATAAAACATAATAACCCTTACAACATTGAAAAGAGAAAAAAATAATGATTTTTTTGTGACTAAAATCAGATATGGGTTCCATTTAAAAAAATATAAGTTTGTGTTATATCTCGAAAATTTACGGATATAAAAATTTATTTCATACGCCACTGATTAGCTAATAAAAATATCCATCTTTTATATTTAAAACGTTTTTCTCAATTACTAATAGTTTAGAAGTTATTTGAAAAAAAAAAAAAATCAACAATATTCAGTTTTTCGTCATTATCTAGTGCCCTATGAGAATTTTTGGAAAAACAAAAGCACATCTGAAATGGCCTCCCAAAGGCGCACAAAAAGTTCCATATAACCGTCATCGTATCTCTTATAGTTCTCGAGATCCCAATGGGGGCACCTCTAAATGGGACACAGTGTATATCATACACAAAATAAATTTCACAAATATTGACAAGACTAATAGAAACAAAACAAAAATCAAAATAGTACTTGCATCTTGACATCTTTTCAAATTCGTATTCTAGAAGACAATAAAGCGAATCAATAGCACTTCTAATATTTATGTATGATTGAAAATATATTTTTTTTACAAACCTTAATTTTATTAGATTCAAATACATACAGGGTTAGTTTAAGTATGGAGACGGCGATTTATTGTCGTTAATATTCCTTTTAGGAAATTATGTTCAATACAAAAGTTCTTTAAGAAATTTTGATCTTCATTTGAGAATACTTGAATTTTATTTTTCTTCGATTGTTTTTGAGTTACGCTTGTCCGCGTAATTTTTTTAAATGGGAACCTATTAATTTTACTCTACCATTCGATAGAGTGTCTTTTTCTCTTTACAACAGTATGTTTCTTTTTTTTTCAATTTATTTTAATAACATTTTTACAAGGAAAAACACCGGTTCAAGTATTTACGAATAGTAGCTTCATCTAAGATAGACAAAATTATTTCCAATAAAGTTGTCGGTCACAATTTTATCATTAAACACAAATTAATAACTAAGTAAATTACATCGCTCGAGTTTGTTTATCGCTTCGCTTTTGTCTATCTTAGATGTACCTACTATTTGTAAATACTTGAACCGGTGTTTTTCCTTGTAAAAATGTTATTAAAATAAATTGAAAAACAAAACAAACATACATACTGTTGTAAAGAGAAAAAAACACTCTATCGAATGGTAGAGTAAAATTAAAATTATATTATAAATTTATATTTAAAGTTATTTACTAAATGCTATTGTCTTAGAATTGAAGATTATACCATTATATTTAATTTTTGTTAGTAAAAGTTGCTGAAAATTAAATTCAATATATTTTTTTCAAGAAAAACTGTTAAAAACTTGTATAAGTGATACTTGCGATTATCCGATATACACTAAAAACTAATGAGCTCTTCCCACATTAGTATAGAATGGGTATACAATATTTCAAAAGTTTCTGATTGATAGTATTTGAGGAATCGTGTCCACAGGATTCACACACACATACACATCATCATCATCATCATGAAAATGTTATAATCGGATTCTAGGGACCTTAAAACGTGCTTATGCACTAAAATCTGGATATGCGATTTTTAGCATGATTCCAATACCTCTCTTAGCAAGAGGTAAAAAATTACCGAACTTTACACGAATATTGTTTTATTTATTGTATTTAACATTTCTTGTGCATACAAAAAATTCTGATGTTATCTATTCTTTCATTGTATGAAGAAGTTCCTAAAAGTCAGAAATTCTTCTAATGGGGTATTCCGGTGATATGGAATTAATGCAAAATAACTTTTTTCTATAGTTTCCATCGTCATATAGTAGAAAAATATAATAAAACATGTTTAATAAAAAGTTTTGATTTATAATTTAATGTTACAAAATGGGAATTTTTACAGCTTTAGAAACGTCCTTGAAATTTGTGACGTCAAGTTGATAATCTGTTGCTCATTTCAAATTAAATATTTTCGTTCAAAAACACAGATGGTGCCAGTAGTTAACACGCGCGGGTATATTTCTTGTTTGACATTTCGTCCACTTTATAATTATTACTATTATTTTTACCATAAACAAACACAGGACAAACATCGAAATACACGCTGCTACTAAAATCATATGTAAACAAGCAAATGGCTGTCATGAACATATGGATTTGGGCGCTGAAGTTCGTTGCAGATGTCACCAAATTTTTTAAAATTCATATCTCATGTGATGCATTCATTTTCTTACTCAAAATTAGATATTCAGAGTCCTACTGGTCTGTACTAATGTAAAAAAATATTTTTAAAAAATCTGATGTGTCCAGCACATGACCTCCCGCCAATTCCATGTTTAAAAAGCAATGAGCTTTAAGTAAAGTTTCACTTCCGATTGATCGTTTGTAAACAAAATCTACTTTGTTGTTCCAATAAATAGAAAAGTTTGTAATACAAAATTTTGGATTATATCTTACTATGTTTTTCCTGAAAAATCTGTTAGAGCTTCAAATTAAGTACTACATCCGGTTTATCATATATAGTCAAAATCTAATATGTTGTTTCAAATTATATAAGAGTATTAAATACCAACTTTGCGAACTTTTGGATCATTAATATATTTTAAGGAAAAATCGTCACACACACATTATTGTCAAAATCATCACCAACTTCTTTATGCTCTAAAACGCAATCTGTGTAAATTCTTCGCCGTACATTATTCATTTCGTAAATGTGTAGTTGCAAACTATTATTTGATACTTTGAAATCACGTTCTTATTGAGAGCTGTTTGATATACAGGGTGTCTCAATAAGCTTGCTCACTATTGGTAACTTTTTTATTTGAAGAGGTACGAGGTTGGTTAAATGAGCAAAATTGTGCCATTTTATATTAGAAAATTGGTCATGTAGACAAAATAAAATTTGTGTCAGCGGTTCTCAAAATTTGGGACAATATATATATTTTTTAAATGGAACCATATATTTTTTATTATCTTATTGGAAAGAGTATTTTTTTCTCATTCCAATAAGGTAATGTTGTTTCTGTACAATTTTTTCAAATAAACGAGTTATTTACGGTTAAAAATTTAAATTTTGTAAACTATTTTATTAGTTTTTTAGTCAAGTAAGCCATGGAAACAATTGATTCTTTGTTTTTTTGACGTTTAATAATTTCGCCGTAAAGTTCTCTGTGTTTAATAATGTTTAATAACTTTACAAATGAAGAAAAGTTAGATATGATCGTGCTATGTGGAAAGTTATATCTAGACACCAGTTACGTAGAACGGTCTGCTCTCTTTCCAAAAGAGTTTAAATGTGCGAAAGAAATAATGGCTTTCAATTTGAATATTTTCTTTGTTTTGTTATTACTGTAAAATAAATTAACAAAATAATAATTTTATAAAAGGCAATTGTTTCCATAGTTTACTGGATCTAAACTAATAAAAGATAATTTTTATCTTTAAACGTAAATAACTCGTTTATTTGAAAAAATTGTACATATACAACATTACCTTATTGGAAAGATAAAAAAATACTCTTTCCAATAAGATAATAAAAAATATATGGTGCCATTTAAAAAATATATATTTTGTCCTAAATTTTGGGAACCGCTGACACAATTTTTATTTTGTCTACATGGCCAATTTTCTAATATAAAATGGCACAATTTTGCTAATTTAACCAACCTCGTATCTCTTCAAATAAAAAAGTTACCAATAGTGAGCAAGCTTATTGAGACACCCTGTATATTATCAAACTTAAATCGAATTATCCTGTATATCTAATATTTATATATGATGGAAAATATATTATTTTTACAAACCTTAATTTCATTAGAATCATATTTAAACTACTAAATTCTTCTTAACACGGTTTCATTATTAATTTTAATGAAAATTGCTTCGTGACAGTGACATTTGTTTAAATATGTCAAATTTGTTATTAAAGTATTGTTTTTGTTTGACGCAGAGGCAAAGTGATGTACAAAAATAAATTATTTTATAATATAATATAAAGTTATTTCAAGTTATTTACTAAATGATATTATCGTAGAATTGAAGATTGTGCCATTATATTCAATTTGTATTGGTAAAAGTTGCTAAAAAATTATATTCAATGAATTTTTTACAAGAAAAACTGTTAAAAGCTTGTATAAATGATACTTCCGGTTATCCGATATACACTCAAAACTAATGAGCTCTTCCCACATTAGTATAGAATGAATATACAAAATTTCAAATTTTTCTGGTTGATAGTATTTGAGTAATCGTGTCCACAAGATCCACACACACACACACACAGACACACACACAGACACACACACACACACGCACACATACATACCTACAGACATCATTGTAAAAATGTTAAAATCGGATTCTGGGGACATCAAAACGTGCTTATTCACTAAAATTTCTATATCCGATTTTTAGCACGATCCCTATACCTCCCTTACCTAGGGTAGCGGGAGGTAAAAATGTCGGAATACCCCATTGACAAGAATAGAAATTTACCTACATTTATTTATTAATCTTGTCTATAGTGGAGAGTATCCGGCAACATGGCAACCTTCTTCGTCGACGACTTTAAAGTCGCTGAAAAACTCCACAACGCCGACCGCACCATAACATGCCCTGACGGCTTCAAAATGGTCATTAAAGTCCACCACGGTCTGCCTCAAGTAGAAATCAACGCCTCTTTAAAAGAATCCATGAAGCTTGCGATGGCCAAGCGGTATAACCCGGCCACTAAGGCGCTAGATCTCTCGCGATTTCATATCGACCCGCATCTGGGGGATTTCTTCTGCGCGCTCTTCAAACCGGTGCTGATGTTGGCGGCAGTGGACATAATGGCGGATAATATACCGGATTTAGAAGCGTTGAAACTGGATGATAATCGGATACAGATGTTGGATCATTTGAAGGAGTTGAAGAAGAAGTTGCCGGAATTGAAAGTGCTGCATCTCAGTAATAATAAGGTAAGAGAGAAAGAATATATGAGTTAAGTTTATTTCAGCATAACTTCAAGAGTCGTACAGTAGAAAATAATAAGTAGCACATGCTCAATATTTTCTGGTTTGTTAAGAAACGCAATTTGGACAACTACACGTGCGCATACTCTAAATAACCGTTAATGATCATTAATTTTTGTATTGTGTCTGGGGTATTATTTTCAAAACACTACTTTTCTTAAATTATTAAAATATCTTTCAGAACTCATATTAACAATAGAGGATTCCACTCATATCGAATTTTTATACAAATTAATAGTAAAATATAACTAACTGTTAATGATCATTAATTTTTGTAGTGTCTTAATTTAATTAAATACAGTGTGTCCCATTTAGAGGTGCCACCATTCACCATTGGGATCTCGACAACTATAAGAGATACGATGTCGGTTAAATTTTGTGCGCCTGTGGGAGGCCATCTCAGATGTGCTTTTGTTTTTCCAATAATTCTCATAGGGCACTAGATAATGACGAAAAACTGAATATTGTTGATTTTTTCTTTTTCAAATAACTTCTAAACTATTAGTAATTAAGAAAAACGTTTAAAATATAAAAGATAGATATTTTTATTAGCTAACCAGTGGCGTACGAAATAAATTTTTATATCCGTAAATTTTTGAGATATAACACAAACTTATATTTTTTTAAATGGAACCCATATCTGATTTTAGTCTCAAAAAAAATCATAATTTTTTTCTCTTTTCAATGATGTAAGGGCTATTATGTTTCATATTTGTTTTGCTCCTAAAATTTAATTTTTCTCTTTTTCCTAAATTTTCTTATTATTTCTCAAAAAAACATTATTCTTATTAATTATATTGTATTTGATCGAAATAATTTATTTATGCCTTTATTACTTAATATTTTCATTCTAATTTATAATTACAAATTACACTATAATGTGCCAAGGGCGACCAGATACAAAATATTATAAAAATTAGTTTGGTACGAGTTTTGAGCAAATTTTTCTAACGAAATAAAATATTTAAATACAAGGAGTATTTCTAAATAGAAATCTACCAATATTTTCAAAATTATTATAAATTTAATACAAAATAAGGAAAAAATAATAATTTTGAAGGCAAAACAAATATAAAACATAATAACCCTTACATCATTGAAAAAAAATAAAATAATAATAATGATTTTTTCGATACTAAAGCAGATATGGATTCGATTTAAAAAAATATAAGTTTGTGTTATATCTCAAAAATTTACGGATATGAAAATTTATCTCGTACGCCACTGTTTAGTTAATAAAAATATCTATGTTTTATATTTGAAACGTTTTTCTCAATTACTAATATTAGAAGTTATTTGAAAAAGAAAAAATCAACAATATTCAGTTTTTCGTCATTATCTAGTGCCCTATGAGAATTATTGGAAAAACAAAAGCACATCTGAGATGACCTCTTAAAGGCTGTGACGATGGTCACTAGATTTGAATTTATTCTTCGTGTTTAACGTAATAGCCTTGTGGTTAGCATGTCAGTTTTTTTGCTAAAGTTTGATTATTTAAATCAAAGTTCAAATCCCACAAGTAAAAATATTGTTTTTCATTTTTTATTGGTTTGTATTGTTTTGATTTACGCATACAGTATAATTGTTTGGTTATATTGTATGTCGTTTGTTGTAAAATGTATTGTTGTATTTTGGTTATAGCTGCTAATGTTTATAAAATTGTTGTTTATCTGTCAGCTATTGTGTGGTCGAGTGGCTAGTACGCTTGACCAGCACGCTAGAGATCGTCGGTTCGATCCTACATGAAATTGTATTTTTTATATTTTTATTCAAACTTGGCGAGAATTTGCAGGATGAGTAAAAACGTGTTTGAACCTTTTTTGATATTTTTAACGGTTTTTCGGGGTATAAATAGAAGCTCGAGCATTAGCTACGGCAGAAAGTGTGTGCTTTCTCAAGAGAGAGTGTGTGCTCTCTCAAGGGAGCGTTAGCTCTCCAACGAGCCTAAGATGGTGTGTGCCGTCTTCTGCGAACCTGGTGAGGGCCAGGTGAGCGGATTGTGGATGACCTTGGCTGCCTCTGACTCAGTGCTGTTGGTGTGTGCCGGCAGCTCGTGAGAGAGTGCAGCAGGTGGACCGTACCGGTGTAGCCGGTTGTTTTGTGCAGTGGTGTTGGCCGCTGTACGCCGTAATCGCGATTGTCAATGAGTGTTGGTGTGTGCCAACATTGTTAGATTGAAATCGCGATTGTTAATGAGTGTTGTCAAAGTGACAACACTGTAACCGTACCGTGTTCCCGTAACTTTGGTGTGTGCCATTGTTACTCGTTCATAGCGTGTTCCCGCAACCTTGGTGTGTGCCATTGTTGCCCGTTCATTGTTGATCGTGCGTAGTAGAGAAAATATCCTGCAAGTATCGCTGATTCATTGTTACTTTGCTTTGTTATAATCATTACTTTCTCATTTTAATTTATTTTAATAAAATATTAAAAATGATTACAATTGATTTCATTGTCAAAAGCCGAACTCTGTCTCCACTAAGCTACCCGAGCACTTTTTGGCGTTCCAGCCATCCTTTTCAGCGACGCTATGAGAGCGTCCTTTACAGGATCGACCATCTCTCCTTATGCTGTGTTTCCGAATTATTGGCGCCCGAGAAAACCCTTTTGACAGCATGGAGAACGAGCAGGGACGTCATTACAAAATGGCGACCGAATAGGGACAACAGCGTCCTTCATTCACTTTTCGCCGTTACAAGGCACACAAAAAGTTCCATTTAACCGTCATCGTATCTGTTATAGTTCTCGAGATCCCAATGGTGGCACCTCTAAATGGGACAGACTGTATAGAATTTTTATACAAATTAATAGTAAAATACAGAGTGTCTCACAACTCGCGCCCCAGACGAAACTGACACTTGCCGACGACAATAGGTTGCTAAAAAATAGAAGAAAATAATTTGCGGCTGCTTGCATAACGGAGTTACAAGACTTTTTAATCCACCAATCCCGGAAGGATATCTTGAGGTGTGATGATATTATTACAAAATAAAACTGGTTGCTAGGTTTTAAAAATACTACTAGTGAGTTACAAAATTTGTTTGACTTACTGTAATTTTAACACTTTAGAGTTGACTTTTCACTATCAACAAATTTAAGTTAGCGAAGGTGTCATCCGGGATCATCATTTATATCGTACAGTGCAACGTGTTGTAGCAGCTGTATAAAATGTGTTAAACGAAAATATTATTGTCCACATTCTCCGAAAATTATAATCATTTCTAAGTAATCAGCGGCTGAATACATGGTAAGAATTTGCCTTTTTTTATTCACCTTGTCAAATTTAATGTGACACTGACATTTTTCGAAAACTACATTCGCCCACACGTTTTACTGAAGATTTGATTTGTATAAAACCATAGTAACGTAAAATTACGGCAAACACACGTTAAAGGTGTAGGTCTCTCATTGGTCAGTTTGAAGACGTCTTTTCTCTAATATCTTTTAAGCTAGATTTTTTTTTCTTCGAAATTACACATCCGAGTGCAGTCTCGTGTTTCCTCATTCGCTCTGGGGCGCGAGTTGTGAGACACCTGTATAACTAACCGTTAATAATCATTAATTAAATACAGGGTGTTTCACGGGTACGGGACTCCCCGATTATTTTCTTTATTATTAGGAATAGAAGAAAATCATTCAAATAAAAATTGCAGTAGATCAAGGGGCACATTCACTTATTGAAGAAAAACAATTTTTATGTCTTATGGTTTTTGAGGAATCGTGTCTACAACTTCCAGACATACACACACACACACACACACACACACACACACATCATTTTAAAAATGTTATAATCGGATTCTAGGGACCTTAAATCGTGTTTATTCACTGAAATCTGGATATGCGAATTTTAGCATGAATCCAATATCTCTCTTAGCGAGAGTTAAAAAAAATTAAACCAGTGGTTCTCAAGTTACAAACCAAATTTATATATTTTTAAATGGGATATTATACATTTTTTAGACTCATTCGACAGAGTATTTTTTTCTGAATTCAACCATGTAAATATTTTATGTGCTTACATAACAAAAATATTGAGAAAAATTCATTTGAAAATTAAATAAATTTTATTTAACATAAAACAGTAGGCCATGATCAATAACAAAACAACTTATACTAAACTGCTATTGTTATGTCAAAATATCATTATTTATAATAAGTAATTGTGATTGTTGTTTTTAGTATAAGTTAACTAGCGAAATCTCGGCTACATCAAGCTCTCCCTAGGGGGATAGTGTTTTATAATAGTATATACGTCTTTCCAATCCGTTTAGGCACACTTGAAACTCAAAGTGCTAACGCTGTCTTTTCGGATACACAAACGACTTATCTTTATGCATAAAACAAAAGCCGATCGACCTGTCAAATTTTTGACATTTCTGCATGGCAGCCCTTGACGATACCTCTCATTTGATACCAAACTCGACATGGTTTTGACAACTTTATGCATAAAACAAAAGCCGATCGACCTGTCAAATTTTTGACATTTCTGCATGGCAGCCCTTGACGATACCTCTCATTTGATACCAAACTCGACATGGTTCTGACAACTTTATGCATAAAACAAAAGCCGATCGACCTGTCAAATTTTTGACATTTTTGCATGGCAGCCCTTGACGATACTTCTCATTTGATACCAAACTCGACATGGTTTTGACAACTTTATGCATAAAACAAAAGCCGATCGACCTGTCAAATTTTTGACATTTCTGCATGGCAGCCCTTGACGATACCTCTCATTTGATACCAAACTCGACATGGTTCTGACAACTTTATGCATAAAACAAAAGCCGATCTACCTGTCAAATTATTGACATTTTTGCATGGCAGCCCTTGACGATACTTCTCATTTGATATAGTAAAAATTTTTAGGCAGAGTAATCACGTCATCAAAATTTGTAACTAGATAATGACGTCACGAAATTAGTAGGTTTACATGGTACACTAATTTAATTTTAGAAAATAATTGTATTTACCTGCGATGCTAATTTATGCGATCAAGTTAATTGAAAATACTCCAATAATACAATTTACAATTATTGAAATTAACACAAACTAAAAACAGAAAAATTCAAGATCAATCTCAAAGTAACGAACTAATGACAGCAGACGCTTGGCAATTCCGGGAGAAACATGTCATGTAAACGTTTAAATATTGAAATCCAATAGTACCAACATGTGGTGAAAAAATGAACTACAATTATTTTAAATAAATTAAAACTCATTAAAAACATTATGTTCGACTTTAAAATAATTGTAAATTTAATTAAAATGTACTTTACTTATAGCATGCAAAAAACAGTATTTATTTTCTTCGTTTTCCTAAACATATACAATACTACAGTGTTTTTTCATTTTGTAATGAAATGATGACGTGACTACTCTGCCTAAAAATTTTTACTATACCAAACTCGACGTTGTTCTGACAACTTTATACAAGAAACAAAAGCCGTAAGTTAATTGTTTTGTGGCCTACTGTTTTGTGTAGTGTTAAATAAAAGTTATTTAATTTTCAAATGAATTTTTTTCAATATTTCTGTTATGGAAGCACATAAAATATTTATATGGTTGAATTCAGAAAATAATACTCTGTCGAATGAGTCAAAAAATGTATAATATCCCATTTAAAAATATATAAATATAAATTTGGTTTGTAACTTGAGAACCACTGGTTTATTTTTTTTACCTCTCGCTAAGAGAGGTATTGGATTCATGCTAAAATTCGCATATCCAGATTTCAGTGAATAAGCACGATTTAAGGTCCCTATAATCCGATTATAACATATTTAAAATGATGTCTGTGTGTGTGTGTGTGTGTGTGTGTGTGTGTGCGTGTGTGTGTGTGTGTATGTCTGGATGTTGTAGACACGATTCCTCAAAAACTATAAAACTTAAAAAATATTTAACTGCAGTTCTCCGATCTAACATTCCTGGGAAGAGCTGAAAAGGTTTTGGTAACAATTGAACAACCGGAAGTAGTAGTTTCTGAGAAAAATTCTTCTAAATATAATTTTTTGGAAATTTTTGTTATTAAATATTGAAGAACTTAAAATTCTCCATCTAATACACTTAAATTTTTTATTATATCTTGTATAGATTTAGAGATAAAGACACTATAATATATAGAGTGATTTAATCGCAGAGGCCAAGGCACTAAGGAAACCTGTTGACAAATTCCAATGTTTATAACATAGTTTTTAAATGACATGTCAGTGTCAAAAATCAACAGTTTTAGTGACATTTTGGTAGCTTTTTCTGGGAGTACATTTAATCTTTCTTATTGTTTTATTAATTAAATATTTGAAATTATAGGTAAAATGCATAAATCCATCAGAAATACCGCCAATCTGGTTAATGAATTGGAAGAATCTCTGACATTTAAAAACTTCCTCATACAATGAAAAATAGATATAATTAGAATTATATGTGTGCAGAAGACATGTTAAATACAATAAAAAACAGTATTTGGGTAAAGTTCTGTATTTTTTTGTTATAAAACTACGGTTCGAAAGGGAAGTGCAATACAATACTTATATAGCCTAATATGGAAATGACGAGAGGTCTTGTGCTGGCCACAACAGATTTTTTTTTCTTCAATAAGTGAATGTCCCCCTTGATCTACTGCAACTGTTATTTGAATGATTTTATTTTATTCCTAATAATTAAGAAAATAATTGGGGTGTTCCATATCTGTAAAACACCCTATACCGGGAGTTTATTTTATCAGTAAACATAGGGTATATCATTGCCATAGTTACCACATGAATGTTTGACAGCAATGTATTGAAGTGTTTATTTTATGAGTAAACATAGGCGGTTAACATGGGAAGCAGTTTTTGGTAAATACAAAGGTTTGGCAATAAATCAAGTCATGCTATTGAACATGATAATAGTACATTACATATTGTACATTATTTAATATTAATTACTTTAATAATATTGCAAAAATTACAATAAATTACAAAAATTGTCAAATAAATAATTGTTTCAGTTTTTTATTATACAATATGAAAAGATTTCCGAATGTCTCCGTGGTGCAGTGGTCATAACACTAGCGTCTGAAAATTTAGGTTGGGGTTCGATTCCCCATTGGGGTAATTATTTTATTTTTTTTACATAAAAATTGTTGAACTTTTAAAAATCAGTTTATATTTTCATATTACAATCATTTAAAAATAATAATAACATTGTAATAAATAAAGAGAAAATGATTGAGAATAATTGATTACAATAATCAAAATATTGATGTAATAACAATGCATTGTATTTTATTTGATAAATACAGTAAAGACATAATATTTCTACAAATTTATTATAATTCAGTTATTTTTATTAATATCAAAGGAAATACAATGCATTATTGTTGTATCAATATTTTGATTATTGTAATCAATTATTCTCAATTATTTTCTCTTTATTTATTACAATGTTATTATTTTCAAATGATTGTAATATGGAAATATAAACTGATTTTTAAAAGTTCAACAATTTTTATGTAAAAAAAATTAAATAATTACCCCAATGGGGAATCGAACCCCAACCAAAAATTTCAGACGCTAGTGTTATGACCACTGCACCACGGAGACATTCGGAAATCTTTTCATATTGTATAATAAAAAACTGAAACAATTATTTATTTGACAATTTTTGTAATTTATTGTAATTTTTGCAATATTATTAAAGTAATTAATATTAAATAATATACAAGATGTAATGTACTATTATCCTGTTCAATAGCATAGCTTGATTTTTAGCCGGACACTTTGTATTTATAAAAAACTGCTTCCCATGTTGTACGCCCTGTCAAACATTCATACCGTAACTATGGCAATGATATACCCTATGTTTACTGATAAAATAAACTCCCGGTATATAGAACTTAAACTAGAAAGGTTGTGTTATTCTAACTATTTCTCTTTTCTGTAGCTGCGTCAAATGTCAAGTTTGGATCCGTTACGCGGCCTCCCAATCGTGGATTTAGTTTTGGACGGGAATCCGCTGTGCGACAACTACAAGGACCAGACCACATATGTCAGGTAATATGACATCAGACGGGCCATGACGCCCAACGGATTCAAATTCAAACAGTAAAGTATTTGTGAATTGGGGTAGTGTAACTTTCATCTGAAGGGACGCCTAATATTGCTAGTACTCTTTACAACAGAAAGAGGGCATACAATTGTGCGTGCTTTTCACACGTCCGAAGTGAAAACTCAAATGGTTGACATTTAGAGATCGAACATCAGTGCCATCTCTTGACTGCTTCCGGAAGCTTTATAAACTTAAATGTTTAAGTGTGCTGCGCTTACATTCATTTTTTTTTATAAGATGTCAAAATCCTGTGAGCATTCTAACCTATAGTGACTGTATATACATAGTGTGGCCAATCGCCGCCATATTTAGGCAAAATGCGCGGGAAATTTGAATTCATATGATGTGATAACTAAACAAAATTCGATAAACAATTAATGAAAGAGCATATTAAATGGAAACAGCATATTTATTTTCATTTTAAATCCTTTTGAAGAACTGTTTTCAGAACCAACCGCCACGCAACCAGGCATCTAAAATATATACATTAATATTAGACATTTTTAGTAATTTTGACAGTTAACCTAAAAAAGATGTGATGATGATAGTTTGAGTTATAAATATACAAATACACGTGTAATTTAATAATTTGCACTATCTAAAATATAAATATAATATAATTACATTCAATTCACGTAACAAATCTGAAAATGTCACTTTGTCGGCATAATATCTGCCATATTTAGGCAAATTCGCGCCGACCAATCAAAATCGATCCCCCTATTGGCCACACTATGTATATACAGTCTCTATATTCTAACCTAATGCTAACAAAATTTTCATAGAGAGAGAGAGAGAATAAATTGAAAATAATTTGACATATTTTTCGAAAACTTGCTGCCAGACAATAGTCACGAAAGCCTTTAGGGCAACAAGTTTGAAAAAAAACTTGGAAATTATTTTCTAATTTATCGAAATATCAAATTATATTTAATTAGATTATTTTTTTATCTACAAATTTGTACGGAAAGCCACTGTCTTGCTATTGTGTCGCCATCTACTGTCGTAATTAACTAGCTCCATTCTATACATGGTGCAGTTGGCAAGTATGTTTTGATAACTAGAACATAACTTTGACAGGGAAAAATAAATATAAATAATCGCTTTCATACCGAGTAATTATCAATTAGGGTGTTTCGAGAAGTAGTTTCATTAATTTTTTGATATATTTCATGATCTGAAACATCACTAAATCGGTGTTTTTCGTTCATTTTATTTATGTGTTGGTAACTATCTGACAAAACAAAAGCTACAGAGATTATTTCCGGGAATAATCTCTAGAGCTTTTATTCCCAGTATAATAATAGTAGGATTGGTTAAAACGCTAACACGTGACCGGTAATGAAACATTTCATTGGTTTTAAGAAATGTGAAAAAATAATCAATAAAGAATTTTAATTTTCTTGGGAGAACGCTGGGAAAAAACTCAAATTTTATTTTCAAATCTGGCCAAAAACCCCAAAAATAGTTTTAAAACTATTGTTGTCATTTTAAAAACTTTCAAAAAATTAATTTAGCGGTTGTAATCACGTTGTAACGCTGTCAATATGGTTTTTCAAAATTATAAATAAATATATTACAACATATTACCCATTGCTGGGTATGTCAATCTGCTTTGTACACAGATATCTAGGTGCGTTCGGTAAATCATACGGAGTTGGAGTATTTACGGAGCGGTGTTGGAGTGGAGTGGGAGTAGAGCTGGAGTTGGAGTAGATCGAGGGAACAAGGTACACTCCTTTATTTGTGATTAACCGAACGAGTAGAGTTAAAATTTTGGTGCACGAATATAATAACCTCCTTTTTTGACAATCTTATATACTGCACTGCTAAAAAAATAAATAATGAACCATACAGAAGTTATTAAGTTTGGTATTATTCTTTAATGATTCTGAAGAAAGTATATATTAGATATGGTACAGAATTCTTACCGTTCCGACATACTGTGCCTTGTTATATTACAAAACAATATTATAAATATAAAATAATTGTGTATAATAAAATATTTCAACATAAAAATACAAAATGATCTGACAGATATCAAATAAAACAAAAAAAACTCCATGTATGCTTGCATATCGAGGTTGGACTTATGGAGTTAACACTTTTCACTCCACTTGACTCCATTCTGCATTTTCCGAACACTCCATTTTAAGACGCTTCTCACTCCATGTAATTACCGAACGGTGCTAGGAGTGTACAGAGTGAAAAGAGTGAACAGAACTCATTTGCCGAACGCACCTTGTGATGAACAGAACTAGAGTTTCTTTTTTTGACAGATATTGTAATATTTCCCGGGCTTGTATTAATAACGCAACGTAGGCTATGACCCGAATTAATGTGACGTCACGTTCGGTTCTCCCCGAGTTTACTCGAATAACGTGACACGTCACGCTTTGTTCACTGCCCAGGAAAAAGTGAAAGTACGCCCAACGAAGTTTTCACTTCAAAAAATCGACAAATATATCTACGAAAATATCTTTTTTAACTTTTACCAGGTGTCTCTTCAGTTGAAATGAATTGTAAGATTGCATGTAAGACTTGAATGTTGTAAATTAAAATGCATGTTAGCATTGCTCCATATATATTTTATGACAGTAATTTAGCCATAAAATATTGTATACTTGATTGCAAATATTTAAAAAGCTAAAGCTTTCAGTATTACCACGGCTACTCATTTTTAGAAACGCCGCTTTTATTCTCAGATATTTGTAATTTAATCAAAATTACATTATAGTTTATTGTCCATGACTCGTCCCAACATTCGGGGGACAATAGTTTCACGTCTACGCATGCGTACATTACGGTTACGAACTACATATATCTTTTCAACTTCAGTTTCAGAAAAAATAACTTCAATTTCAGAAAAAGTAAATTCAATTTCAGAAAAAAAAAGTTCAATTTCAGAAAAAGTAAATTGATATGAAAGTTTTTCTAAAATATGGACCGGGTTCGATCCCGACCGACGCCAAATATTTCAAATTTTAAATGGCACAAAAGTGACCCCTGTGCTGCACTCTCCACGCCAGCAATGAGTGCCCGAGAGGTGTCGCCTGGTAAGCGCCCGCACGGTACAAATATATCATTACCGATATCTGTGATAAAGCAGATGGGCACACCCAAAAATGGGTGTATGCCGGATGATATATTTATTTATTTATATATTATTTTCCAAAAGTTAGAATTACTTTTTCTGAAATTGAATTTAGTGTTTCCGAAATTGAAATTACTTTTTCTAAAATTGAAATTACTTCTTCTGAAATTAAAGTTAAAAAAGTTAATCTGAAATCACTTGTTAGATCTACCTATTATGTATAAAGAAATGACGAATACTACGTTTTATGTATTTTTATGTAAATATATTGCCAATTACCTTGTTTTGGGTGTGGTACAACTAAAAAAAAAAAATCATTAAGAAGTCAATTTTCGAAAAAGTTTAAGCTAATCCTCATTTTTTGGATTAGCGCATTCTACTCAAATTTTAACAGTTTATTTCGTAAAATATAGTCTAATCTATTCCTTGTATCTACTTTTTTTGATAATATTATGAAGATTAAATTTTAAATACCGGAATAGAATTCACTAATCCAAAAATGAGGATTAGCTTAAATTTTTATGAGAATCGAGCTACAAAAGTACAAACAACTATTAACAGAATATATATAAACAGCAAAAATATTTCTGCATTTAAAATTTATTTGAATTTTAAATATATTGACTAATATTTTGAACTTGTATTTAAAAATGCTGCTAATAATAAGTTATTGGATTATTATATTTCGATAATCGGATAAATAAATAGTCGTATTTTTAATAGACAACTTAAAAAATATTAGTTATTATTTGTATTAAATTTGTTACAAAATTATTTTTATTTGTTAAAAACAACAAGTTATGAAGGATAATTGCGAGAAGATGACTAGCAGTACTTTAGCGTTGTCAATCGTTTATGGATTATTTTAGAAAAAAAACTTCAAATAACAGTTTGTAACTTTTATTTGAAGTATTTTTCTCTAAAATAATCCATAAATGATTGATAATTTTTTAGTATTGCACTTATTATTAATTTATATATTGCTTATACCGTTTTTCTACAAAAAAATTGTTAAAAAAAATAATTATTTATGAACATAAAGAATAGATTTGTTACAAAGAAAAAAATAAAAAATGAGAAAAAATAAAAAAAATGAGAAAAAATAAAAAAAATTAAGAAAAAATATGAAAAAAAATTGTTAGGCGATGTCAAAATACAAACACACTTTCGCCTCCAAAAAAAAATTCTCCAACTTTGAAATTCCACCCCAAAAGAACAACCACCGCTACGTTATACTTAGCAATCATCCACGTAGACACTGCTAGACACTCTAGACAGTGCAAGAGCGCGTAGGCAGCGCGAGTGGCTGAGTGCGTCACAGGGGTCTGCAGGACCCCATGATGACGTCACTACACAGCGTATAACACTCGCACAGCTGCCACGCCTGATATAGAGTTTACTCTGCGACGCAACGACCAGCGATTATTGACCCCAGAAGAGAATGCGATCGATTGATGGAATGTTAAATTGAATTGATAAATTGATGAATATGTTTTGATGAAAAAAGTATTTGTATTTTGATTGACAGCTAAAAAAAAGAAAAAAAAATGGAAAAAAAAGAAAAAAAAATAAAAAATGTGAAATGAGTGTAGCAAATTTATTTTTTTGTTCATATTTATTAAAAGTTTGAATCAAAAATATATTTAATATTTGATGTATGAGTGATATATAAATTTTTCAAAAAAATAAATATTTTGTTATAATTTTATATAAAAATCTTTTTGTAACAAATATTTAACAATTTTATTATCAATTTATTGAATTTTGTTTTTCTTTTTTGTACAGAAATATTTAACTGTTGTATCTTAACACTTTCACTGCTTTCATTAAAAAAAAAATTACTCCGTTTTTCTTTTTTTTTGAAAAGAGGGACCAATAAGATTTTTTTTATCTTTAGGGGCAGGATGAACAAAGAATTTTTAGTGTAAACCCTAATTAAATCAGACAACCAATCAAATTGGTTAGGACATGAAAAAGGCAGCAATATATGCTGCCGAAACGTTGAGTTTAAATAAAAAATCTATTCAAAACAAACTAAAAATTCACTTATGTAGTTTGCGAACAAATTAATATTTAAACAACTTTGAAAAAGGCAGCAATATATGCTGCCGAAACGTTGGGTTTAAATAAAAAATCTATTCAAAACAAACTAAAAATTCACTTATGTAGTTTGCGAACAAATTAATATTTAAACAACTTTGAAAAAGGCAGCAATATATGCTGCCGAAACGTTGGGTTTAAATAAAAAATCTATTCAAAACAAACTAAAAATTCATTTATGTAGTTTGCGAACAAATTAATATTTAAACAACTTTGAAAAAGGCAGCAATATATGCTGCCGATGCTGCCGAAACGTTGGGTTTAAATAAAAAATCTATTCAAAACAAACTAAAAATTCACTTGTGTAGTTTGCGAGCAAATTAATATTTAAACAACTTTTTTACAATATTTTCACTTCTTTATCATACACTTAGTTTACATGAAGTTTTGAAAACCGTTTTCAAAATGTTTTTAATTTTGAAAACGCTATGTATCCGGGATCAAAACAGGTTTGAGATAACTCAAAATCATTTTGGCATTGTGTACATGGTGTTTTCAAAACTGAAAACGTTTTGAAAAACGGTTTTCAAAATTGCATGTAAATTAAACATAAAATTAAATTTTGATTATGCTATAGTAGTCATAGTTCTGTCACTAATAGCCATAAAATATCGTACAAAGAAAAATTCGAAAACTGAATGCTAAAAGATAATCGGTTACATACGCTTGATGGCATGCATCCGTGACATGCGCGTAGGGCAATAGTATATTACATCCGAGGTGGGAGATGTTTCATTACAGCTGAGGGCTTATGTATACTATTTTATTCACAATTATCCTCATTTTAAATCAATTTTCAAAATAAATCAATTACGTAACCTATAATTTTATTAATATTTTTGACAGCTCTCTTAAAATTTGTTTAGCCTACTTAATTATAAGGATCTGTGGCAATATTGCTAGGCAACCTCTACATAAACATTTCCAACCCAAGAGATTGTCATTAAAGTTAGGAATAACGTATTTCCTAACCTCCAAAAGGTTAAGAATCGGTATATTATTATTGTGAATAAAAGTTATGTATCATGTTTTCGTAACATCTGCAGTGAAAGTGTTAACAAAAAATTGGATAAAAGACTACCGCTAGGTGAAACAAACCGTGGACAGGATTAAACTTGCAATTTTTCGGGTACTGACCTTCGAAATATAAAGGGTTGCAATTTAACCTCTCATTTTATGTCGAATTGTAAATGTTACCTTAAAAGAACAAATATTATTTTTAATAACTAGCTCAAAATGCTTAACTTTATTAATTAATTTTGACATTTGCAAGCTGTTTAACGAAAATAAACTTTTGTGTGTCTACTGCAATAGATATGTTATAGTGGTATCTTTTCTTGTAGAGAAGATATTTATTTTAGTTGTGAATCCATTGGTAGAGAGAGTGAGCGAGAAATGTACATGTACATAGGTAATGTTGTGTGTGAGTGTTCACAGGGCGTAGCGTACTATTGTTTTCTAACTCGGGCTTTCGGCTCGTCTTTGGTTTGTCTACAGCGAAGTGAGGAAGAGGTTCCCCAAGGTTCTCAAACTGGTAAATATTATATAATATACATACCTGGAGTTTATTTTATCAGTAAACATAGGATATATCATTGCCATAGTTACGGTATGAATGTTTGACAGCAATGTATTGAAGCGTTTATTTTATGAGTAAACATAGGCGTTTATAACATGGGAAGCAGTTTTTTGTAAATACATAGTGTCCGGCTAAAAATCTAACCATGCTATTGAACATGATAATAGTACATTACATCTTGTACATTATTTAATATTAATTACTTTAATAATATTGCAAAAATTGCAATAAATTACAAAATTTGTCAAATAAATAATTGTTTCAATTTTTTATTATGCAATATGAAAATATTTACAAGTGTCTCCGTGGCGCAGTGGTCATAACACTAGCGTCTGAAATTTTTGGTTGGGGTTCAATTTCCCATTGGAGTAATTATTTTTTTTTTTTTACATAAAAATTGTTGAACTTTTAAAAATCAGTTTATATTTCCATATTACAATTATTTAAAAATAATAATAACATTGTAATAAATAAAGAGAAAATGATTGAGAATAATTGATTACAATAATCAAAATATTCATGTAATAACAATGCATTGTATTTTATTTGATAAATACAGTAAAGACATAGACCGGTAGTATTTACTCTTAAACAGGGATGATTAAGCGTTGACTAAAGTAACAAATTCAGTTGTTTTTTAATCACCCCAATGTATTTCTAAATGGTAGTCATGGTAATTAGTTAGTCAGGGTGACTAAATTTTTGAGTAAATACTACCGGCCATAATATCTACACAAATATATTATATTTCAGTTATTTTTATTAATATCAAAGGAAATACAATGCATTGTTATTACATCAATATTTTTATTATTGTAATCAATTATTCTCAATTATTTTCTCTTTATTTATTAAAATGTTATTATTATTTTTAAATGATTGTAATATGAAAATATAAACTGATTTTTAAAAGTTCAACAATTTTTATGTAAAAAAAAAATAAAAGAATTACCCCAATGGGGAATCGAACCCTAACCAAAAATCTCAGACGCTAGTGTTATGACCACTGCGCCACGGAGACACTTGTAAATACTTTCATATTGCATAATAAAAAACTGAAACAATTATTTATTTGACAATTTTTGTAATTTATTGCAATTTTTGCAATATTATTAAAGTAATTAATATTAAATAATGTACAAGATGTAATATACTATTATCATGTTCAATAGCATGGCTTGATTTATTGCCAGACACTTTGTATTTACAAAAAACTGCTTCCCATGTTGTACGCCTATGTTTACTCATAAAATAAACGCTTCAATACATTGCTGTCAAACATTCATACCGTAACTATGGCAATGATATACCCTATGTTTACTGATAAAATAAACTCTCGGTATACATACACACTATATTTCTGTTTTGTACTCGGTTGTTCCAATAAGAACGCCGGATTTAAATTTGGCCCCATTTTTTTTACTCCGATTTGTAAATATGGAACGCTTCACGAAAGAATAATGCAATATTATTGTCTTTGAATATACATATCTACTAACGTATATATTCAAAGATTATTGTACAAAAAAATTAATCGGCAGAAGACTTACGTCATCAACATGAAAAAACCTTATAAAATGAAATATAACTAGTTGAAATTTCAGTATAACTTCGATAATTCAGACACATATCATTCCAGCGATCGCCGGATTAGCGAGGTATCCGGACTAGTGGATTATATCTTATGTGTTATTTTCTTTGTTTATTTGTCTTGTCAAATCACTAAATGTAAACATAAATGAAACAAATGAAGATGTTTAACGAGAACTTAGAACAATTTAATGAAACTAATGCATAGGTATAGGAACATAAATACATATACATATTATTATAAATAAACACGAAAAATTAAAAGGACAAAAATATGTAAATATTAGGCACATAATATACAGTGTGTCCCATTTAGAGGTGCCACCATTGGGATCTCGAGAACTATAAGAGATACGATGTCGGTTAAATGGAACTTTTTGTGCGCCTTTGGGAGGCCATCTCAAATGTGCTTTTGTTTTTCCAAAAATTCTCATAGGGCACTAGACAATGACGAAAAACTGGATATTGTTGATTTTTTCTTTTTCAAATAACTTCTAAACTATTAGTAATTGAGAAAAACGTTTCAAATACAAAAGATAGATATTTTTATTAACTAACCAGTGGCGTACGAAACAAATTTTTATATCCGTAAATTTTCGAGATATAACACAAACTTATATTTTTTTAAATGGAACCCATATATGATTTTAGTCTCAAAAAAATCATTATTTTTTTCTCTTTTCAGTGATGTAAGGCTTATTATGTTTTATATTTGTTTTGCCCGTAAAATTTAATTTTTCTCTTTATTTTTCTGAATTTTCTTATTATATCCCAAAAAAACATTATTTTAATTAATTATAGTGTATTTGATCGATATAATTTGTTTTATGCCTTTATTACTTATTATTTTTATTCTAGACTCATAATTACAAATTACACTATAATGTGCCAAGGCGACGATTTTGTAACGAAATAAATTATTTAAATACAAGGAGTATTTCTAAATATAAATCTACCAATATTTTCAAAATAATTGTAAATTTACTACAAAATAAGGGAAAAAACAATAATTTTGACGACAAAACAAATATAAAACATAATAACCCTTATATCATTGAAAAGAGAAAAAAATAATGATTTTTTTGAGATTAAAATCATATATGGGTTCCATTTAAAAAAATATAAGTTTGTGTTATATCTCGAAAATTTACGGATATAAAAATTTATTTCGTACGCCATTGGTTAGTTAATAAAAATATCTATCTTTCGTATATGAACCTTTTTTCTTAATTACTAATAGTTTAGAAGTTATTTGAAAAAGAAAAACTCAACAATATTCAGTTTTTCGTCATTATCTAGTGCCCTATGAAAATTTTTGGAAAAACAAAAGCACATCTGAGATGGCCTTATAAAAGCGCACAAAAAATTCCATTTAACCGACATCGTATCTCTTATAGTTCTCGAGATCCCAATGATGGCACCTCTAAATGGGACACACTGTATATGTGTGCACGTGAACATAAATTTAATGATTTTTTAAAAACGTAAAATGTTCGATTGACAAAAGGATCCGGATTACTGGAGTGTGCGGATTATCGAAGTTATACTGTATTTGTTTTTAAATACAGAAGAAAAAAGATACTGGTATTAAGAAACGTATATATTAATGAAATTTACAAATATTTCTAAGTCAATCTCTATTTGTTTTACGGAAAATCAAATCTGAAATAATTATACTTGAATTTTATACCATACGTTGGCATGACAATATCTACATTAAATTTGATATCGATCCTGTTCGTTTTAATAAGTAATATATTGTAATACATCCATAGTCAGCTCCGGTAGCTCAATGGTTAGAGCAACGCTTCTTGTCATGAATGCACTCCGGATTCTGGGTTCGAATCCCACTAATGCATGGATGTTTGTGTATGTGAACCTACTCAGTAATTAGGTCATGCACGACTTTTTTTTATAACTTAAATCGATAGAATAGTGAAAAATAATAGACCCGTATTTTTTATTTTTCCTTAAGGACGCGTGTGAAAGCGTTAGTAGTCATAACAACCGTTGGACGCTTTCTGTAGGCGCCACTTGTACTTTTACGCAAGTGTTAGAATCCGAAATCCTTTGCCAAACTTTACTTCTCATCTGACCCCTCCCCCCATTATCTTTCTGAACTGAAAGGTATATTTCAAGTTCTATGTCACTCAGCGGTATATTTAACCACTAACTAAGAATTATAATGCTTATCGCTGTATCCTGTTATTTTGACTAAAAAACACATTATTTACTTAAAATTTGTGGAAACATTATAACATCTTATTTCTGGATAGCGTGCGGTATTTCAAATCTCTTGTAATCTGGAGTCTGGTTGTTTTTAAATAGATTATAGTAACAACATTTTTCTTGATTCGTGATGAACATGCAATTAGAGAATAGGATTTATCTTTAGAGAATAATGATACTTCAAATTCTTGTAGTCGGATTAATTTTTGGTTGCATATTCTAACTGTAATTGTTGTATATAAACCATACCTGTTCTATGTCTTCATATTTTCTGATAGTATTATAGCGAAAATAATATCTATAAAAAATAGTATGCATTATTTCACGACACAATGGCGCGAATTACGTGCCAGTTATTTCTTATCTATTAATTTTTTGTGTTATATTTGTTCGATAAGGGTAAATAGTAAATAAAAAAGAAGAATTGTAAATTGTGCTAACAGTATCATATTTTTATCCAAATAACGACTTTTGCTAGTAAAATAAATATGAAAAATTTCAAATAAACAGTTATATAATACTAGCTGACCCGCCCCGGCTTCGCACGGGTAAAGCTAAAATAACGATTAGCTACGCGTGTACCAGTAATTTTTCACATTTACTTCGGAGACATGCGCTGCGTAGGGAGCCGGCAACCTGCCTCGCATCGTACATGTAACGGGCTCCGCCCGATCCCCGCACCGCACCTCAAAGCGCCTTTTCTAAACATGTCTCGGGTGCTTTTACTTATGTACATATGATGCAAGCTATCTCTCCGACAAATATCGAAAATCTGCTAACGGTTAAAACTTTACTATAGATGAAAAATAATAATTGAAATCATCTCCTATCGTACCGCCTTGATGGATGATTTTTTTTAAAAACGCTAAAACACTTTATTTCTTGCCAAAATCATAAATAAGAATTTTTATATCCCTAACTTGAGAAATGATGGGTTCTCCATACAAACTTTCGTCCCCTATTTCACCCCCTTCAAGTTTTATTTTCGCGACAAAAGGTAGCCTATGTCCTTCTCCTAGGTCCAATCTATCTCTATACCAAAATTCATCAAAATTGGTTCAACGGTTCAGGCGTGAAAACGTAACAGACAGACAGAGTTACTTTCGCATTTATTATATTAGTATGGATTTCTAACTATTTATTATCAAAAACTAATTTTTCACTGTTTAGTAACCATAACAACGTATATTTCACGCATATTTCCAAAATCATAATTTAAAAAATCTGATTTGATCAACGCCATTACTTCCGTCAATGTATTTTGTACAAATTCCATCCGGAAAGTTTCTTACAAAAAATTCTATATCTCCAGAAAAATTGTTTCACGTACTTTGCAAATTATACTTGACACTGACATTTGTCATTTAACAGTATTTACTGTTTGCATAGTGAGTTTATAGCAGTAAAGGTTGCAAGATTTGGAAAAATTAATTTCTTTTTAAACTTTTATCTCCAAATAAGTTGACTAAAAATTAAAAAATGCAGTCATATTGTATATGAGAATAATATATAACAAATAAGTAATTATATCATCACTGCCCATTACTAGGTGTGCCAATCTGCTCTGTACACATATTTCTGTAATGATATATTTGTGCCGTACGGGCATTCACCTCACAGGCACTCATTGATGGCTTGGACAGTACCTATACCACAGGGGTCACATTTGTGCCATTCAAAATTTAAAATTTTTGAAATCGAAAATGCTACCAAAATTAAGCCTTTTGTATAAGCAATATTAGTTGCCAGAAATAGTATAGGTTACCATACAAAAAAATGTATTACGACAATTTAATAAATGCTGATTTATGAACCATAACTTCATTCATACTTTTCCCAATCATTGCTTGTGATTTTTATTTGAAATAATGTAAAATAAAATGAACGAACTATTATAGGTATTACTAAAAATTATTTTATAAGAATTAATTAAATCTTGACAATAATTTCAAAGCTGTTTCTTTGGGTTGTGGATAATAATGTAAATGTGTAAATTTGTACTGTCCTTTCAATTCAAATATAATTCAAATATAATTTATTTATTTTCTACCTGGGCCTTTTTCTTTTGGGGAAATCTCACACTCCAAAAGAAAAGTTACCAGTACATTGACAAGGAAATCAGTTTTGATAATGTAAACTGTCTCGTTGCCCCTAGCGGCAAAATCGTGAAACTGTTAACATTGCGCATATGGCAATATTTTTCAAAGCAGTTTTCTCAAAAACTGTTATAAGTAAGTTTTTTATTTTTTCATATTTTTAAAATATACGTCAAGTATTAAGGCGGGACAAAATTTCGTTTTCATAAGTTTTCCAGAAAGTCAAAAAAATCAGCTTTAAAATCTTTGCTAAAACAAGCACTTACTCTTTTATTTATTATAATTAAACCATATACGTAAGAATCATGAAACTCCGTCGCGCACTAGAAAGAATACTAATTTACGCGTCTTTAAATTTTGAAGCCATTTGCTTGTGCTACATTTGAGAAAACTGTTTCAGAAAGTACCTAATATTTAAGATATTTTTCAAGCGATTTCAACGCTTTCACACGCGCCCTTAAATCCATCTGTAATCATGAAAAAATTGTAATTAAAAATGACATTCTTTAAAACGGGGTTGCTAAACCCCCACTTCGTCCCTTGCTAAGTGATGTCACAAGTTTGGAGTAACGACCATTTTGATTTTCACACTGTTTTAAACGTCAAAGTGACATTTAAAGATACCCTGAAATTTATGAAAGTAAACATGTCGATGAAATAAGTTTGCCAGTAAATATTGTATGTTATTAAGTTACCAAACAAAGAATAAAATAATATTCTTCAATATATTCAATGTCTCACTTGCGTTTATAACCTTCTAGCGTCTAATATCAAATCAAAAGTAAAAGAAACAGCTGATATGTAAAGTGTAGATAAGTTCACGCCAAATGAAAATTACGTTTATAAAATTGAATAGAACTATATAATATTAATATATTGTAGCATTGTATTTATTGTTTATATATATTTTTCTTTTAAAAATTCTGTGTCCTTATAAAATGTTTGTTTGAAATAAGTCTGAACTTAGGTTTAGACCGTGTGACGTCACAATATGGCTGGTTTTTGCAACTTTTAAAAAATATATTTTAAAACGATTTCATACAACAAAAAATGCAAATAAAAAATAATTTAATAATACTGAACGATAAATTAGACTATTCTTCTTCAATTGAAACAGAAAAATCTGTTGTGGCCAGCACAAGACCTCTCGCCATTTCCATATTAGGCTACATAAGTATTGTATTGCACTTCGCTTTCGAACCGTCGTTTTATAACAAAATATTATAGAACATTACCCAAATATTGTTTTTTATTATATTTAACATGTCTTCTGCACACATATAATTCTAATTATATCTATTTTTCATTGTATGAGGAAGTTTCTAAATATCAGAGATTGTACCAATTCATTAACCAGATTGGCGGTATTTCTGATGGATATATGCATTTTAACACAATTTTACCTATAATTTCAAATATTTAATTAATAAAACAATAAGAAAAATTAAATATACTTCCCAGAAAAAGCTATCAGAATGTCACAAAAAAAACTGTTGATATTTGACAATGACATGTGTCATTTACAAATTATGTTATAAACATTGGAATTTGTCAACTGGTTTCCTTAGTGCCTTAGCCTCTGCGATTAGTGTACTCTATAAATTATAGTGTCTATCTCTAAATCTATGCAAGATATAATAAAATTTTTAAGTGTATTAGATGGAGAATTTTATGTTCTTCAATATTTAATAAAAAAAACCTCCCAAATAATTATATTTAGAAGAATTTTTGTAAGAAACTACTACTTCTGGTTGTTCAATTGTTACCAAAACCTTTTCAGCTCTTCCCAGGAATGTCAGACTGAGGAAACTGCAGTTAAATATTTTTTAAGTCATAGTTTTTGAGGAATCGTGACTACAACATCCAGACATACATACATACACACACACACACACACACACACACACACACATACACACATCCACACACACACACACAGAGACATCATTTAAAAAATGTTATAATCGGATTGTAGGGACCTTAAATCGTGCTTATTCAATAAAATCTGGATATGCGAATTTTAGCATGAATCCAATACCTCTCTTAGCGAGAGGTAAAAAGGTACAATTATTTTTTTTTGCATGACCTCATTGTTAACTGTAAATAAATCAAGATTCATTAATTTGCAATGCATCTTGTTTTTATTTTGACATTCCTAGAAGCATCATATTACAAAAAATGCCCCACTTGACCTTAGGAAGGTTAAAGATCAAATCCGGCGCTCTTATTGTAATTCCTATAAAATACCCCATTTCCAAATATTTAAATTTGTAGATTCAACACATAGTTTTAATTTCATCTTTACTAATTATTAAAATATCTTTCAGAACTCATTAATAATTAGAATAATACTACCTTTTTTTTAGTTTAAGTCCTGTATTTATTATTTAAACCCAACGTTTCGGCACCATTCATCTTTACTGTAAATAACTCTACAAATATTTGACACTTTTCGTGAGTTTAGGACGGAGTGGACCTTCCTCCACCAATCGGCTTCGATTTGACCGACGAACTCCCTTTACCAAAGGGCCAACAGACCTTCCTCTGCGCCCAGGAGGGCCAAGACATCGTTCGTCAATTCCTCGAGCAGTATTTCCTCATTTATGACAGCGAATCTCGCCAACCGCTTCTTCAAGCGTACCACGAACACGCCATGTTTAGCATGACCATGGCCTATCCGTATGGTATGACGCCGAAGAATTCGTCGTGGTTAAATTGGTATCAAACGGATAACAGGAATTTGATAAGAGTGCAAGATCCAGATAGGAGGAATAGGTTATTAAGGCAAGGGCATTTGGCGGTGGTGTCGTTTTTGTCAGAAATGCCTAAGACTAAACATGATATACATTCGTTTACGGTGGATCTCAGTTTGTTCACGGTAAGTAAACAAAGTGACAAAAATGTTAAGGCTGCTACAAGAATTTTTATATGCTTTCTAAGTACAGGTGTCTTATTTTCGATGTTCTTTTAGGGTATTTCGGGAAATATTAATGATATACCCAAATCGTTCAAGCAGCCGATGCACGTCATCATTTAGTCTAAAAACCTTAATGCATTAAAATCACTGATAGTGAAAAATGAAATAAAATTTCAATCATTTTTAACCGTCAAAAAATGTCTGGCCTTATACCGAGAGTTTATTTTATCAGTAAACATAGGGTATATCATTGTCATAGTTACGGTATGAATATTTGACAGCAATGTATTGAAGCGTTTATTTTATGAGTAAACATAGGCGTTTAACATGGGAAGCAGTTTTTTGTAAATACAAAGTGTTAGGCAAAAAATCAAGCCATGCTATTGAACATGATAATAGTACATTACATCTTGTACATTATTTAATATTAATTACTTTAATAATATTGCAACAATGGGGTATTCCGGCGATATGGAATTAATACAAAATAATAACTTTTTTCTATAGTTTCCATCTTCATATAGTAGAAAAATATAATAAAATAAAATAAAAATGTTTAATAAAATTTTTTAATTCATAATTGATATTTTTAAAAAATGTCGGAATACCTCATTGCAATAAATTACAAAAATTGTCAAATAATTGTTTCACTTTTTTATTATGCAATATGAAAAGATTTACAAATGTCTTCGTGGCGTACTGGTTATAACAGTCATGTCAGAAATTTTAGTTTGGGATAATTATTTTATTTTTTTAAATAAAAATTGTTGAACTTTTAAAAATCAGTTTATATTTTCATGTTACAATCATTTAAAAATAATAATAACATTGTAATAAATAAAGAGAAAATAATTGATTACAATAATCAAAATATTGATGTAATAACAATGCATAGTATTTTTTTTTTTATATATATATACAGGGTGTCCCATTTAAGGTACGAATGCATTGGTATCTCGAGAACCGTAAGAGCTACGATGTTGGTTAAATTAGACAAAAGTTGCCCCATTAGGAGGCTATTTTAATGGTGTTTTGTTATTTGCGAAAAAATGCATAGGTCACTAGATATAGGTGAAAATGTAAATTTAGCGATTTTCTTTTTTTGCTTATAACTTTGTTATATGAAATAATACGAGATTCTGGTTTGCACTTTCTTAAGGCACTTTTATAGGGTGAATTTGCAGAAGTACTCAAAAAAAATTTATATCTAACCATTCACGAGTTACTGATAGCAACTTTTATTTTTCATATGGAGGTCATATTACGCTGTGGCATTTTTAAATAGAGATTTTTTTTAGCTTTACAATGATATAAAACAATAATAATTTATTTTTATAATTAACAGAAAAATGAACAAAAATTATTATTTATACTAAAATTGAATTGAAAAAAGTAAATCGAAGGCTGCTATGGAAACAACGAACAACAAAAAAATGCAACAATTGAATATCTGAATTTTACTTGACAATAGTAGATTATTACGAGTAATAAACGAACTTTGACAACGAATGTAACAACTCAACATATCATATTTTTCTCAACGAGAAAAATTCATTTTTATTACTCGTAATAATCTACTATTGTCAAGTAAAATTCAGATATTCAATTGTTGCATTTTTTTGTTGTTCGTTGTTTCCATAGCAGCCTTCGATTTACTTTTTTCAATTCAATTTTAGTATAAATAATAATTTTTGTTCATTTTTCTGTTAATTATAAAAATAAATTATTATTGTTTTATATCATTGTAAAGCTAAAAAAAATCTCTATTTAAAAATGCCACAGCGTAATATGACCTCCATATGAAAAATAAAAGTTGCTATCAGTAACTCGTAAATGGTTAGATATAAATTTTTTTTGAGAACTTCTGCAAATTCACCCTATAAAAGTGCATTAAGAAAGTGCAAACCAGAATCTCGTATTATTTCATATAACAAAGTTATAAGCAAAAAAAGAAAATCGCTAAATTTACATTTTCACCTGTATCTAGTGACCTATGCATTTTTTCGCAAATAACAAAACACCGTTAAAATAGCCTCCTAATGGGGCAACTTTTGTCTAATTTAACCAACATCGTAGCTCTTACGGTTCTCGAGATACCAATGCATTCGTACCTTAAATGGGACACCCTGTATATATAGTATGTCCCCGGATTGAGTTTACAAGAGGAAAAAAAAAATTATTTTTGATTTTACGAAAAAATGCCAAGGGAAGAAAATTTTTTGCTTGAATTAAAACGCATGTTTCAGTTATTAAAACTTTTAATTAATGTAAGGTTCTTTTATTATAACGTTTTTTTCGTATTTTGTCCTCCTAATAATACAGTTATTACCTTGAATCTAACATGATTTTAGTTAGCTATGAAATATTGACAAATGATTATTAATTCTAATTTCAGATAAAAAAGATTTAATTGAATAAACTACAAGTATTATGATTTTCGCCGTTTTCTTTTTTCTGAAATTAGAATTAATAATCATTTGTCAATATTTCAAAGTTAACTAAAATCATGTTAGATTCAATGTAATAACTGTATTATTAGGAGGACAAAATACGAAAAAACGTTATAATAAAAGAACCTTACATTAATTAAAAGTTTTAATAACTGAAACATGCGTTTTAATTCAAGCAAAAATTTTTCTTCCCTTGGCATTTTTCCGTAAAATCAAAAATAAAAAGTGTTTTCAATATAGGTTCCCATTTAAAAAATCTATTTACGCCATTTTATTCTATCTAAAAAACGGTACAAAATTTGTTAAAACATTTTTTCTTTAACTATAATAATAAATAAGATATGAGATATTTTCGAAATGAGCAAAAAACAAGTTTTTACCTGTACGTCAGAAACAAAAGAAGATCGAAAATTCCTGTGGTGACTATTAAACTTTTCTCAAAAAGTTCACTCTGGAATTTGCAAACGATTTTTCTCTATTACATGAGATTCCTTAAAAAAGCATCGAAAATGAGACATCTTGTACTGAATTTTAAAAAATATTGGCTCGTACTACGATCACGGTTTTAACTAAAACACTGTTTTAAGAAATGTCAAATTTCAGTATTTAATGATAATAATAAATTCTATTAAATTTATCAGAATATGATTTTAAAGCAGAACATAGTTTGTATTCAAACAAATATTTTTAAATAAATCGATCTTCTAACATACGGGTGAAATTACATTTTGTAATTTGAATTTGACATTTCTTAAAATAGTGTTTTAGTTAAAACCGTGATCGTGGTACGATTCAGTGGGTTGTATTAGGCTGTTTTAAGATCTGTATTAAGAGTTGTATTAAAAAACCTGATTCAGTGGCTTGTATTAGACTGTTTTAGAGTGTTTATTTTAATACAGGTGTATTAGTTGCCTAGGAAATTAAAACACTTCTTAAAATGGGTTATATCTGTTTTAAGTATTGTATTAACCTTAATTCATAATGTCAAATATGAAATATTGAAGTAAAATTATATATTTGACTCTTCATAAACTATACTAAAGCAAATATTGAACTTAAAATGATATAATAAAAGAGAAAATGAATAATTTAAAAATTTGAGGTTAGTATGAATAAATTCAGGCAAGTTACAACAATTATTTATATGTTGTTTATTTTCTGAGTTTTTTTAAGTAAAATAGGTGACACAATACGTGCTGTTGAAAGATTTGAGCATGTTTGGCGTGTTGTTGATTGTAAAAGACGAAGAGACGAAAGTGATACTGATTATCAAAAAATGTATTTCAGCATGTAATAAATTTGATTTGAATTGACATATCTGGGTTTGGCGGTGATGTACCTCCACCAGTTTTAGTTTTTCTTTTAAATAATGCGCAATTTCACTCTTTGAATTGCATTTCAATCAGTGCCGGATTACCCATTAGGCAGAGTAGGTAATTGCCTATGGGCCCCTCACATTTTAAGAGCCCCGCTACATTGAATTAAAATAATATTGATTTGATTTTGATTTTTTTTATTACAAACAAAGAAATCCCTAAAGAAATTTTGATTACAACAAAGAAATGCTTATTTACAATAATGGAAACTTGATTACAATAATAAAAAATCAGATGTGGCCAGCACATGACCTCCCGCCAATTCCATGTTTAAAATAGCAATGAGCTTTAAGTAAAGTTTCCCTTCCGATTGATCGTTTGTAAACAAAATCTACTTTGTTGTTCCTATAAATAGAAAAGTTTGTAATACGAAATTTTGGATTATATTTTATTACGTTTTTCCTGAAAAATCTGTTAGAGCTTCAAATTAAGTACTGTATCCGGTTTATAATATATAGTCAAAATCTAATATGTTGTTTCAAATTGTATAAGAGTATTAAATACCTACCAACTTTGCGAAGTTTTGGATCATTAATATATTTAAAGGAAAAATCGTCACACACACATTATTGTCGAAATAATCACCAACTTCCTTATGCTCTAAAACGCAATCTGTGTAAATTCTTCGCCGTACATTATCCATTTCGTAAATGTGTAGTTGCAAACTATTATTTGACACTTTGAAATAACGTTCTTATTGAGAGCTGTTTGATTATAATGCTGCATTATTTGCTTCGTGACAGTGACATTTATTTAAATATGTCAAATTTGTTATTAAGGTATTGTTTTTGTTTGACGCAGAGGCAAAGTGATGTACAAAAATAAATTATTTTATAATATAATATAAAGTTATTTCAAGTTATTTACTAAATGCTATTATCGTAGAATTGAAGATTGTGCCATTATATTCAATTTGTATTGGTAAAAGTTGCTAAAAAATTATATTCAATGAATTTTTTACAAGAAAAACTGTTAAAAGCTTGTATAAATGATACTTCCGGTTATCCGATATACACTAAAAACTAATGAGCTCTTCCCACATTAGTATAGAATGGATATACAAAATTTCAAATTTTTCTGATTGATAGTATTTGAGTAATCGTGTCCACAAGATCCACACACACACACACACACACACACAGACACACACACATACATACCTACAGACATCATTGTAAAAATGTTAAAATCGAATTCTGGGAACATCAAAACGTGCTTATTCACTAAAATCTCTATATCCGATTTTTAGCACGATCCCTATACCTCCCTTACCTAGGGTAGCGGGAGGTAAAAATATCAATCAGCACAAAAATCACTTTTATTTATTTGGACATTCCAATTTACCACTTCAAAATGAAGCAGCTTTTTTATTTTTCATTATTTTAATGTCATTTCCCTTATGTTCAATAATATCGTTCCGTTTAGTAATTGGCTTTATTTAAATAATCTTTTCGTCATTAAACCAATCGGTTCTGTAATTCTTTTGCCTGACATTTTAATATGCTAAATTTTAAAATATAGGTCATAAAGTAGTGTAACATAAGCTAAAACAACACAAATACAAAATATTGACGTTTCAAATGCCGCCAATTTCGCACTTTGACAGTTATTACAGTGTTGCCAAGTGTAATTTTGTGTTTTAACTAAAACAGCTTAATACAGAGCCACAGAATAGACATATACAGAAGCGACACTCCTTGTTTACACCATTGTTGTTGCGATTTGATGTTTATGACCTTGAACTTTAAATTTGTTGGCAAATTTACGCGCGAAATTTAAATTGTTTTATATGGTAAAAGAAAAATTAGAACACAAAAGTACTAAAATTTTAATTTTATTAACGAATTAAGAAGAAATCATAAAATAAACACATAATTATGTTTTTATTGAACAAATACGTGAATTTTACAAATTCAATACAATGCAGAATTTTCTATATCTTTGACGTGGGAAACACAAATTCAATGAATATGTCCCAAATATCCTTCTCCATCAAATCTTCTCTTCCTCAGACCTTAAGCCACATTTTACACCTATATTTAATAAGTGAATATACATTTTGCATGATATAGAAGTCGTTTTGCATTACTTACATTTATGGATCTTTCGGAAACGAAAAAAACTTACATTTCGCTTTCTCCATTTTTTAAATCTCCTTATACAGTTTTTATATGAACAAACAAGCCCTCCCGATTCTACCTTCTTCGTTTTTTCCACTTTATTAGAAACTAATACCACTTCTAAAATTCACAAACGGTTCACAAAATGACATATGTCAAAAGTGAGAAGACGTGTTTGGTTTGCTTGAATTAGCCATAACCCTAAAATACATGGGCGTGACAAGCTGAGACAACAGTTCCTCCAGAATATGTGAAATATAATGATTTTCCTTATGATAACGATTTTTCCTATCGTTTTTTGAAAATATAACATATTTGTTCTTATTAGAAATCAATTTGTGTGTCTCAATATACTTTTATTATTGACCCCTGACGGAAAATGTTCACGTCGAGATAATGAAAAGAAAAAAGAATCGTAAGATACGAAGATATGCCGAAACAATCTGATTTTATCCGATTAGCCCTTTAAATTTGTTGGCATACTCTTTCTCTCTCTAATTTTCGTTTCTCTCTCTGACTGTCGCTTCTGTATGAATGTCTATTCTGTGACAGAGCACTGAATCACCTTTGTTTTAAAATGTGTTTTAAGCTAATACAGTGTTTTAGTTAATACAAGTGTTAGTACACAGTATTACGAAATATTCGAAACATCATTAATTTATACGTTTCCTCTCTTTATTTCAGCCTCATCTTTTGATGCTCTCCGTGACCGGCATCTTCCGCGAGTTGGAATCCGGCCAGCGCACACCTCCCCTCCGCCACTTCAGCCGCGTTTTGGTGATAGTCCCCGCGGGAACCGGGTTCTGCATCATAAACGAACAGCTACACGTCACAAATGCCACTGAGTCCCAGTCGAGGCTGGCGTTCAAGACGCCTATTCCAGCACCGGTGGCGCCAGTGCAAGTGGCGGCGCCTCAGATAGGGGTGACGCCCCCTACGCCCGTACCAACGCCGGATGATGCCACGAAGCAGCAGATGGTGCAGAGTATGGCGCAGCAGAGTGGAATGAATCTGGAATATTCTACAAAGTAAGGGGAACATTTATTCATTTTTACCTCCCGCTACCCTAGGTAAGGGAGATATAAGCACGTTTTGTTGTCCCCAGAATCCGATTTTAACATTTTTACAATGATGTCTGTAGGTATGTATGTATGTATGTGTGTGTGTGTGTGTGTGTGTGGATCTTGTGGACACGATTACTCAAATACTATCAATCAGAAAAATTTGAAATTTTGTATCCATTCTATACTAATGTGGGAAGAGTTTATTAGGTTTTAGTTTATATCGGATAACCGGAAGTATCATTTATACAAGCTTTTAACAGTTTTTCTTGTAAAAAATTCATTGAATATAATTTTTTAGCAACTTTTACCAATACAAATTGAATATAATGGTACAATCTTCAATTCTACGATAATAGCATTTAGTAAATAACTTGAAATAATTTTGTATTATATAAGGCTGTTGCAAGAATTTTTATATGACTTCTAAGTATTAAATTTGAAAAGATATTGTTCTTTAAAAAGCCTCAAATTTGAAAATATCACGAAATATCTTTAGATATTTTACAATTAATTTTTGAAATTTGGATAAAAATTTTAATAAGTCACATGATCTGAAACAGAATGTGACGTCAGAGTACATACATCTTCAGCGGTTCTAAGGTGTCAAGTGTATTGTCAAAGTTGTCAAATAAGAATCACGACCAACTTTAAAGTAAAATATATTATCAATTTATATAGTAAATTCAGTTTTTATATTTTATTTTACCTCAACTCTTTAACACCCCTTATTTCGGTAGCAGTAAAACAATCGTTCTGATATAAATTCAGCCATCATCCAGCTATCGACCTTCGGTTCATTGTCCGATTTAGCTTGAGTGTAATTTGAATTAGCCATTATTATATATATATCAAATGTCAAATTAAAAGATTTTGTTATTAACATGTGACAAACTTTAGCTTACGTTTATTTATATAAATAATATGAATAAACGTAGGTGATGGAAAAACTATTTTCCTATTGGCTATTAATGATGTAATGTATGTGCTTCTACGTCACAGGAGTGGGGGTTAGTTTTACAGGACGCCAATCTTTTTATTTAATTATTTCCACAAATAATAACAAATTATTAAAATAAAAATTATTACTAAGAAAATCATTGCATAAACTTTCATTTAAAATAGTTTTTGAAAAATGTGAAACAGGCTCATTTGAAAATAATTTATTTTTGTACATCACTGTCTCTGCGTCAAACAAAAACAATACTTTAATAACAAATTTGACATATTTAAACAAATGTCACTGTCACGAAGCAATTTTCATTAAAATTAATAATGAAACCGTGTTAAGAAGAATTTAGTAGTTTAAATATGATTCTAATGAAATTAAGGTTTGTAAAAATAATATATTTTCCATCATACATAAATATTAGATATACAGGATAAATTCCAACGACTAGTTTTTAACCAATCATGATGCAAAACACTTGAAAATTCATCCAATGGGAACAGTATTATACTGATAAAACCTCGTTAGCCCGATAAAACCCCGTTACCCCGATAATTTCCCGCTACCAAGTAAATAAACAGTTATTGTTTATAACTGTCAGTATGACAATTAATGTGTTAAGTTTCATTTTGCGTTGTCTTTGGAATTTATCTCACCAAATACCACACGACCTCTCAGATTTTCTCAGATAAACTTTTATTTTTAAGCACTCATTTTTTTGCTTTTAAGCAAAATCACTCAAGCAAACTGACATTAGGTAAAATCCCTCCTCCTTGGGAGTCGGGATTTACCATGCAGTTTGCTTTCGTGTTTGTTGCTAAGCAAAAAAAAATCGTGTAAAATAAAAATTTATCGATAAAATCAGGAGGTCTTGTGATATCACTTCTGATAATGGCCTACTTGCGTACCTTTTTTTTATTTAATATTTTTGAAGAGCAGGTAAAAACTTGCTAACCATATTTTTTCTTTTGACAAAATTTTTGTTAATTAGCCAGAAAAAAAATAATGAAATTTGATTATTTGAATCCCCGCCATGTATGACGTAGAATTACACCCCACCAATGAATGGTCGTAAAGCCATTGCGTTTGTTTGTACAAGGTTTGTACAGGTAATGTAGATCTCCTGTTTGACGTTTCAACAATAGTTTGGAGGTTAGCATTTTTGTCTTTTTGGTATCGATATTTTAAATTACATGTAATTACCTATGTGTTTATTTGTGAAGTAATTAATATATTTGAGAAACCAGAGAGAGAAAAATGAACTAATGTCAAATTCAAATTAAAACTTGCTCGCATGCCATCTATACGTTACATTTTTAAACATGGTTCTCCAGTTAAATATAATGACGCCACAGAAAATTTTCTTTCTTAATTTACTAAAAAACAAATAATTTTTTTAAAATAAAATTTATATTTTTATGTATGTTTTCAACATAACATTACTACATGTATAGTGACAGAAATTGGATTTTCTGTATCACACAAGTAGCCCATTCGATTTATGTTTGATGTTTGCAGCATTATATATCAAACAGCTCTCAATAAGAACGTGATTTCAAAGTGTCAAATAATAGTTTGCAACTACACATTTACGAAATGGATAATGTACGGCAAAGAATTTACACAGATTGCGTTTTAGAGCATAAAGAAGTTGGTGATGATTTTGACAATAATGTGTGTGTGACGATTTTTCCTTAAAATATATTAATGATCCAAAACTTCAAAAAGTTGGTATTTAATACTCTTATACAATTTGAAACAACATATTAGATTTTGACTATATATGATAAACCGGATGTAGTACTTAATTTGAAGCTCTAACAGATTTTTCAGGAAAAACATAATAAAATATAATCCAAAATTTCGTATTACAAACTTTTCTATTTATTGGAACAAAATAGATTTTGTTTACAAACGATCAATCGGAAGTGAAACTTTACTAAAAGCTCATTGCTATTTTAAACATGGAATTGGCGGGAGGTCATGTGCTGGCCACATCAGATTTTTTTTTTTTATTAAAATCCCATCACCGAATTTTTTGACCAGACAATACCTTCCTTACCTAAAGGTAACGGAAAGTAAAAATCTTATTTTCGAGGTATTTCAGTTATATAATTTTTTACCTCCCGCTACCCTTGGTAAGGGAGGTATAGGGATCGTGCTGAAAATCACATATCGAGATTTTAGTAAATGACCACGTTTTAAGGTCCCTAGAATCCAATTTTAACAATGGGGGATTACGCCATTTTTTTTTTATAATTTCATCTGAAAATATTAGGAAAACTAAGACTATTGATGAAAATCCGGTGAAAAAATTCCTATTAATAAGCGAGTTATGGTCTCCCGAATTTTGAAAAGATTGACGTGACGTCACATTTATGTGTTTTTATATCAAACTGTTTTCATCATGGACCTAAATGTTTTTAAAATATATGCTATTTTAAGTTATATTTACATAAAAATAAATGAATATTATAAGACTGTATAAGTATACATACTTTATAATTACAGGTGTATTTAAATTATTAAGTTTAATGCAAGAAATTTATGTTAAAATAAAAACTGTTTGGAAACTGTAGTACAGGAATGTTAGCCCCTCCTTTCGAATTTGAATTTCTTAACTTCCATTGGTAGTAACCCCCACCTCCTAACACGCTATTTGTAATGCATTTATAGGCGGTTTCTCGGTCGCCAATCAAAATATTTTCATATTAGTGTCGAAGTGTTATAACAAAAAACCCTTTATTTCCAATATATCTCAATTATACCATTTCATTTTTTTATTAATATTCGTTATTCAGCAAATACATTCGTATTTTTTTACTATTTTCCTTTAATTCGATTGAGCCGTAATCCCCCATTATGTCTATATATATATATATATATATATATATATATATATATATATATATATATATATATATATATATATATATATATATATGTATACAGGGTGTCTCAGGACGAGCTTATGCTATCTATATTTTAAATACTATTTCATATAATTTAACGAAATTTGGTATCTAGGGGTTATTCAATATGCCCGTTTTAACTAAAATATTTTCAAAGCAGTAGCACTTCCGGAAATTGACCTCAACTTTCTTATTTTAAATGGAATACGCTATATTTTATTTTACCATTGAATGCAGCGGAAAATTTTACATATGAAGCAATAAAAACATTTTACTCATGATCAACTACTTCCGGCGTTATTCAACTTTTTTTGATTTTTTGTCTGAAATCCGGCACATTTTCAAAACTCTGTATATCGGGAACGAGATCGAATTTTTATAATCTGAAAAAAGCCTTTTATAAAGGAGATTTTAAGCTACATTATCCATAGAAGAATCCTCGATTATTTATAAAAATGTGACGGGTACATTACACCAAAATTACATTTGACAAACTTCAAAAAAGACAATTTTTTTAAATGGAACCTCCCCTTTTTTATTACATAAATGTGTACTACGACAAAAAATAAGGGTACTTTATGTAACATGTCCTATGTTGAAAGTTGATAGATGAAATACTATCATTCAGAAAATTCTGAAACCTTGTATTTCTACCCTATTCTAATACGAAAAGAAGCCATTAGATTTTTGTGTAAATCGGATAAAGGGAAATGGCAGTTTACTTGAAGCTCATAATGGTTTTTCTTCAAAAAATACCATTAAATGCCTTTTTTCGCATTTTATGTCTTATGAAAATTAAAGATTATAGAATTTTGTACATGTATACATTAATACTTTTTCTATATATTTTACAGATAAATTTAAAAATCATTTTTCTTTTTTTAATCCCGAAGTCTAAGATAAACACAATTCCTTTGTTACACAGTTTATTTTTCAAATGAATATAACTGACAGGTAAACGTCATTGTCAAAAAACTAATCACTTCAAATTCATAATAGTGACATATTAAATAATAAAGAAAATCGTAAATAAAGCAATAGTTATATGCAATAGAACATAATATAGTTTGAAGCATTTCTAAATACGTAGGTATGTATTTAAATTAATAAAAATTAAATAGCGGGAGGTTTTGTGTTGGCCACATCAAATTTTTTAATATTATTAAGCATATACTTTCGTATTTTTTTGTTAATTTCCCTTAATTTGACTGAGCTGGAATCCCCAATTGGACACCTGTATAGCAATTGTATTTTTAATATAGCATTGAATTAATTCTCTTTATGAATTTGTCCTTAGATGTTTGGCAGAAACGAACTGGGACTTCCAGCGCGCAATCTTCATCTTCACAGAGCTGCAGAAACAAGGCAACATCCCCGTCGAGGCATTCGTCAAGTGATACATACCCACGCCCATGTGGTACATTAACTCTTAAGTTTATTCCGTTATAAATAGATCCTAATGTACATAAACTTATCCATTGTGAATTATTATTTTACGTAGATAAAGCTATTTTGTCTATATGTCATTACTACATCTACTACAGTCTATTGTAGTTCCAAGCACTTCGTGTTTCCTATTTTTAATAAAATATTTTTAAAAAGAGACACACTTTGTTTAATGAAAATGTTTAGATTCTAGAATACCTACCCTTTCCCCTTGAAATTCCAATTTTTTTGTTGCAATTTCTTCTTTTAGCTATAATATAACAAAGAAATACAAAATGGGGTCATTTCACATTTTCTGATTTATTTTTTTCTTGAAATATTAGGTCAAAATAAATATGTAGGTGTACGTTTCACATCTTACAAGACTTGAGAATCAGAGATATGATTTTTTAAAAGTTGCCTATAATTACAAATATTTTAACGGCCGACGACACAATTACGATAGTCGAGCTCGACCGGTTTAATTTAGAACTATGATTGGTTTATTGTTATTATTGTTGGGAGGTAGTTCATTCTTGCCCCTGTACTGCGACCTTTCTGGTCTATTGTACCCTCCGTGTTTCCTCCTATTCTAGGAGCCCTGTATGTTTTGTAAACTCCAGGATTTTCTTTAGACTAATGTCTTTTAGTGTCTCAGTGTGCAATTTCTTTGCTCCTAAAAGGCTCTGTCTGCTTGCCATAAATGCTTCGCAGTGACATATTAAGTGTTCAGGGGTTTCATCCTCTTCTCCACATTCTCTGCATGTTGGTTCTTGTTTGAGGCCCAACCTATGCAAATGTTTATTTAATTGACAGTGTCCTGTTACCAGTCCTGTTATTAGTCTGACATCTTGCTTGCTCATTGCAAGTAAGTTGTCTGTTCTTTTCTTGGATGGCTCATTCAGGAAGGGCTTCGAATGTCTTTGGCCTGATGTGGCTGTCCAATGCCGTTTGTGCCATTGCCAAAGCAAAGTATTAAGTTCTTGCTTAACTGTTTGCGCAGTTATTCCGCAAGCAGGTTCTGGTCCTATAAAAGGTATATTTGTCCCATCTTTTGCAAGATGGTCGGCTGTCTGGTTTCCTTCAATTTCTGAATGCCCGGGTACCCATATCAATCTTAATTTATTCGTCGCTCCTAAGGCATTCAATCATTCAATCTGTGGATGCAGTCCAGAATTAGTCCTGAGCCTACCTCACACGAGTTTAGTGCCTTAAGTGCGGCTTGGCTGTCTGTTACTATAGAGATTCTTCTATTGTGGTAGTTTTTTGCCATGATTGGTTTGGTATTTATTTAAATAGTTTATTTACATACCTTATATTACACTATATAGTTCTTTTATAGAAATAAAAAGTAATAATCCTTTATATTTTCTGTCAGCTGTCACAATTTTAGGTTAGATTACTGTTTCATGTTGTGGAGCACAAATGAGAATGTGTGTGTGTGTGTGAGAGAGAGAAATGTCACTGTGTGAGTATGAAACTATGAAACTGTCTCGTCACAAATTTAGTCGATGTTTACAACCGGGAAAGTTTATCAGGAAATTTATGAATGAAAAGTCGAATATTTCAAATTATTTTATATTAATATGTTTATTAAATGAGATGGTTTTCATGATTGTATAAAAAAAATCTACAATTTGTGTTTTACAATTTTTATTTTGAAATGCTTATAATTTAAAATCACAGTGAGTGGTCAGCTGTTTTAAGTTCTTCCATAGTGTTGAGTACCGTTTTCATATCTTTTACGATATTTTGAAGTGTTGAACGAGAGACGAACACTTTATGTTTTCCTGAATCTGTTTCTAGTTCCATTTCTACGCAGTCTAAACTGGGCTGAGCTTGGAAACTCGCTGTACACAATGGATTCACTGAAAAAAAAAAAAACCATTTACATAAGTCACATTTACACAAAGAATAACAAGATGGTGGATATAGAAGAATTTTTTTGACAATGGATATCTAGTGAAATTACACAGGAGTTCCGAAAAAAAACTCAAACTGAGATGTTTTCATAGGTTATAAATCTACCCTGTTTATCACTTGCGTTCTTAAAGTATCTATCCCGGTAACTGTAACCTGATGAACAGCTGTTCACCGATATATACCGGTAACAGTTCACCGGTAGAATTTTCGTAAATGCCTAATAATATAATTCATTTTTGTTATTCTAAAGAGAACACATGCATCGTCCTAATGTTCATTCATCAACATATTCAATTCTCATTTCGTTCAGTATCATAACGTTCAAATCTACAAAACGTTCATCCATGAAGTTGGCGCGTATCAAAACGTTTATTTCTCGCGCGCTTCCAAAATTAAACAGTGCATCACTGTCTACCTAAATTCGGATGTGCGTTTAGGTTATGTTTGTTTAAGATTATTTTTATAAAAGTTACACACCCAGATATGTACAGGGCGATCTATGTGCATTATAGGAATTTTGTACAACTACCCATTTGTACTGAGTAAAACATTTTTATTTGCAATTTGTTGTTTAAGAATGTACTGTTTAAATTTGGAATAAACGTTTTGATACTCACCAACTTCATGGATGAACGTTTTGTAGATTTCAACATTATAAAATAAACGAAGTGAGAATGGGGTCATTTCAAAAAAAATAATTGTCATTTTTTTTTTATAAAATCATGAAATCCATCTCATTTAATAAATATAGTCATAGAAAATAATTTGAAATATGCGACTTTTCATTCATAAATTTGCTAAACTTTTAAACACGGACTAAATTTGTGACGACACAGTTTCATACTCACACAAAGACAATTCTCTCTCACACACACACGCTTCACAACATGAAACAGTAACCTAACCTAAAAGTGTGACAGCTGACAGCAAAATATACAAGAGAGATTAATATTACTTTCTACTTCTTTAAAAGTACTAGTGCAGTATAAGTTATGTAAATAAACCATTTATTTAAATAGATACCAAACCAAATAATCATAGTTCTAAATTAAACCGGTAGAGCTCGACTGTCGTATCCGTGAATATGTGTCGTCAGCCGTTGAAATATTTGAAATTAAACGCAACTTTTAAAAAATCATATCTCCGATTCTAAAGACTTGTAAGATGTAAAATATACACATACATGTTTAATTTGGCCTATTTTTTCAAGAAAAAAAATAAATCAGAAAATGTGAAATGACCCCATTGAAAATGTTGATGAATGAACATTAGGACTTTGCATACCTAGCCATTCTAAATCTAAAGTAGTGTTGCCATACAAACCAATGGATGTCACTAGTGTGCCATTAAGGACCGGTTTTTCAAACTCTGGTTAAAATTTTAACTTCTAGTTAAGTAAACAATATTGCATCGTTTTGTTGACAGCAATGATAAATCTGTCATTTGACAGTTCATTTCGTTTCAATTTTATTGATTTAACTCTTAAGCCTCATTTCCACCGAATGTCTTAATGCTTAATACATAAGGCTTAATGAATTATAACAATTTACTAGGATACCATTTCCAGCTATTTTGTTTAGTGACAATTCAACAGAAATGTCATATCTTTTTTTCCGAATTACTTGTTGTTTAGTAGACTGCCATTGCAGCAGCAATTCTTCTTTTTTTAATATGTTATACCTATACACAATTTTCTGTATTTATATCGATACCAAAAAATTAATTAAAAGTTAATAATTATAAAATAGACTGAGAGTTGACAGTTCAGGTTAGAATTTTTCAATCATTTGTTTTTACGCATTGCTCTTAGTTCTTAAGCATTAAGCCTTATGCAAAGCTGGAAATGGTAGTAAACGTTGTCATATGATAAACATTTTTACGCATTGCGCTTAGTTATTAATTATTGCTCTTACGCATTAGGACAATCGGTGGAAATGAGGCTTTAGTTAAAATTTTAACCAGATATTGAAAAACCGGCCCTAAGAGTTGTATTTATGTGAAGAAAATCTTAATTCTAAAATCTAACAGCTCGATTCACAAAAAAGTTTAAGCTAATCCTCATTTTTGGATTAGCGAATTCTACTCTAAATTTGACAGTTTATATCTTAAAATATAGTCTAATCTATTCCTAGTATCTACCTTTATTACTAATATCATGAAAATTAAATTTTAAATACCGGAATAGAATAGAATTCACTAACCCAAAAATGAGGAATAGCTTAAACTTTTTTGTGAATCGGGCTGTAAATGCCAAAATGCGACATCGAACAGTCTTAATAAAAACAGTAAATATTATCTAACTATTATATTATAAATTGTAACAATGCGTATGTTTTGTTTAATTCCGTTTAATTAGTGTAACTTCGGACGCAGCAAATTTAATTATAAAAATACCTCTAAGTGATTGTTGGTATAACTGAGCCCTCAACGAATCAACATGGTCAGTATAAACTCGTTTCAAAGCTAGTGCATGTTCTCTAGGAAGCCCCAGCTGTTGCAGTTCGCCCCCTAGGGCGGCGGCATCACAGCTAGCACGGGCTGATTGCAGTAAAATCCACGAAACGCAAGACACACAGCGTTTTATGACACTGCCGTCCTCTAAACATATACATTACAGTAAATAAAATTTTGTATAAACTGTTGTTATGATTATTTATGAACTTACCTGACTTAGAATCTGCCAACAATTTCTCGACTTTTTCCATCTACGAAAATTGATAACATTTATTTGTGGTCAAGTGTAATTGTTTTTAAATCGTAGAAATAAATCTTCAATGATCAAGGAAAATAAAACACTGTTTTTAAAAATGTCTAATTTAAATTTCAATATTTAATTCCATCCTTAATTTAAAGAACGATTTTTTTAAAATATTTATTTGAATTAATATTTTGTCCTATATGTATACTTTAAAATTATATTTTGATATTATTATTATTAAATAATGAAATTTGACTTTTCTTAAAACAGCTTTTAGTTAAAACACGGCTTGTGCTAGCAGCCACTGAGAATAAGAAAATCAGATAGGCCGTGGAAAACAAAATTTGAACTATTATTTGAAACAATTTATTTATTACCTCCCGCTAAGAGAGGTATTGGATTCATGCTAAAATTCACATATCCAGATTTTATTGAATAAGCACGATTTAAGGTCCCTACAATCCGATTATAACATTTTTAAAATGTCTGTGTGTGTGTGTGTGGATGTGTGTATGGCTGGATGTTGTAGACACAATTCCTCAAAAACTATAAGACTTAAAAAATATTTAACTGCAGTTTCCTCAATCTGATATTCCTGGGAAGAGCTGAAAAGGTTTTGATAACAATTGAACAACCGAAGTAGTAGTTTCTTAGAAAAATTCTTCTAAATATAATTTTTTTGGAGTTTTTTTTTTATTAAATATTGAAGAACATAAAATTCTCCACCTAATACACTTAAAATTTTTATTATATCTTGTATAGATTTAGAGATAAAGACACTATAAATTTATAGAGTAATCTAATCGCAGAGGCTAAGGCACTAAGGAAACCAGTTGACAAATTCCAATGTTTATAATATAGTTTGTAAATGACACATGTCAGTGTCAAAAATTAACAGTTTTAGTGACATTCTGATAGCTTTTTCTGGGAAGTATATTTAACTTTTCTTATTGTTTTATTAATTAAATATTTGAAATTATAGGTAAAATTGTGGTAAAATGCATATATCCATCAGAAATACCGCTAATCTGGTTAATGAATTGGAAGAATCTCTGGCATTTAGAAACTTCCTCGTACAATGAAAAATAGATATAATTAGCATTATACAGGGTGGGGCAGAAAAACCTATCCGATTTCAAAACGTTATAAAATTAAAACCACTCAACTTGTCAAAAAATTTTTTTATTAACATATCGCAAATTTTATGCCATTTTTAAATTTAAGTTTTGAAAAGCACATCACTGAAATGTCGTCCTTGGGAGCGGATACACTGATTTAGGCGCTCGCGGTAGCTTTCCATGACTTTCACCGTCATTTCCACAGGAATTTCTTCAATTGCCCGAGCAATTTCCCTTCGTAAAGCAAGAAGGGTCCTTGGTCGATGCTGGTAAACCTTCGATTTGAGGTAACCCCAAAGGAAGAAGTCACATGGAGTGAGATCCGGTGAGCGCGGCGGCCAGCCAAGATCACCTCTCAGGGAAATGAGGCGACCGGGAAACAGTTCCCTGAGAATGTCCATTGATCGTCGCGATGTGTGGGCGGTTGCCCCATCCTGTTGAAACCACACATTTTCCACGCCATTTTCTTCCATTTTGGGTCTAAGAAAATTTTCAATCGCGGCTCTCACATTGGCCACGTTTTCAGGTCCTGTTGCTGTCCTGGGACGTCCAGGCGACTTCTTTTTCAATGCTGAACTCGTCTGTCTAAAATTTGACACCCACACTTTAATCGTAGCGTGATGTGGAACAGGATCATGACGCCCGAGTCCGAAATGAATTCGAAAAGCACGTTGTGTAGCAATTATCGAACCGCCGCATTCGATAAACCGCTCAATAACAAAATCACGATGTTCACCAGACCAAGGCATGTTGACTACTGACAAATGGCATAAAACCGGCTTTCTAACGGTTTTTACCCCACTACTCTACCTGCTCCCTCTTTTGAGAAAAAGGAATTTGAAATCGGATAGGTTTTTCTGCCCCACCCTGTATGTGTGCAGAAGACATGTTAAATACAATAAAAAACAAAATTTGAGTAAAGTTCTGTAATTTTTTGTAATAAAACGACGGTTCGAACGTGAAGTGCAATACAATACTTATATAGCGTAATATGGAAATGGCGAGAGCTATTGTGCTGGCCACAACAGATTTTTTGTAATTTGAAATGAGGTGCGGGAGGCCACGTGACTTTGACAAGTGCTTGTAGGGCCCAAACAAGGTTGCCAAGAGTACAGCTTGTGTACATTGCCTTTGTTGCCAAATGAATTTGAGTGTAAAATTAATAAATAAAATTGTAAAACTAGTTATTATTAATGGATATTACGTTGTTTTACTTTCTAATACATAAACTTAATTTTTAAAATATACAAGACGTTCAACATTTAACTAATGGTTTTCCTCAAATTTAGCGCGCCAAGAAATCTTTGTATCGTAGATAGCAGCACAAGTCGCATAATTTTAACTAGCTTTACAATTTTATTTATTAATTTTACAGTCAAATTTATTTGGCAACACAGGCAGCGTACACAAGGCGTATTCTTCGCAACCATGTTTGGGCCCCACAAGCACTTGTCAAAGTCACGTGGCCTCCCGCACCTCATGTTACGAAAGTTAAGTTAGTTAGAATTTTTTTAACTACCGTTGTGAATGAAAATATAAAATTAACTAAAGGACATTTTCTTCAGTTTTTGGCGATTCATGATTATTTTGAAAGCATTCGAAAAAAATAATGTTTGTGAGCTTTTAAGAAGTGAAAGAAAAGAACAGTTGTGTATTATTGTTGAAGGGAAATACTTTAAACATATTTTTCTATTTTGGTTGTTTAATATGTACTTTATAAAACTCATTTAGATGTCATACAGTACTTCTGTAAAGAACTCAAACCTAATTTGTTAGGTTGATAACTAGACGTTCTACTGAAACTGAGATTAAAATGAAGTAATAAGTAAATGTCAATCACTGTTACCAACAAACAAATAAAAAAAAAAATATTCCTGATCAATGTTCATAAATTACGGAGTGATCAAAAAGAAATGATGTTGGTAATACAATTCTTCAAAGATCCCCTGAATTTCTGGGGATCTTTTCATTCCACAGTTTACACAACACCAGGTGAAAGTGGAAATACTATGGGTGCGATTCAGTGGGTTGTATTAGGCTGTTTTAAGATCTGTATTAAGAGTTGTATTAAAAAACCTGATTCAGTGGCTTGTATTAGACTGTTTTAGAGTGTTTATTTTAATACATGTGTATTAGTTGCCTAGGAAATTAAAACACTTCTTAGAATGGGTTATATCTGTTTTAAGTATTGTATTAACCTTAATTCATAATGCCAAATATGAAATATTAAAGTAAAATTATATATTCGACTCTTCATAAAGTATACTAAAGCAAATATTAAACTTAAAATGATATAATAAAAGAGAAAATGAATAATTTAAAAAATTGAGGTTAATATGAATAAATTCAGGCAAGTTACAACAATTATTTATATGTTGTTTATTTTCTGAGTTTGTTTAAGTAAAATAGGTGACACAATACGTGCTATTGAAAGAGTTGAGCATGTTTGGCGTGTTGTTGATTGTAGAAGACGAAGAAGGATATAAAGAAGACGAAAAACTATGACAATTCTCTCTCCGAAAGTGATACCGATTATCAAAAAATGTATTTCAGCATGTAATAAATTTGATTCGAATTGACATATCTGGCTTTGGCGGTGATGTACCTCCTCCAGTTTTAGTTTTTCTTTTAAATAATGCGCAATTTCACTCTTTGAATTGCATTTCAATCAGTGCCGGATTACCCATTAGGCAGAATAGGTAATTGCCTATGGGCCCCACACATTTTAGGGGCCCCGCTACATTGAATTAAAATAATATTGATTTGATTTTGATTTTTTTTTATTACAAACAAAGAAATCCTTAAAGAAATTTTGATTACAACAAAGAAATGCTTATTTACAATAATGGAAACTTGATTACAATAATAAAAAATATCAATCAGCACAAACATCACTTTTATTTCTTTGGACATTCCAATTTACCACTTCAAAATTATGCAGCATTTTTATTTTTCATTATTTTAATGTCATTTCCCTTATTTTCAATAATACCGTTACGTTTAGTAATTGCCTCTTATTAAAATAATCTTTTCTTCATTAAATCAATCGGTTCTGTAATTCTTTTTCCTGACATTTTAATATGCTAAAATTTAAAATATAGGTCATAAAGTAGTGTAACATAACCTAAAACAACACAAATACAAAATATTGACGTTTCAAATGCCGCCAATTTCGCACTTTGACAGTTATTACAGTGTTGCCAAGTGTAATTTTGTGTTTTAACTAAAACAGCTTAATACAGACCACTGAATCACCTTTGTTTTAAAATGTGTTTTAAGCTAATACAGTGTTTTAGTTAATACAAGTGTTAGTACAGACTTTAATATAACCCACTGAATCGCACCCAATGTGACTTGTCATTTTGACAATAAATACAAATAGGTTATGTCAGAACAGGGATTTGACAGCTAATAGGATTTTGAGTGATTGAAATGCTTTAGATTATTGCTTCATGGGTAATGTAAAAAATAAAAGTAATAAATATGCCCAAATTTAAATTTTCAAATGTCACTGTCAACAACAGGAAATCAATTTTTTGTATCAGGGCTACCAATTTCAAGTAATTTTTCGTTATTGCCAACTGAATCAGTTCTTTTTGATCACTCTGTAGAAAAGGAAATAACGAAAAAATTTAATAGTTATTTATGTAACAAGTGTATAAAGTAGTACTTTTTTGGTCGAATACGATGTTTACAAAATTAGCACGAGATAAAAAATACTATTTTATACACGTATTGCATACAATATTTTTCCTACAACCGAAAAGTTAGTGCTATTTCTCAAATATTAGTGTTAGTTGACAAGTAAATTAACCTTTGCCTAGCAACGTATTAACTTTTCACGCACTAGTGTTTGAAAAGTTACACTTTAGACATTGTAAAGAGTGCGTAAAATATGTACTTTACGCAAGGTTGTAGGAAAAATAACTATTTTGACAAATAAATCAAAAAAGAAAAAAAAGAGTATAAAATACAAACATTTTAGCGCACTTGTCTCTTAGAAGACACGTGCGCTAAAATCAGTCTTATGAAATTTGTATTTTAATGTATGTACTGTTAAATCCTTAAAATAAAATTATAAAATATATAACCCGCGTGTGTTATTCTAATAATTCTGTGATCCTAGTATAATCTTACATTTAAAGGCGATGAAACTACTCCCTGCGCAACAAGAGCTGCTAAAGACTTCAATTTAACAGAACTCAATCGAGAAAGAGTTGCCATTTCAGCCAAAACCCAATCTGGGCAATCTCCGTCTCCACACCATTTAAAACGCTAAAATAAACACATTTTACAGTGTACATTAATAATAAAAAGAAAACAAATGTATGATATATATTTACCATTCTTTTAAATAAATAAATAAAATGTAAGATTTTTAGGTTAAAACTAGTCTCTTGTTTTGTATCGTAGAAATCAATCAGTAATCTTTGAAATGAAAATATTTATTAAATCAGATATGTATTAAAGTAAAATTAAGTTACAATTAACGTATTGTTGACATACTTTTTTGAAATATTTAATAAAGTATTTCAAAATAATTTTAAACGCGGGCGACGCGGGCACTCAGCTGTTTTTGACACTTGGCAGTCTTAAACAGGACCTGACTGCCCCAAATTTCACATATTTATTCTTATTCATTACTGTTTTGAAGATAATGTAGAAATATAAGGAAATGGTCTTTGTAATAAATAATAAAAGTAGGTAGTATGTGTGTATATTTGTGTAATTAAAAATAAATAAATATATTATCACGGCATATTACCCATTTCTGAGTGTGCCACAATATGCTTTTTCGCAAATATCGGAAATCAGTCGGAAATGATGATGACATACTTGTACCGTGCGGGCGCTTACCAGGCGTCACCTCACGGGCACTCATTGCTGGCGCGGAGAGGGCACCACAGGGGTTACGTTAGTATATGTTTTCTACGGGGGTCACTTTTGGCCGCGTGCCTGAGTGTCTGGTCGCGAACTTGGAGGAACCGGGTTCGATCCCGACCGACGCCAAATATTTCGAATTTGTGTAATTAATGTTTAAAATAGAAATTAGAGAAATAAATAAACTAATAGGGCTTTAGGATGTTAGTTTCAAGCACATACCGCTTCCCTGATAGTTTTTATTTTTAAATTATTGGCAACATTGATATGCAAACAAAAGAGGGTCACGCTGTTACGCTAGAGTGATCAAAAATAATAAAAAAAACAAATATGCAATGGAAAACAATTGCACTGTCATTAAACGGTTATCTGTCATTTGAAATTCAATTAAACGCGAAAGTTCAATTGGTTAAAACTTTTCTTAGTAAAATTTTTTTGGCGAATCTTTCTGAAAAGATGCTCCGCGGGAACTAGGCATTTTAATAAATTTTTAAACTATCGTACTGAGTGAAAATATGGTATTAATCAAAGAGCATTTTATTCAGTTTTTGACAAAAAAATTCATTCAAAAAATAGATTGTTTGATTCTCTTTTAAGAAATGAAAGAATGATATGAATTGTATATTATAGTCGAAGGGAACATTTTGAATTTATTTAAAATATAATTCTAAAAAATCTGTTGTGGCCAGCACAAGACCTCTCGCCATTTCCATATTAGGCTATATAAGTATTTATTGCACTTCCCTTTCAAACCGTCGTTTTATAACAAAAAAATACAGAACTTTATTGTTTTTTGTTGTATTTAACATGTCTTCTGCACACATATAATTCTAATTATATCTATTTTTCATTGTATGAGGAAGAGAAAAGAGATTCTTCCAATTCATTAAACAGATTGGCGGTATTTTTGATGGATATATGCAACTAAACCTATAATTTCAAATATTTAATTAATAAAACAATAAGAAAGATACTTCCCAGAAAAAGCTGTCAGAATGTCATTAAAACTGTTGATATTTGACACTGACGTGTGTCATTTACAAACTATGTTATAAACATTGGAATTTGTGAACTGGTTTCCTTAGTGCCTTGGCCTCTGCGATTAAATTACTCTATATATTATAGTGTCTTTATCTCTAAATCTATACAAGATATAATAAAAATTTTAAATGTATTAGATGGAGAATTTTATGTTCTTCAATATTTAATAACAAAACTTTCCAAAAAATTATATTTAGAAGAATTTTTCTCAGAAACTACTACTTCCGGTTGTTCAATTGTTACCAAAACCTTTTCAGCTCTTCCCAGGAATGTCAGATTGAAGAATCCATAGTTAAACAATTTTTAAGTCTTATGGTTTTTGAGGAATCGTGTCTACAACATCCAGACATACACACATCCACACACACACACACACACACACACACACAGACATTATTTTAAAAATGTTATAATCGGATTCTTCTTCTTCTTCTTCTCTGCTCTATGGCCCATGTAGAGCCTTGGCTTCCTCCACAACGCCTCTCCATCTCTGTCTATCTTGTGTCGCTTGGATCCAGTTTTGTACCTTCAAGGATCGTAAGTCTTCCACGATGTTGTCGACCCATCTAGTACGAGGCCTGCCTCTAGGGACCTTAAATCGTGCTTATTCACTGAAATCAGGATATGCGAATTTTAGCATGAATCCAATACCTCTCTTAGCGAGAGGTAAAAATGCTCTCGTATGTAAATCACAAATATTAAATAAAAGAATAAATAATTTGAAACAAATAATAATTTATTGAACTATTTTATTTATTTACAATATAAGATGTTTCTAACATATGTTTTCTACAATTTTATTTCATGTTTAATGATGTTGTTCAAGGCAGTAACGCAGACCACAGTATGTGCAGGCATGAGTTCCTGGCTTATCCTAAATAATAAAAAAGTATAACTAATACATCCATTGTACATTTACTGTTCATTTATCCAACAATTAAAGGTAAAATTCCAGATTTTATGAAGAAAATAAACAATTGATAACACCTAACTAATGTTTTCTTTTGTTTCATTGTTACAACCAGAAACAAATGAACATAAATATGCTATACATCGCTGAAAAGCTAATAAAATATCTATCCAATTAAATTAATTAAAACATTGACATCACAAATCGAAATCCAACAGTGTTAATAAAATTTAGGACACATACATATATCTTGGTATATTTTTGTTTAACAAACAAGCACACTTATGTATTCTCACCAAGTTGATGTAGACTCTTGGATGTCCAGTGTGCTCATCTCCACCATCACACCAAACAACTCTTTCGGTGCAAACTTTTGGTGGAACTTCCGCTATCAAATCGATAGCAAAGTTAGTGTTGATTTGCTTGGGTTTACCTACGAATCTGGCTAGTCTGTAGTCATCTTTATCCCAGTGCTACACGAATAATATTATGTGAGATACGAAGTGAGAACAATTTTGATGTTATGAAACAGTTAAATTTGAGGTTATACCTGGCCAGTATGTGTTACGGGGTCTTCTGGAACCCAATCTGCTTCTTCGGTAGCTTTAGTTCTTACACTGGTGATGATACTTCCTTTGATGATATTATTTTGTAGTAGAGATTTGTTTGTTAATCTTGAAATAAGTTTTACGCAAGACATTTTGACGAGTCTCAGTCGGTAACAAAAATTTAGTGTGTTGTGTTACCGACAGTGAAACAGTGATATTTTTGGCATGGTTTGTTCACAGTTGACATTTGTTTTTTGTATGTTGTTTTTTCATTTTATTACAAGTTTTATATTAAAAGGAAATTGTTTCATAATAAATTATACAATTTATAAGTGCATTATGCACATAATTGATATGTTGTGTAGATTTTTTTAATGGCACGTGATATCAATTTGAATCATGAATGTGTTGATTAATAATAATTAAATTAACTTGTTAAGTAGATTGTGTTAATGAAAATTATAGTTGTAGTGTCAATTTTCATATTACTATTAGTAGTGTGAAAATAAATAGGTATTTAACTTTCATCTTAACATATCGGATAACACGAAAACCGGGCCATAGGCGTTTAACATGGGAAAACAGTTTTTTCTTGCCCAAAAGTGGCCTATTAATTTTAGACAAAATGCTTCAAATAAATGTTGTAGAGAATTAAATTCTACATCTAAATCAATAATCACATTTTCTTTTGCACGTTTCGTAACCGAATAAAGTGAATTTAAAATTTTATTAAAGTTACTTCTTTATATTGTTAGCCAACGACGAAATATAACTAGACAAAACATTCCGTATCCCTCTTCAGTGAATGTTTTGATTTCGGCTGGCCAGAAAGAGACAGAGATATGTTTTATCTAGTTCGTGAATTTCTCACTAGAGGCCACTTGAATACATCCGTGTAATTTGACATTTGCGGTTTTGTTTTCGAGTGAAACGTTGGTTTTTATTTAATACCAAAGCTTATAAATAAATAAATCATATTGGATATTATTATAAATTAATTTTACGTTTAAATTCATTTGGCAACAAAGCAACAAAGGCAAGGTACACAAGCTGTATTCTTGGCAACCTTGTTGCGGTGGGTCTTACAAGCAAATGTCAAAGCCCGCGCCTCATGCAAAATGAATGCGTTTTTATAAGTTTTTTACAGATTTACAGATCTGTAAGACTTGTGGATTTGAAATATATGTATAACTTGTATATTCTAAAAAAACTTTCTATTCTAAAATGTCAATGATATTGCACCTCTAGTGAGAAATGCTCGAACTAGATAAAACATATCTCTGTCTCTGTCTGGCCAGCCGAAATCAAAACAAATGAAACGATATTTTGTCTAGTTATATTTCGTCGTTGTTTCAAACCGTCGAAGACAGTGTGGCCAACCGTACGATAATTTCATAAAAATTCATAAGTAGCCAAAAAATAAAACATGATTACAATTTAGAACAAAATAAAATTACTAGATATATTTGTGAGTATTATAAATACTTTTATAATAGAGTTTATATTTATGTGTACCGCTATTCACCTTCTTTATATTAATAAAATTTAGTTTACGTAAAATTCGTTAGATGGCAGCACTGGGTTTAAATCGAATTGACATATTTCTGAACTACATGTACACCGAGTAATATTGCGCAATGCTAAAATTATGTGGCGTGAACTATATCGCACTCCGGCGAGAATAGTGACACAAGTCAAAATTTAGAAATTTTAAGTTCATCAGATAAAATGGGGTATTCCGACATTTTTAAAAAATATTTTTTTACAGTAGTACAGGCCAGTAGAACTCTGAATATCTAACTTTGAGTAAGAAAATGTATGCATCACATGAGATATGAATTTTAAAAAATTTCATCGCAATTCAAATTTTTTTATCATGGCGCGCTTATGACGTCAACTCGATGATGACATCTGCAACGAACTTCAGCGCCTAAATCCACATGTTCATGACATCTATTTGCTTGTTTACATATGATTTTATTAGCAGCGTGTATTTCGGTGTTTGTCCTGTGTTTGTTTATGGTAAAAATAGGAGTAATAATTATAAAGTGGACGAAATGTCAAACAAGAAATATACCCGCGCGTGTTAACTCCTGGCACCATCTGTGTTTTTAAACGAAAATATTTACTTTGAAATGAGCAACAGATTATCAAGTTGACGTCACAAATTTCAAGGACGTTTCTAGAGCTGTAAAAATTCCAATTTTGTAACATTAAATAAAAACTTCTTATTAAACATGTTTTATTATATTTTTCTACTATATGAAGATGGAAAGTATAGAAAAAAGTTATTATTTTGCATTAATTCCATACCACCGGAATACCCCATTGGTCAAAAATATGCTTCTAATAATCTGGAATAATGACATAAATCAAGAATATATTTTTCGAGAGATGGAGCTAATGTCGTTTCGTTTCGAGCTAATGTAATGTAAGTAACTTTACATTCGAGAACTGTCTTCTTTAATTTAAGTTTTACGCAAAACTATTTTTTGGACTTATGTCACTCTTCTCGCCGGGGTGCGATATGTATGGAACGCCGTTTTACTATTTATTCTACATTTACAGACATCTTCAATTATTTAAAGACGTCAAAAATTTAATTTCAGATATCCTTAATTATTAAAAGACATCAAAAATTTAATTATGGACATCTTTAAATAATTAAGGACGTCTAAAATTAATTTCAGACATCCTTAAATAATTTAAGATGTCAAAAATTGAATATTAGATATAGGAATAAAGGATATCAAAAATACATTTATAGATATCAAAAATTAAATTTTAGACATCTTAAAATGGTACTGAATTTTCGACATCAAAAAGTAAATTTAACATGTCCAGAATTCAATTTTGGATATCTGTATTTGAATTTTTGATATCTTTAATTCCATTTTTGATATACTTAATTCAATTCTTGATATCCTTAAATGAATTCTTGATAACAAGAATTTGAATTTTTGACATCACATCTCCATAAATAATATGCCCAGAATTCGAATTTTTGATATCTTAAATTAATTTTGGATATCAAGAATTCAATTTTTGATATCAAGAATTGAATTTTTGATATCAAGATTTGAATTTTTGATATCAAGAATTGAATTTTTGATATCAAGAATTGAATTTTTGATATCAAGAATTGAATTTTTGATATCAAGAATTAAATTTTTGATATCAAGAATTGAATTATGGATATCACATCTCCGTAAATAACATATCCAGAATTCGAATTTTTGATATCAAGAATTCGGTGCGCCATCTAGTTTAAAATGACTAAATTACTTTGTGTCGGTAAGTCAGATTTCCTTAGCGAAATCATGACTAAATGTATACATCATTAATTCTGTAGATTTTATTTGATAAAGGCCAACAAACTGGTGATTCTTTTCGTTTTTGTGAAATAGGTTTGTATTCTGACCAATCCTAAGGCAGAATCTAAACCAACGCTATTATAATTTCGCTGAGGAAATCTGATTTACCGACACAAAGTATTTCAGTCACTTTAAACTAGATGGCGCACCGAATGCTTGATAACAAAAATTCGAATTCTGGACATGTTATTTACGGAGATGTGATATCCATAATTCAATTCTTGATATCAAAAATTAATTTAGGACGTCAGAAATTCGAATTCTGGACATGTTATTTACGGAGATGTGATATCCATAATTCAATTCTTGATGAGGTAATAAAAATTTCTGGATTGCAGTCAAAAATTTTATTTTAAATTCTCGGGTCGACCGGTTTCGAGCTCCACATATGTTATTTGGGAACCTAGGAAATAGGAAATAAGTAGGAAAATTATAAAAATCACAATTTAAATATATTTGAAAAATTCTTTACATCTGCAAGCTAGAAATATGGTAGGTATATAATCACATATATTTATATAAAATATTACATGTATGAATGCAAGCATTACAAAATATCATATTATTTATTTGCTTCTAGCTGTGAATTGGTGATTGTCTATATCTAATTATCTTATAGTCATAACGAAATAATGATCATGATCAATACGTTTAAAATGATTACGTATAAGTAATGAAAACACAACTTTATTATTCTTTTTGTTAGACTGATTCGTATTCGTATAGAGACAAATGTATAATGTATAAAGCGATAAGTGATGTGAGAATGGACATATGTAGATCATTAACTATAATGAAAAATGTAGTAGACACAGGTGTTTTTCTCAGAATTGTAGTAAGGGTTTTGTTCTTTGTTTTTCTCTAGGGAAAATAAAGTATTTGTTATAAGTAGGGATTCGAAAATCCCTAGCTATTCTTTCCACACATTTTTCAGATGTATGTACAGGCTGGAAAAAATCGAATTCCTTATAAGAAAAACTTTCTTATGCGCGCTACAGAAATTTTCGATAGTCTTGTTTTTCAGCTACACGCTAAAACTTGATTTTCGCCTATTTTGAAAATACCTCATAACTAGCTTATTATGAGAGATAGAAAAAACATTTTTGTACGGTTTTTAACTTCCTTGTACGAAGTAAAGGAAGTATTGTAATCGCGAAAAAATTCGGTTTCCAGATTTCAACGGAAATATCCATTTTGACCATCCCTGAATCTATTTTGACTAATTTATAACATCTAGTTGTGCACCTCCCTTTTTGGTCATTACCTAACTTTCAGAAGTGGTACTTTACTTGAAGCTCATAATAGATTTTAATGCAACACTATATTAAAATATAATCCAAAACTTTTCAAATTTGGTATATAAGACTTCTATATCAATGGGAATAACATACTAGATTTTAGTAAAAATAGTCTACCCGGAAGTGGTACTTTACTTGAAGCCTATAGTAGATTTTAATGAAAAACTATATTAAAATATAATCCAAAACTTTTCAAATTTGGTATATAATACTTTTATATCAATGGGAATAACATAGTAGATTTTAGTTAAAATGGTATACCCGGAAGTGGTACTTTACTTGAAACCTATAATAGATTTTAATGGAAAACTATATTAAAATATAATCCAAAACTTTTCAAATTTGGTATATAATACTTTTATATCAATGGAAGTAACATAATAGACTTTGGTTAAAATAGTCTAACCGGAAGTGATACTTTACTTGAAGCTATTATCAGTTTTTCTTGAAAAAATGGTGTTATTTTGAATTTAACAATAAATGCTTCAAATAAAAGTTTTAGAGAATTGAATTTTGCGTCGAAAACTTCAAGTATGATTAAATTAGTTCTTGGTATAAGCTAGATATTTAAATTTAAACATTATGTACTTTTTAGTTTCTGTAATTAAGTTTGCTAAGAATTAGGACAAAAAATAACAAAAAAAATGAAGAATTTAATGTCAATGTCAAATTATGTCAAATACGTGCAATTTTATGATTGGGTCTGTTATAATACATATTTTAATTATTAACAAAATATGTATAGTGTAACAGGCGTACAAGGAAGTCATGTGCTGTCCACATCAGATATTTTACATAGAATAACGTGGTGCAATTAGATTTTTTAAGAACTTAATAATTCCATGCCCAGTTGCACCAACAAGACTTAAATTTTAATCTACGTTTAAACAAAAAAATGCAAATCGAAATTTTGACAGCAATATATTATAATTCATTTGACATTTCATTTTGATGCAATATTGTCATTTTAAACCATGTTTAATATTTAATTTATGTTGGTGCAATCGGCCATCAAGGTATAACACAAACATAATATTTTTTAAATAGGAACATCTGTTGTAAATAGTGTCATGTTTTTCCTTATTTTATAAGATTTTCAACGATGTCTACATTCTTTTGTTTTAAACATGAATAAAACTTGAATTATTAATTTTTTGGAGTGAAAAAATGAAATTTATTAAGAAACAAATGAAAAAATCAATTACAGATTATCATTTGTTAATTTTGGTTATATATCTATTAATTACATTTTAAATTTTTTTTGTCAATTATTTTCGGATTAGTTAATTAATTTTTCAAAAAATGTGAAAAATAAATATATCATCACGGCATATTACCCATTTCTGGGTGTGCCAGTATCTACAACACATGTAGACATCGGTAATGATGACGATATATTTTACGGTGTGGGCGCTTACCAGGCGTCACCTCACGGGCACTCATAGCTGGTGTGGAGAGTGCACCGCAGGGGTCACTTTTGTGCCATTTAAAATTGGAAATATTTGGCGTCTGTCGGGATCGAACCCGGTTCCCCCCGGTTCGCGACCAGACACTCAGGCACGCGGGACCCCATAAAAAAAATGTGAAAAATATGCTCTCTAAAGTATATAAATTAGGAAAATAAGTCTAAATAATGAAAATCAAACCATGATCTGTAATTGATTTTTTCAATTGTTTCTTAATAAATTTCATTTTATTCACCCCAAAAAATTAATAATTCAATTATTAAAATATCTTACAGAACTCATATTAATAATTAGAATAATACCAGCTAATAATAAAAATACAGAACATAAACTAAAAAGGTAGTATTATTCTAATTAATAATTCAAGTTTTATTCATGTTAAAACAAAAGAATATAGACTTGTTATACATCGTTGAGAAGCTTATGAAATAAGAAAAGATGAGACTATTTTCAACATATATTCCCATTTAAAAAATATTATGTTTGTGTTATATCTCGCGAATTATTAAGTTTTAAAAAAATATTATTACATCACGTTATTCTACGTAAAAAACGGTATAAAAAATATGTAAACATTTTTTCTTTATCTTTTATAATAAACGAGTTATGAGGTATTTTCAAAATAAGCGAAAAACAAGTTTTAGCTTGTAGCTCAAAAACAAAAGACGGTCGAAAATTCCTGGGTGCCTATTAAAGTTGTCTCAAAAAGTTGGCCCATGAAGATATCTAAAAATAAGAAAGTTTTTCATATAAGGAACTCGAATTTGTTCCACCCTGTAATAATATGCTCAAATCCCAAATTGTATATATTATCAGCTTTAAGGTTTTTCATAAAAACATAGGTTTTTATTTAAGCTACTTTTATGCTAGAAATTATACAGCGAATATTCTTAGTAAAATACCTAACCTACTTAGTAACATACATAGCTGAGTGAGTCAGTTGCAGTAAAATTGTTAAATCAATATTTAAGTTTGCAAGTTGTTAATAACTTTATAACTATTAAAATAGGTAGAGCCCGCGCGTCCAGAGAAAAAACTTGCGCAGAAAGCAAAATTCGTCCGGGCGAGTCCAACTTGTGAAAGTAGGGATATTACGATGTCTTAACTTAATAGATAGCAGCTGTATAGCGTACAGGTATTTTTCTGTAATTGTAATTTTGTTTTGTGCAATAAATGCTTTTAGTTTTATTGATTTTGCTGATTTGTTTTTTCTCTAAACGTACGGACTCTACACGACTTACTTTATAAATAATACATCATACAGACTGTCCGTATATAACAAATTATAATCTATAATCACATTTTCATTTGTTTCATTACCATAATCATTGATTTTACCTACAAAATTAATAATGGGGGAGTTTCACAATTTTTGAAAACTATATTAATCGATTTTTTTTTGTAAAGTACTCCATATTGCTGAAAAAATTAATTAAAATTTTGAATATCGCGCTAATAGCTGAAAAAATACGTCAGACTTTTGATCACCTTTTGACATAACAATCGTTTGCTGTAAAAGAAAGATAGTCTTATACCATATCACTAGTGCATAATAAGAGATAAAAGAAAATAGTAAGTCCAGAAATTTGTTCTTTGTTGAACGAAGATAGATATATATTGTTTACCATGGTGTAGAAAAAGACAAAAGGTAACTGTAACGTTCAACTATTGAGCGTGTCCCCGCAGCGAGTATAACCTCAATCGTATTATTATATTATTTTGTTGTGTGGTTGTACCCAGAGATCATGAAGCGGTAAGTATTCTTTTGTGAAATTTAAATAGATTAAATTTAAATTACATATATATTTTATAACAACGTGAAAAAATATGTTTTTTACCTGATTATCCACTCTGCACTACGAAATACGTCCCACTGCGCACATATGATCTAGTCACTTTACGCTATCGAAAGTCTGATGTCATAACCAGATTATAAATGGCGAACAACCGCTTCTTTTGAATTATGTTACAATTTTAATTTAAAATTTTAAATATTAAAACAAAATTAATGTTATTTTTATATTTTTTAATAGAGTACTTATATGATATATTTTTGGTATTTAGTACTAAAACATTCAAATTTCACATAGTGAAACTCCCCTATTGTTGCATTTTTGCTGTTCAGTACAGCACGTATATAAAATTTAAATTATAGTGTTGGTATGAGGGTGAATACACTATCATTTGTCTCTTTTAATAATGAAATGACATAAGGCAATGACTGATGAATCAAATATCAGATGTTTGTGAATAGTGATTGAAGTTGAAGGAATGGAATATCGTGCGCGATGCAGTGAGTCAGTATAGATTGCATGTAACCTCGTCATTACAACGTTACAGGTTACATGTATCGGTTTTTATAATTAGTTCAGTCGTTGAAAAACGCACTTATATTTCTGCAGAATTCGAAAGATTACAATATTACATGAATCGACTTATAAATTACCATATTTTCATTCACCATTAAAAAAATAATAGCACGCTTAAATATCGATTATTTTTTTACAACACACTTCATATTATAATAGTGCGCACGTAATACGGGACACTATCTCTATAAATATTTTTCCAAAATAACCTTGAATTAGGTCATTAATAATTTATTGAAGTGAAAACTTATTTAGGCGCACCTAGTACACTTTTTCCTCGGAGAGAGCCGAACGTGACGTCACGTTAATTCGGGTCATAGCCTACGTTACGTTATTAATACAAGGCCGGGAAACATCACAATATCTGTCAAAAAGAAACTTTAGTTACAAAATCCTTGTTTTGGCGTGACTTACTCTTGCTGTCATTACTAATATCTGTGTACAAAGCAGATTGTTGCACCCAGTAATGGGTAATATGCCATAATATATTTATTTATACAGGGTGTCAATTAAAAATTTGGTCATAGGCGTTTAAAATGGGAAAACAGTTTTTCTTTGCGCAAAAGTCCCCAATTAATTTTAGATAAAAATGTTTCAAATAAAAGTTATAAATAATTATATTCTACGTCTAAATCACTAAACAGAATAATTGGAATAATACTACCTTTTTTTTTAGTTTAAGTTCTGTATTTATTATTTAAACCCAACTTTTCGGCACCATAAACTGGTGCCTTCTTCAGGAGAAAACATTGACATAAATATGTGAAATAACAAAAACAACAAGTAACCAAGGTAACAAGAAAAGTTCGTAAATGTTACCTTTTTTATGTATACAATTTTCTAGACAATACCGTGAGTATTTTTTAACGTGAAACATTGGGTTTGTCATATCCATAGTTACGATTTGACTTTTGATTGACAGCAATGTATTTGCGTGTCCCACTTAAAATGAAACATAGGGAACGAATTTGACAGATGTATTATAATTTAAATATTGTAAGAAATTTACCCAAGTCAGAAAACCACTCAAGAGCACTGAACATATTTCGGGCACAAGGTGCACACAATATTTTTTCTACAACTAAATTTAATTTTTAGAAAACAGGTATAATTATTTAATCAAAATTAACCTCTAATGACATTATGTCAATATGACAGATAACCGCTATAAGGTACGTCTTGACATTTGATTGATAGCTATGTATTTACCTGTCTCATTTATAACATAGGGAATGAATTTGACAGAAGTATTATATTTAAGTATTGTCAGAAAATCACTCGGGAACAAGGTGCACACAATATTTTTTCTACAACTAAATTTAATTTAGAAAATAGGTAGAATTATTTAAACAAAACGTCCACTGACGTCTTGTCAAATGTCATATTCGTTCCCTATGTTTCATTTTAAATGGGACGGGCAAATACATTGCTGTCAATCAAATGTCAAGTCGTAACCATGGATGACAAATCCAATGTTTCACGTTAAAAAATACTCACGGTATATGCATGCCCGGCAATAACTTGGACGGCGAACATGCATCTTCTCAGGAAAAAATCTCCTTTTGCCAGAGGAAAAACCGTCCGAAAAACTGGCAGAGAAGTGATCTGTATAACTCAGAGACGCTAAACAGATTTAATTTTGCACGTTTGGTAACTTGTAAAAACGAATTTGGAATTGTATAAATATTGCTCATTTGTAGCGATACCCATGGGATTGAAACAAAGTTACAAAGAAATGCTTATCGTTTGAACCGTAAACCGAAAAGTACGCTATATAAAAGCGCTATTATTATAATAGTGCACTCGTAATACGGGACACTATCTCTATAAATCTGGAATGAAGTCATTAATAATTTATTATACAATTTTTTTTTTGAAAGTTCGATTTAAAATAAAATTGTAATCTTTCTGTTCTATGTGTACATATAGTAAATAGCAATAAAATATTTGCTTATATATTAATTTTCTAATTCATATTTTTGTAAGGCCATATTTAGCAAAATTTATACATACAAATTATTTTGTATTAAAGCACATTTAATTCATATTCAAAATATTTGTCTATATTTATATACTTAATCATAAGCTTCAAGCTGTTTTATAGTGTTTACATCATCAACATTTTCAAAAATAATAAAATTTATTTATTTTTAAAATTGTTGGTAAACCCACTTTTGTTATTAGTATATCTACTGAGAGTAAGGCTAAAATTTATTTTCAGTAGGTATGTGTAGAAAATTACACAAAATTGCAAAATTAATGGCCGTATTCATAAACACCCATAAAAATTTTAAACGGTTCGTTATAATTTTTATCCAATAAAAAATCGACATTGAAAGAAAAATCGAAATTTTATTTCTAGTTTGATTCTATTCGTCAAAAATTAGGAACGAACCGTTTTGAAACTTTACGAGTGTTTATGAATATGAGCATAAGAGTTTTATATTTTATCGCTAACATTGATCCAATCTATCACTCTTAGTGGTTGCTTATAAGTCAAGTCATAGAAAAAATCTTTACCATTTATAAACATTGTAAGTAGATCCTCGATTATTCGTGAGCGGTTTAACTGTGCCGTGGATTATTCGTGCATCCAAAAAGAATTGCAAATCGTGCGATCGATTATCCGCTATGAATATTGTCGATTGAGAGGTTGTTGCCGCGCTCCTATGTCGAGCGGCATTCTCTCGAAATCGACAATGTCCACTTGCGCGCGAAACAAACGCAAGTCCTCCATTATAACAAAAAATAATACAAATGTACATTTTGTACTTATAGTACTACTCAATAAATAACGATTATATTTTTTATCGTTAATTTATCATTATATTCCATTCTTCTTCAGCTGTTGCTTCAATCTAATCTAAGCATTTTTTACTTTCGTTTTTGTAAATGTATGCCCTATTTTATTTCTGTATTCCTTTACAGAACAGTACGGCATTTTGTTTGGTTATGTAATATACCAACAGAGCAGTCATATATGTCAGATTGACTTGTGGAGGTGGTAAATGTGTAAGTAATATTAAGAATGTAGAGAAGGGACATTTCTCAACATTTTATACTTAGAAATTCGGATAGCGAGTATATTTCTACTTTGTCACGCATGAGCGACAAAGTGACATTTTGCTTTAACAAAAGCGACAAAGCGAGCCTACTTTGTATATAGATTGTAGAAAAAGAGTATTTAGTTATTTTATTCAATTTTGACGTTTTAAACTGTCATTATCAACTCCATAGCAACAACTATAAGTAACATTTTATTCACAAGTGAATTAAAGTTTTTTAAATTACTCTCATAAATTTTTTTAACTCAACAACAAATAATGCATTTAAAATTACATCAGGCACGAAAATAACACTCACCACAGTATTTATTAGATATTATCAGCCATTTTCATTATTTTTCACGACACAAATGACAGACAATAATGCTTTTTAAATAGATTAGTTTTTTATTTTGTCAAAATTAAATATAATGGTTTTTATTATAATTTCGTCAAAATTGAATGTTTATTCACTCGAAGAATTTAACTATGTACCTACATATGTATTGTGAGAATACATATGGAAATGTTAATGGTTTTTATTCATTCATGTGCAACATTTTTATTATCTGTATCTTTCAATGGGGTCCTATACCATTTTTATTTTTTTTTTCTGTAAGAACAGGATAAAATACGAATTTTAGTGCAAACACGACTTAAAAATTTTACGTAATAAGCGAGATATGAATTTTTAAAGTTTAAGAATTTGTGCGTGACGTAGCAGGTACTAACAAGTGATCGACAAACAATGGGACAAACTGTTAATTATAGAGGGAACAATTTTTTTCATGTTTTTATATAAAAACTTATACGTTATATTTATGAAGAAATTATTATTAAGTATAAATAACATAAATAAGCATTTTTTTTCCTAAAAAATTAAAGAACATTGAAACAGTTTGACAATATTATTACACAAAGTATGACGACGGATGGCGCTAGTGTTTGCCTGTTTTGAAGTTTCAATATTAATTCAATTAATTTAATTAATATTACAAATTGATTTAATTATAAATATATTATTATTGTTAATATTACTAGATGTTATAATTAAACAAATTCATCAAACACAAAATTGTTAAATGTTTTGTTAGGTTATGGAACAACATGACATTTCATATTCTTTTAAAGGTGACCGCTGCAGACGCGCGAATCTCCTTTTTAAAATGAGGCAACCAATCAAATTGTTAGTACCTAACGCGTCATACCTAATTAGCAATCAGCTTCAATCGCTTGTAATTTGTGACCTAGTCAATATTTAAAGAAATTTTTTTCACTAATAATTATTAATTTATGTATATTTTCGTCTTCTTATTTAAGATAGTTAAAATATGACTATGGTATAGGACCCCATTATCTGTCACTTGCTCGGTCGATGAACACGGATAATCGAGGTTCTACTATTATTAAAAAATTGAATTTTACTGAAATTCAACAATACTCTTTACTTTTCGATCTAATTTTTTTTTTATAAATGGTAAAGATTTTTAATTAAATATATTAATACTCGTTATTTTCCTGTGTTGACAGTACAATATGCGTAGTACAGAACTACTACCAAACATTTATTTTTTTTACTCTATGTAGTACTAGATCACTCTTTTCTACCGGTTGTTATAATTATATTTATTTAACTCCATATTTACTCATATTTTTAAAAGTAAGAAAATATGATAGCAATATTCAATATATTTTTAAAAATCTAAAATATATTTAGCAATACCGGAATTTGAACGACGAATAGATAAAATATGGTTTACTTCAATCGCTAGGTGCGGAACAAATATTTATCTAAGTATGACAGTTCTCATAGGAATTTTGCTTTATCTTAAAAATAAGTAATATTAAAAAAATTATAGATAGATGGTTCGTTTTCATTTTCTTTATAAATTTTACATCTAAATTTTTTCTTGCACTTCCGGTAGTAAAAATGCTACTTAAGTTTATTTTTTTTTTAAATTAATATATTTCTTACTAAATAATAAAATGTCATTTTATACTCCCAAGGACCTAAAATGAAAATATTCAAGGTGCTTCAATTAAAACTTGAATATACAATTTTTAATAACATTAAATTTTATATTATTTTGTGATTCTATTTCATACTGGGTGTTTCACAACGACCAAAATGAGTAAAAAAGCTTAATCAACATAGATCTGACTTCAACTGTTTCCGAGAAAGACGCAATTTTGTATCAGAATAAAAAAAAAACTGTTGTGGCCAGCACAAGACCTTCCGTCAATTCCATGTATTTTGTACAAATTCCATACCAAAAGGTCCTTGGAACAGATTCTATATAATATGTAAAAACACATACTATTTTTTACATATTCCATACCAAAAGTTCATTTGAAAAGGTTCTATAAATCCAATAAAATTATAACATAAACTACACTAAGTAATGTTCTTCCATCTTCTCTTTGGCCTTTCTCTGCGTGTCACTTGCGAGCAACACTATGACATACCAATATTAGATCCTATACTTTTTTCCATATTTGGTTTTGCACTTGCAACTGACATCTGTCAATTAAATTTTTTTGAATAATTATGTCAGCTGTTTCCATGATAAATAACAAAGTTGACTAATTTTTGAAAATTAATTTCTTTATAATGCTTTAAATTTACATCTATTGAATATGAAGGAAAATGTATAATCAAACTGTATAGAGAAGAGTATTTTCTTTAATATATATAATAACAAAATGTTAAAAAATAATATTTAACTGCGTTTTTTTAAGAAAAACTGTTAAAAACTTCAAATAAGGGTACTTCCGGTGGATCAATTATAACCAAAATCTAATCAACTCTTCATATGGATGTACAGAAGAGGAATACGAAAGAATTATAATATTTAGAATTGTAGTATTGGAGTTATCGTCGGAGAAAAATTTGTCACACACGGACACACATACACACACACACGGACACACACACACACACACACACACACACATACAGATATCATCTTAAAAATGGTATATTCATATTGTGCTTATTCATTAAAAACTCACCACCGAATTTTTTGACCAAAGACAATACCTTCCTTACCTAAAGGTGACGGAAGGTAAAAAGGCTGATAACGATAGTGATCGAATCAAATTTTGTCTGCCAATAAATGGACTATATAACCGAGCACCGAGCCCCTAACCAACTAGTGAGACAGGACGCCACTGTCCAGTGTTGCCAACTTGGGGGATTTTCCCCCATTTTTGGGGTGAAATATTACTGGAGGGGATTTAAGGGATAAAATATTTTGGGGGATTTTATAGGGGATAAATATTTTACAAAATTTAAATTGTACAAGATAGTTTATCTGTAATCTAAATATTTAAATCAGAATTAAACGTAAGTACCTGGTAGTTTTAATTTTATTCGTTTTAAAAATCAAATTTAAATTTCGCGCGAGGCGCCGAGACGTCTGCCAATTTGAGAAAAGACCAAGGTCCAACGTGACGATATCAGCTGTAAGCAATACGGAGTACAAACATATCGTCGGATTTCTGGTAAAAAGACTTAACCGCCATTTGACTAGTTTTGAGATAAACAGGAAAAACTTGTTTTTATTTACAATATTGATTTATTTAACAAGATATTGTCTTATATCGATGAGATTAATATTTTATACATTTTTCAACATACTTTCGCAACATTTTGAAGCATATATCATGAAATATTTAATAAAAATGTTTTTTTTTTTTTGTTCAATATAGATTAATACCTAAATTTTTAATATTTATATAGTCGTGAACACCAGATTAATAAATAATATCAAAATAAATTAACTTTTGTGGAACACAACTCGTTAACATCTCCCATTACATTAACACAGAATGGCGTTTAAGACATTTCGTATAAAATTTCTGTGCGCATCAAATAGTGTCAGATGGCGTTTACGAAACTTTAGAATGAATTACCTTCTAACATAATTTTTTTGGCGCTCAGATATTGTGTTTAGAGCATGCGTCGTGAAGAGACGTATCCGTTTATGTGCATAACTCATTTTATCATTTTTTGGCGGTTAAGTCTTTTTACCAGAAATCCGACGATATACAGTGTGTCCCATTTAGAGGTGCCACCATTGGGATCTCGAGAACTATAAGAGATACGATGTCAGTTAAATGGAACTTTTTGTGCGCCTTTACTCCTACATCTCAGATGTGCTTTTATTTTTCCAAAAATTCTCATAGGGCACTAGATAATGACGAAAAACTGAATATTGTTGATTTTTTCTTTTTCAAGTAACTTCTAAACCATTACTAATTGAGAAAAACATTTCATATATAAAAGATAGATATTTTTATTATCTAACCAGTGGTGTACGAAATAAATTTTTATATCCGTAAATTTACGAGATATAACACAAACTCATATTTTTTTAAATGGAACCCATATCTGATTTCAGTCTCAAAAAATCATTATTTTTTTCTCTTTTCAGTGATGTAAGGGTTATTATGTTTTATATTTGTTTTACTCCTAAAATTTAATTTTTCTCTTTATTTTCCTGAACTTACTTATTATTTCCCAAAAAAACATTATTATTTTTATTAATTATATTGTATTTGATCGAAATAATTTGTTTTATGCCTTTATTACTTAATATTTTTATTCTAGACTCATAATTACAAATGACACTATAATGTGCCAAGGGCGACCAGATACAAAATATTATAAAAATTAGTTTGATACGAGTTTTGAACAAAATTTTCTAACAAAATAAATTATTGAAATACAAGGAGTATTTCTAAATAGAAATCTACCAATATTTTTAAAATAATTATAAATTTAGTACAAAATAAGGAAAAAATAATAATTTTGAAGGCAAAACAAATATAAAACATAATAACCCTTACATCATTGAAAAGAGAAAAAAATAATGATTTTTTTGAGAATGAAATCAGATATGGGTTCCATTTAAAAAAATATAAGTTTGTGTTATATCTCGAAAATTTACGGATATAAAAATTTATTTCGTACGTCACTGGTTAGATAATAAAAATATCTATCTTTTATATTTGAAACGTTTTTCTGAATTACTGATAGTTTAGAAGTTATTTGAAAAAGAAAAAATCAATAATATTCAGTTTTTCGTTATTATCTCGTGCCCTCTGAGAATTTTTGGAAAAACAAAAGCACATCTGAGATGGCCTCCCAAAAGCGCACAAAAAGTTCCATTTAACCGACATCGTATCTCTTATAGTTCTCGAGATCCCAATGGTGGCACTTCTAAATGGGACACACTGTATACAGTCAGTGTTTCTTTCAGACTCTTTTACACGGGGGGGTTTATAATTGTTTCGGGAGGGTAGGTTGGCGGAAAAAAAGAAATTTTTTTTCATTCAAGGTCAAATGCCTTATAATTAAAAGTTACATTTTTGGATATGAAACTGTTTTCCCGTTTTATGTACAAAAATAAATTGCCAGACCACAGAACATTTTAGAAAATAGAATATAGTTAACAGATTGTTGATTTTTCTGGCCAAACAGGTTATTTTTATGTTCGAATGCAATATGCACTTATGTATTCTGTAACGTACCATGTTAATGTTTACAGCCTGTTAAAATTTGTAACCCGTAGGAACGAATGTATTATCTGTCATTTAAATTTTTTATTCAGTGTCTACTATTAGTAGTGAAAAATTTTCTTTCAACACATGTCAACTATTATTTGACATTTTTAATATAATCTTCTTCGGGGGGGTTTTCGTTTGTCTTCGGGGGGATTTAGCACCCCCCGACCCCACCCCTCTGAAAGAAACACTGTATACAGTTAGGGAAATTTGTGTTTTCAAGTAGTGTATCGGGGAATTTTCTCATCGTGGGTTGGCAACAATAATATGCAGAATCAGGATCTATTTTGATTAAGCTTTTTTTTTACTCATTTTGGTCAGTATTATATACCCTTAAAGTTTGTATTCCAAGTTGTGAAACACCCTGTATAGTAATGAGACAAAATAGTAAAAAACATACACATTTTTTATCAAAATTTAAATTTGTTTTTATAATTTTCAAAATCCTAATTATAATAAAGCGCAGGTTAAAATATATAAATTTAGTAAATAAATATTTCATCACGGCATATTACCCATTTCTGGGTGTGCCAGTATCTACACATATGTAGACATCGGTAATGATGACGATATATTTGTACCGTGCGGGCGCTTACCAGGCGTCACCTCACAGGCACTCATAGCTGGCGTGGAGAGTGCACCACAGGGGTCACTTCTGTGCCATTTAAAATTGGAAATATTTGACGTCAGTCGGGATCGAACCCGGTTCCCCCAGGTTCGCGACCAGACACTCAGGCCACGGGACCCCATAAATAAAAATATAAATATATAAATTTAGTAAATAAATATATTTATAAATTTCGATTAATTTGGCATATATTTGGACCCAGTAACCCTACAAGTTTCAAATATTAAAATATGAGAACTGTCAAACTTTTAAAAATAAATACCCCAAGAGAAAATATTCATGTGCAACAGGTAAGTATCTTTCATTCCTTGAAAAAATAAGATATTCATTGTTAAATCTTATTAGTGAAACAAGAACTTTATAATTTAGAATAATGAAGTAGGTATTCATTAATTTTTAAACGAAACATCTGTAATATACCTACATAATTTTAAATTCAAACTATGTATGTACCTGTAACCAGTAATTAAGAATATAAATAATTCTTAATGTATCTTACTTGTTCTGAAGTATCGATCAAATAATAGCAGACTTCATAATGACGCATATTTTATTGGTTAAATATAAATGAAGTGGCCTGATCGTCTGATATTTTAATTTTTAATGTGAGAATTTGTCCACGATTCTGATTATAGATTTAACAACTTTTTCTCTCAAGTATAATTTATATAGAATTATAGAATAAGTTATAATTTAGAATAATTTCGTTGACAAATCGTATCTTATAATTTTCTAAATTCTAGAAGTTAACAATTTCAAATGACTCACAGTCTGACATCATGAAGAATAAAAAGTTCTCAATTTAAATGATTAAAAACAGAGATAATTATCTTTTTACTTCACTTTAAAGTTTTATTTCGTGAATTGCCATAAAATTTAAGTACTTGTCTAAGTAATAAATAAATTTATTTAATTTTGCATTATAAAGTCATGTTTATTTCCTTGGATACGGACTATTAAAGTAACAATAGTTATTTATGTATTAAGAGCGTAAGGAGGCTTTTATGGCCTGCGGCGGGATTTTGAGCCAGAGGCGTAAGCAGAGGGATATAAACACGTCAAAGGCCATAAAAGTTAGTTACGCTCATGGTACATACAAAACTTTATGCACGGACGAAAATTTTCAAATTATGAGTGTTAGAAAAATTGTATCGAAAAGAATTTGACCTCGTACATCCAGTATCTAGTGTTGCTATGAAAGCGGAGAACAACAGTTTATTGTTTGTTTATTAGTTATGTCATTTGAGTTTTATTTTGTGTATCTCCGTGCTTTCCAAATAAATATCACAAAATTAATTTTCATTTTTCATTAAAGAATACAAAAATATTCTGTTTGTAATAAAAACTTTACATGTTGCTTGTTTAAATTGTTTATATTGTAGGTTATAATTTGGTTTGTCGTTTCATTATAGCCCGGCGGGCTATAATGAGGCCCGCGGGCTATGAAATGACGTTTATGTCAAAGAAATTCGTGTATAATTGTCAAATTATGATACGTCCGTGCATAAAAGCTATTACAGCACCCAAAGGAGTTCGTTAATAGTTGATTCGAGTGATGTAATAGACTAGTACAATTTATTTTTATAAGGTTGGTGGCTAAAAATTTCAAAAATATCAAATGTCAAATCTCGTTAAATAAATGAACACAAACGATAGTTAAGAATTTTATTTTCATTTCATTTTCAATTTAAAACTAAGAATAAGAAGAAGAGAAGACAAAGTAGTAAATTTAGCATGAAATAGGAAATATCGTATGGTGTTACAAAAATAAGGTTAGAGTTGCCAAACGTCATATTAATACCGCCAACTGACAAAATTCCCTAAATTTTGACATTACTATTTTTCATTTAAGGAAGGAAGTGCAAAATAGAAAAATAATATAAAGAACTCATGTCATAATTGTCGATTATTTTGTTCGAAGGGTTGAATAACTCCGCTGCGCGTCGTGATCCAAACTTTCTTCTCACAAAATAAAATTCGTACTTTAATATACTATTATTTCGCAAGCGTTTTAAAGAATTTTATTCCACTAGCGATTTTAAATCTCAAATGTCAACCAAATTTGTTGGAATAAATTCAAATATTCAACGTATACCCGCCATAAAAAGAATAAGAAATAAGAATGTTACAATTTTATAATAACGTATGTCTTTGATTGTAGGAATAAAATATTGTATATTAACCTCTAAAAAACAGTTTCAGCATAATTTATTTCAAAGTCTATTATAAACAATTCAACCCATAGCAACCACAAGAGCACTATGGCAACGCATAAAAAAACTTACGCTCAGCTACTAGATAACCGTAAGCAATTTGCGAAATTTCAAGATTCTGATTTCATTTATAATAATTTCACACTCAAATCGGAGAAGTTTTTTAGACAAAATTGAATAAACAGTTGTATTACACTCGCGGTTAAAATGTATGTTTAACTCGCGAGATTATAACGCTCTCGCGCTTAAATGCACCGCTCATGAAACATTCATTAATACATACAAAATCTATGCAAGATACTTTAAATTTTAAATAATATAGTACAAACACAAACTTTAATAATAATTGATTTTACTGTTGTATACGAATACATTATTATTCAAGGAATAAAAGATTTTAATTTATAAAGAATAATTTATTATTTAAGTTGTCCTGAGACAAATAACATCATTTAAAAAGAATATAAAAAGTCCTGTTTCGTTTAATGTTGTAGGACATTGTTGTGTTGTATAGGTTAAGTTAGTTTTTTTTTTTGTTTATACATATAGTTAAGTAGCATAAGAAAACGAAAGGCCACAGAATTAACCACAGTTAATAATATAATAGTTTAGACTATTTTTTTCTTCATTAATATACATAGATTTGTATGTAAGGTAATTGTTGTCTTGTACAGATTTACGGTTTACTTAATCTGCGCTATCTGCATTTATGGTTAATATTAATATTAACATTAATTCGTATAAATACAATTTATTTTTGTATATACATATGTATAAGCAAGTTAAAATACTCAGAAATACGGTATATACATATAGGGTACGTAGAATGTCATTAGTTTGTTTTTTATTGTTTTATAATTACAATGGCGATTATACAGGGTGTAAATTTTAAAACGGGTCATAGGGCTATAACATAGAAAAATAGTTTTTTAGACGTCAAAAGTTTCTATATAAATTTATTGAAAAAAGAATTAGTGCATATTATAAAAAAAAATTACGAAATTTTTGATACCAAACACATAATATTTCTGTTGCATATAAAGCCAGGAAATAAAATTAAAAATTTGCACAATTAAGAAAAAATATCATTAGCCGTGAAAGTGACAAAAACAAAACGAAACAATTGTTGACTTAAGACGCTCATTACTAAACAATTTTTGCACATTAATTATTAATTTATTATTATTTTCGTTTTATTAAGAAGAAATCATGGATAATTTTTCTCATGAAGAAAAATTACAAATTATTAATTGGTTTTAATTGTTCCCTTGTAGTTTGCAGTTTTACTAGTTTTTTATAACTTAATTCTTATTACATGTAGATCATCTTTAATTTGTAAATACCTATTACAATAAATAGTAATTGTTTCTTAAATAAATATCCCAGTGTTTTCTTTATTTTGTATAAGTTCATAAATTAATAACTTTAATCTTTAATTGTCCCCTATCATGTTAGTAAAAACTGAAAATGTTTTGTTACTGTCAGTTTCATGGCTAATGATATTTTTTTTCTTAATTGTACAAATTTTTTAATTTATCTTCTGGCTTTATATGAAACAGAAATGAGTAAGTTTGCTATTAAAAAATTCGCATTTTTTTCTTTATAATAGGCATCAATTATTTTTTCAATAAATTAATATAGAAACTTTTGGCGTCTAAAAAACTATTTTTCTATGTTATAGCCCTATGACCCGTTTTAAAATTTACACCCTGTATATTTAATTATAATTTCAGTAATGTATACCTACATAAATAAGTTATTGCTTTTTGTAAATATATATTTAAATAAAAGAAATCTGATGTGGCCAGCACATTACCTTCTGTCAGTTCTTTGTATTTTGTACAAATCACATACCGACATTTCCTTGGAAAAGATTCTATATATCCAGTAAAATTGTAACATGAACATATATTTTCCACAAATTCCATACCGAAAGTTCCTTAGAAAAAATTCTATATATCCAATGAAATTATAACACGAACATATACTATGTAAATTGCACTTGATACTGACACTTGTCAATTAGAATATTTGAATATATCACCAGTTTCCATGATTATTGCATAGCTGGCTGATTTATGAATGTTAATCTCTTTAGTCTTCATAATTCTTTAACTCCATATCTATTGAATATGAAGGAAAATTTATAATCAATACTTAAGGATCTTCCTTCTGATGTAGGGAATTGGGTATAAGTCAATAATTCATAAATTGATATTGAAGAAAAAATTATTGATATATTCTTGTTTCTTTTTTTACCTCTCGCCAAGGGAGGTATTGGAATCATGCTAAAATTCGCATATCCAGATTTTGGTGAATAAGCACGTTTTAAGGTCCCTATATTCCGAATATAACATTTTTATGATGATGTCCGTGTGTGTGTATGTGTGTGTGGATGTTGGAACCACGGTTTCTCAAATACTATAAGATTTAAAAAAATATTTAACTGCAGTTTCCTCAATTTGACATTCCTGGGAAGAGCTGATTAGATTTTGGTAACAATTGGAATACCGGAAGTAATAGTTTCTTTAAAAAAAGTCTTCTAAATATTATTTTTTGAAAATTTTTGTTATTACTAATATTGAAGAACAAAATTTTACATCTGATACACTTAATTTTTTATTATATCATGTATAGATTTAGAGATAAAGGCACTGAAATATATAGAATAGTCTAATCACAGAGGCTACGGCACTAAGGAAACCAGTTGACAAATTCAAATGTTTATAACATAGTTTGTAAATGACAGATGTCAGTGTCAAAAATCAACAGTTTTAGTGACATTTTGATAGCTTTTTCTGGCAAGTACATTTAATCTTTCTTATTGTTTCATTAATTATATATTTAAAATTGTAGGTAAAATGCATATATTCATCAGAAATACCGCCAATCTAGTTAATGAATTGGAAGAATCTCTGATATTTAGGAACTTGCTCATACAATGAAAAATAGATATAATTAGAATTGTATGTGTGCAGAAGACATGTTAAATACAATAAAAACAATATTTGAGTAAAGTTCTGTAATGTTTTTGTTATAAAATGACGGTTCGACAGCGAAGTGTAATACAATACTTATACCGTGAGTATTTTTTAACATGAAACATTGGGTTTGTTATATCCATGGTTACGACTTGATATTTGATTGACGTCAATATATTTGCCCGTTCCATTTAAAATGAAACATAGGGAACGAATCTGACAGAAGTATTATATTTAAATATTGTAAGAAATTTAGCCGAGTCAGAAAACCACTCGGGCACAAGGTGCACACTATATTTTTTCTACAACTAATTTTAATTTAGAATGCAGGTATAATTATTTAAACAAAATTAACCTCTATTGACGTCTTATCAAATGCCAAATTCGTTCCCTATGTTTCATTTTAAATGGAACGGGCAAATACATTGCTGTCAATCAAATGTCAAGTCGTAACCATGGATATGACAAATCCAATGTTTCACGTTAAAAATACTCACGGTATAACATAAAATGGAAATGGCGAGAGGCATTGTGCTGGTCGCAACAGATTTTTAAAACGGAATTAGATAAATATCTTTTTATATACCTACGTCGTATGAACTCTATTGATTTTGAGTTCAAATTTAGTGGCAGATTATTTTCCACTTAAATAAGTTTCAGAGAAACTGATATTACTGTTTGAATGGAACTGTCTGGTCTTATTCTTATAAATATTTCATGTATTTTATTGATGCAATTTTTTATTTTTGACGTTTGTAAGGTCATTGTTTTGTGATTATCGAGCGAGCCGGTAATAAGAATGCGGAGTGTGTAGGTGCAAAGAAAGAAATATATGACACACTTAAAAAAGCAATGAACACTAACAATTATTAATTGTGGAAAATCAATACGGTTTCTTTGTTTCTTTACTTAATGAATCATTTTTCTTTAAAAGGTTATGGAAACTAGAAATAACATTCATAATATTTGTTTGTAAAAACTGTAACACAATTATTACACTGGCCTGCGGCTCGTTTCGCAAACTACATATACGTCGTCCTGAAAATCTCATTTCCTATCTACCGTTTATTAAACTTAACTATACTATTCATAATTAGTTAATTTCTTGCCAAAAGGGCATAATTACAAACTGAAGCCTTATTCCAAGCTTTTTCACTAGTGGATAATGGATAGTGGGTTACACACAAACGCAAGCGTAATTCATAGTACTTATCATGATATTTTTAGACCATTTCCAGCAAATGTTTTAATTCATAAATTGACAGTAGCGACATCTGACAGATGTCAGTTGTACTGTCAAAAATTTCCTAGAATACCGATTGTAATTTATTTGTGAATTTAGCCCAGTTGCACCGCTCACGCTTAAATTATGGGCCATCCAGCGAATCAAGCGGTTTACGTCATAAATACAATATCACTAGAAACAATGACGTCATATGTTACAAAGTTTACATTCGATTAAAATTTTTTCCAGCGAAATCCAGTTTTATTTAAAATATTCTGAACGATACTGCTTACGCCGTTATAAATACTTCATTCTTGTAGTATATGCAACAAACTGTCTAGTATTATATGAGATCCTTAAATAAATACAGAATACTGCATACCATACAATTTCTCACTGTTTCTGTACATTGCGTATAGCGTTTGCCACACGCTGTACATATACATTTAGGTAATTTTCAAATTATTACTGACAAATAGAACGAAATATTACCTCAATATTACAATTCAGTGAAAGTAAGAGCTCACCAATCTATTTTTCATTTTCAAAATAAGGCAATAAATTAACTAGAAGCTCTTGAATTTGACATGACAGAGCATTTGACATTTTGTCAATGAACAACGAAACCAAAAACCAATTTGAAATCACAATACAGGTTGAAAAGTATAATATAGACGAATAATATTTAGTAATATACTTGTTCAGAATTACCAATATTAAAAAAATATAATCAAACGTCATTTTGCAAAAATTTACAAAATTTTACTTAATAATAATATATCCAAATATAATTATTTCTATTAAAGGTGTCAAATACATAATAATAATAATAATAATAATAATAATAATAAAAAATCTGTTGTGGCCAGCACAAAACCTTCCGTCAATTCGATGTATTTTGTATATATCCCATACCAAAAGTAACACACTATTTTTTACAAATTCTATACCGAAAGTTCCTTTCCCTATTTTATTAGGGGTCGCTGTTCTTACTCTTCTCTTTTAATCATTCCTGTCCAACGCATCTTCTTCACACAATTCTTCCTCTCTCAAATCTTCTGCTACACAGTCCTTCCATCTTCTTCTCTTTGGAAGGACACTCTATCACATTCACACATAACTTTCTGACCCTATACTTTCAACTTTGGTTTTGCATTTGACACTGACATCTGTCAATTAAATTTTTCTGAATATATCGGTTGTTTCCATAATTTTAACAAAGCTGACTAATTTTTGAACGTTAATCTCTCTTAATGTCTTTATAACTCTATATCTATTGAATATGAACGAAACTGTATAATCAAACCGTATAGAGAATAAGATATTCTTTCATATTGATAATCACAGAATGTCGAAAAATAATATTTAACTGCGTTTTTTCAAGAAAAACTGTTAAAAACTTCAAATAAGGGTACTTCCGGTGGATCAATTATAACCAAAATCTAATCAGCTCTTCATATGGATGTAAAGAAGAGGAATACGAAAGAATTATAAATTTTAGAATTGTAGTATTGGAGTTATCGTCGGAGAAAAAATTGTCACACACGGACACACACACACACACACACACACACACACACACACATACAGACATCATCTTAAAAATAGTAAATTCGTATTCTACGGGCCCTAAAACGTGCTTATTCATTAAAAACTCACCAACGAATTTTTTGACCAAAGACAATACCTTCCTTACCTAAAGGTGACGGAAGGTAAAAACCAATAAAATACCGTTAATAAAATAAATTTAAAAAATAAAGAAAATTTCAAAAATCCCGAAACGATGACGTAAACCGCTTGATTCGCTGGATTCTTCATTTCACGTAAGAAAATATACACCGATTTTTCACACTTGACCGTTACGTCATAGTTTGATGCTCGTATATTAGATATACTTACGTATCGTATGTTTATCTCTGTCTTACTTATGGTTTCTTACATTGGCTGGTAGCACAAGCGTGATTCTAACACCGGTGTTAACTAGAACCATGTCAACGACTTGACACACACTTCAGATTTGTTAAGAAAACAAGTGTTGCCAATATATTGATCAAGTTGAAAATTTACTGACAGCCATATTCAATAAATCTGCCAACACTATTTAAAATTATTTAATACGATTTGTTTTTAACTTGTTTCTAGGAAAAACAGTTTTAAATAATGAGGTCAAATTTATTGAATATGGCTGTCACTACATTTTCGAATTAATTCAATATATTGGCAACTCTTATTTTGTTAACCAGCCTGAAGTATGTGCCAAGTCATTGACACGGTTCTAGTTAATACCGGTGTTAGAACCACGCTTGTGCTACCAGCCAATTATGTCTTCGATACGTAGGTATATCTAATATACGAACATCAAACTATGACGTAACGGTCAAGTGTGAAAAATCGGTGTATAGTTTGCAAGATTAGTAAATATGTAGGAATGTATTTAAATTAATAAAAATTAAAAAGCGGGAGGTATTGTGTTGATCACATCCGATTTTTACCTCCCGCTACCCTAGGTAAGGGAGGTATAGGGATCGTGCTAAAAATCACATATAGAGATTTTAGTGAATAAGTACGTTCTGATGTCCCCAGAACCCGATTTTAACATTTTTACAATGATGTCTGTGGGTATGTATGTGTGTGTGTGTGTGTGTGTGTGTGTGTGTGTGTGTGTGTGTGTGTGTGTGTATATGTGTGTGGATCTGGTGGACACGATTACTCAAATTCTATCAATCAGAAAATTTTGAAATTTTGTATATCCATTCTACACTAATATGGGAAGAGCTGATTAGTTTTCAGTGTATATCGGATAACCGGAAGTATCACTTGTACAAGTTTTTAACAGTTTTTCTTGAAAAAAATTCGTTGAATATAATTTTTTTACTGATAATAATGAAATATAATGGTACAATCTTCAATTCTGCGATAATAGCCCTAAGTAAATAACTTTAAATATAAATTAATAATATAATTTATTTTCATATATCATTTTGCCTATGCCTCAAACAAAAACAATATTTTAATAACAATTTTGACATATTTAAACAAATGTCACTGTCAGGTTGCAATTACATTAAAATTAATAGTGAAACCGTGTTAAGGAGAATGTAGTAATAATATATGTATTTGAATCTAATAAAATTAAGGTTAGTAAAAATAATATATTTTCAATCGTACATAAATATATTAGAATTACTATTGATTTGCTTCATTGGCTTCCAGAATACGGGTTAGAAAAGACTTTGTGTCAAAATACAAGTACGATTTTGATTTTTGTTAAGTGTTTCTATTATTTTTGTCAATATTTGTGAAATTTATTTTGTGTATGATATATTTGTTAAATGTAAAATAAAAATTGTTATGTGTGAATGCAAAAATATTTGAACATAATGGTTATTTTCTTTATACTGCGTGGTTAAATACCCAGCGGGAGGTTATGGGCTGGCCACATCAGATTTTTACCTTTACGACGACGATATATCCTCTTGAATTATAGCCATCATGACAAGTTTAATGACTAATATTTTATTAATCTTCGTATAAATAATAATCGATTCATATGCAAAAAGCAATAACTTATTTGAATATTAAATATTAAAAAATCCTCTATATGTTTAAGTAGGGCATTATTTAAAACTTTAATTCAATATAAACGTTTTTGTATAGTGAATATATCCTCTTTTCTTTTTGAACGAACTGCAGTTAGACATTTCTAAATGTCTGTATAGGTTGGTTAGTATAAAGTTTTACTTAAATTATTGTTACGTTAAATGTATTCTAAAATATTTTGCAAAAGCAAATATAATTTTTAATTGTTAATTTTTAAAATCGTACCATATTCTTTAAAAGTATTTTTATAAAAATATTACATACATAAAAAAGCTATTTCATGTTCATAAGTATACCCATTTTTCGTTACAATGGGGAAGTTTAGCGATTTTTTTTTTTATTCTTTTATTCCATAGGAAATGACTTGAAAAATGATGTAACATGTTTTATTTTTTTCAAAAATGCCCAGATTTTCCGGAAAAGCCGATTTTAAGCTGTGATGACGTCGGTAGAGGCTTGGTACAACGTATGTCGCTTATACACTGACGCACGCGGTTGCGGTTACCAGTCACTTGAGACTGAGGTGTTGTTACGACCTACGTTCAAGTGGTTCGCTTTCACCGTTCTGTCTGAGTTTGCGCATAACTGACTTGTGACGTACTTAGAGTTTACCCAAAAAATATTAATTATAAATAAATGGAGCAATCATTTTAATTTTTAATTTCAATTTAAGCAGTCATTTGTGTTATATTTGTGAGAAAATAGTATGTTATGTAGAATTTTTACCATGCTAAACTTCCCTATTAAAATTAAAAACATAATTTTATAGTTTGATACATTTCGGCGAAAATTTTTCATTTCTGCTTATATTAAATTATTTATCAAATTTATTTGTCATATTATTAACCGTGGATTTTATGTTGCATATAGTAGTAGCAAATTAGTTATATATTTAAAAACTGTTTTTAATCTTCATATCATCATATACTACAAATGTTATTCTATATTTTATTTAAAATTCGTTGTAAACCGTAACTGTTTTTAATCATGTGTACCCAAATTTTTTAGTCATTCTCTGTTTTAAATTTATTCTTAAATAACTTTAGTCATTATCTACTGGTTTAAACTGATTTATCCAACACCTGTTGTAGGACTATGCAATAATACTAGTCTGTATAGTATATTACATCCGAGGTAGATGTTTCATTACAGCCGAGGGCTTATGTATATTACCGAGAGGCGAAGCCTCGAGGTGAGATAAAATGCGAAGCTGTGATGAAACTCCCACCGAGGTTATGTATACTATTTTATTCACAATCATCCTCATTTTAAATCAATAATTTTCAAAATAAACCAATGACATAACCTTTAATTTTATTAATATTTTTGACAGCTCTCTTAAAATTTGTTTTAACCTATTTTATTATAGGGATCTATGGCAACATTGCTAGGCAACCTCTACATAAACATTTCCAACGCAAAAAATGGAAGTGAAATCTGTTATTTCCAACCAGGGATTTGTTAACTACTGGATGGAGCAAGTGTATATCGATATATGTATTTCTTGTGTACCCGGCTAGATTAAGAGAGAACACAGGAAGTGTGAGTGAGAAAGATATAGATAATTCCACTTTAGACATATTCATATCTGTCATATTCACATCTGTCAAATTCACGTCAAAAATTAATTGTGTTTAAGTATATTTCATCATGAAACGTGAAATCAATACGAATACAACCAATGCAACGCTAAATGAGAACACATGTAAGAATATAAGTCAATGAGAGAAAGTATTTTTTTTAGAAGAAATTCTAATTTTAATCATAACTTACAAATGAAACGACACAGCACCGTTCATCACATATTTTGATACACAATTTTCAACACAACACTTTCGAACCATTGTCATATATTAAAATAATTATATTTCAATGATGATATCAAGAATAACCTAAAATCTGTCAAACAAAAGATTTGACAAGTAACGGAAACAAAGACAACAAATCGGAATTATGTATGACTATCTCTGTCGATCTGGCCGGGTACATGGTACAGATTCACTCGCTCCATCTAGTAGTTAACAAATCCCTGTTTCCAACCCATTGTCATCAAAGTTAGAAATGACAATGACGTTTTTCTAACCTCCAAAAGGTTAGCAATCGGTATATTACTATAATGATTGTGAATAAAAGACTTTACAGTACTAGTCACGTAATTATACATATTCTCAGTAAAGATTAATAAAAAAATAATTCAAGAGCCCAATATTATAGTTTAAACATTTAGAATTATTTTTCTTTTTATAACAAATTGAATGTCATAGCACCAAGTGACGATTACATTTTTTTTAAACATCTTCCAAAAACTAACACATTTTATATTATAGTAGAATTACTAGTTTCTAGTACTCTGACTTTGTAAAAAAAATTATATCTCATCTTTTTTGAAAAGATGAAAATTATAAACAAAGTGATTTTATAATGTTTTTTTACCATACGGAATGACACGATGACTAACAATTTGTACTATTAGTCATCTCATCAAATATTTAACTAGTTAATAGCAAAGTAAACATAAAAATTAAATTTGGTTAACATAGTGAAATATGTCATTAATTTTATATACTCTGTCTCATTGAAACCCAAGTGGTAAACAGGGTAGATTTATAACCTATGAAAAGCAGTTGAAAGATGAAACAGATTTGAAATTTGACGTATTTAAACGTTACCTCGTCTTCTTTATTATCGTAATTAACTTCTGAAGCCTACTTACGGTTCCAAATTCGCCTGGCATTTACCGGCTGAATTACTCGATCCACAAATCATGGATCCGGTAGATATGGTACAATTTTCGAACACTGTAACTATTAATCACTTGTGCTTTCAAGCGCAGTCGATAGGTGCGGTATCTACCGGTAGAATTTTCGTAACTGCCTATTGGGCTTCCAAATTATCAAGAGATGGCGCTGACGTCAAACGTCAAAATTCAAACGAATGGTACATTTTTCGCTGGCTTCCATAAGAGTACAATTCATAGACAAAATAATACTATATATATAGTATTATTTTATCTGTGGTACAATTGGTGTGAGACTAATTTTCGTAGTTTTTAATTTAATTTCGGATTTAGTATAGTGTTTTTTTTGTTAATTTCGGTAGAATTGAGTTTGATCTTTCTTGTAGTAACAATTTAGTGATAGTTTTAATAATATTTTAGTTAATAGAGTTAATTTTAGTAAGTATTTGTAGGTTAAGAGTATTTTAGTCATATTTTAATTAACAGTATATTAGTTTTTTTAATAAAAAAACATTTGATTTCCTTTATTTAGATTGTATTTCATTGCCGTAGTTGTACATACCGTGAGTATTTTTTAACGTGAAACATTGGGTTTGCCATATCCATGGTTACGATTCGACATTTTATTGACAGCAATGTATTTGCGTGTCCCATTTAAAATGAAACATAGGGAACAAATTTGACATTTGATAAGACGTCAGTAGAGGTTAATTTTGTTTAAATAATTATACCTGCTTTCTAAATTAAATTTAGTGTACCTTGTGCTCGAGTGATTTTCTAACTTGGCCAAATTTTTTACAATATTTAAATATAATACTCTGTCATTCTGTCAAATTCATTCCCTATGTTTTCAATGAGACAGGCAAATATATTACTGTCAATCAAATGTCAAGTCGTAACTTATAGGAAAATTCAGCGATTATCTGTCATATTGACAAGACATCATTAGAGGTTAATTTTGTTTAAATAATTATACCTGTTTTCTAAAAATTAAATTTAGTTGCAAAAAAATATTGTGTGCCCGAAATATGTTTAGTGCTCTCGAGTGGTTTTCTGACTTAGCTAAATTTCTTACATAATATAATACATCTGTCAAATTCGTTCCCTATGTTTCATTTTAAATGGGACACGCAAATACATTGCTGTCAATCAAAAGTCGAATCGTAACTATGGACATGACAAACCCAATATTTCACGTTAAAAAATACTCACGGTATATTAATTTCTATCTACATAGCTTTACTTTTTATTTAATTGTTTTTCTTTCATAATGAACAATTTTCTTTGCTTAGATTTAGATACTATTTGTAGATTTGGGAATTGTAGTGTATCATCTAGAAATATGGTGGAAGGCCAGCAAGTAATAAATAGTGGCCACATAATATTATGTGGTAAATATTTTCGGAGAAAACTCCATCGTAACTTTAACCTATAAATTGCATATCTCCTAATTTGTTCATTAATTTTTTAAAAATAAAAAAAATACCTGTTATATTAGCAGTAATTCAGATCCTACTAAGAATAAAACAATAATAGCCGAAGATAAAAGCGTATTAAAATTCGTATACAAGTAAATACAATCCCTGGATAAAACAACCTCCTTTGTACATGTACACTTCACTCAGTTCAGAAATCTGCCACCAGTGGCGCATTGTAATTTTGGAAGCCCAATAAAGGCAATTTGCGGTACACCGCACTAAACTGTTCCCTTGTATTTTTATAGTATACGGGTGTTTAAGTTGTTTATGGCGATCCTTTGGGTTTCGATGAGACAGAGTATACATATTCATTGTTCAAATAATATTAAGAATAAAATAAGATTAAGTGGAAAATGATAGAAACACTCAAAACATAAATAAATAAAAACACAAAAGTTGAAATAAAAATTTATTTAATGCTTAACTTGTATAAAAATTGTTAAAATAAAATAATAATATACAAAACTAAACAATTACAAGTAAAAAATATTACAATAATATATAACTGTAATAACTAGTTGTCTGAACGAACGTGTTGCATTTCGTACCATGCTGATTCAACCCGTTTTGTATGTACATAACCTACATTTCCTGCTCGCGTATGCGTCTGCCAAACCAAGGCGCTATCTGGTGAGGAACTGGGAACTAATGCTACGAACGAGAACGATACCTCATGACTAGATAACAATCGTCGATAAATGGGTTGTTGTTGTTGGATACTTTCATTTTTCTTGGCATTTTGTGTTTTATATAAGCCGAAGCAGAGATTACTGCGCATTTCTATAATTTTCTAACATATTTTATACATAATTTGTATCAAATCAAGTTCTGAAAAGGTAGAGTAGCCGAGTCAATAAAGGGTTTTATTTTTATCCTACAAAAGGTGACTAAGTAACAATTTTAATTTTTAACATACCGGGTGTCCCAAGCAAACCTTGACAGGCGTTTAACATGGGAAAACAGTTTTTAGTAAATAAAAAGTGCCCGGCAGAAAATTAAGTCATGATATTACATGATAATACGTTACATCTTGTACATTATTTAATATTAATTACTTTAATATTATGGCATAAATTGCAATAAATTATAAAAAAAAAAATCAAATAAGTAATTGTTTCACTTTATTATGTAATATAAAAAGATTTTCAAATGTCAGCATGGTGTATTGATTAGTACAGTGGCATCTGAAGTTTTTGGTTGGGGTTCGATTCCCCATTAGGGTAATTATTTTATTTTTACACAAAAATTGTTGAACTTTTAAAAATCTGTTTTATATTTTCTATAAGTCATTTAAAAATAATAAAAATATTGTAATAAATAAAGAGAAAATAATTGACAATAATTGATTACAATAATCAAAATATTGATGCAATAACAATGCATTGTATTTCCTTTGACATTAATAAAAATAACTGAAATATAATAAATTTGTGTAGATATTATGTTTTTTACTGTATTTATAAAAAAGTATTGTTTATTAATATCAAAAGAAAATACAATAAATTGTTTGTTATTATATTAATGTTTTGATTGTTGTAATCAATTATTATCAATTATTTTTTCTTTATTTATGACAATGTTATTATTATTTTTAAATAACTATAATACGAAATTAAGGCAGATTTTTAAAAGTTCAACAATTTTTATGTAAAAAAAATAAAATAACTACCCTAACGGGGAATCGAACCCCAATGCAAAATGTCAGAGGCAGCTGTTATAACCACTGTGCGCGCTGACATTTGAAAATCTTTTTTTTTTCATATTGCATAATAAAAAAAATGAAACAATTATTTATTTTAAATTTTTTTACAATATAGGTATTGCAATTTATGCAATAATATCCATGAAATTATTATTAAATAATGTACAAGATGTAATATACTGTTATCATATTCAATATCATGACTTAATTTTCTGCCGGACACTTTTTATTTACAAAAAACTATTTTCCCATGTTAAATATCTATGTCAAGGTTTACTTGGGATACCTGGTATGTCGTTTAGGTCGGGACGGCGATGAAAAATTAAAGTTTTCGACGAAAAAGAGTTCTTTTATAACAGTTTACATTCATCGTGGTATCGAAAGAAGTAAATTATGATTTTTAAATAATTTTTATCAAAGCTTTCCTACGAATTCATCCGCTACTCTGACCAAATTGAATATGCGAGAACGCGATTTGAAAATTCGAATTAAGCATGAAATTCTCTTTCATGCCATGTATTTCATGAAATTCCTCTAAAATTTTAAACAAGTGAAAATAGGCTTAAAACACATTTTTTTATCTGAAATTTCGATACAATTAAAGATAAATAATATTACGTATTTAATACGCGGCGAAATTTTAAATGAAAAATCCTCATTTTTGGATTAGTAAATTCTATTCTATTCCGGTATTTAAAATTTGATCTTCAAAATATTATCAAAATGGTAGATACTAGGAATAGATTAGACTAAAGTTTAACTTCTTCTATAACCTCACATTTAAAAGTCAAAATCATATACAAATCTGACGCGTTCGTAAAAGCTTCGATAATCGGATGGATCTGATATATCTGTGACGTCATCGAACAAATCCTTCGCATAGCTCCGACTAACCACATCTCCATAAATAACATGTCCAAAATTCGAATTTTTGACGTCCTAAATTAATTTTTGATATCAAGAATTGAATTATGGATATCACATCTCCATAAATAACATGTCCAGAATTCGAATTTTTGACGTCCTAAATTAATTTTTGATATCAAGAATTGAATTATGGATATCACATCTTCGTAAATAACATGTCCAGAATTCGAATTTTTGATATCAAGAATTCGGTGCGCCATGTAGTTTAAAATGACTAAATTACTTTGTGTCGGTAAATCAGATTTCCTCAGCGAAATTATAATAGCGTTGGTTTAGATTTTGCCTTAGGATTGGTCAGAATACAAACCTATTTCACAAAAACGAAAAGAATCACCAGTTTGTTGGCCTTTATCAAATAAAATCTACAGAATTAATGATGTATACATTTAGTCATGATTTCGCTAAGGAAATTTGACTTACCGACACAAAGTAATTTAGTCATTTTAAACTAGATGGCGCACCGAATTCTTGATATCAAAAATTCGAATTCTGGACATGTTATTTATGGAGATGTAATATCCATAATTCAATTCTTGATATCCAAAATTAATTTAAGATGTCAAAAATTCAAATTCTTGATATCAAGAATTCATTTAAGGATATCAAGAATTGAATTAAGGATATCAAAAATGGAATTAAAGATATCAAAAATTCAAATTCAGATATCCAAAATTGAATTCTGGACATGTTAAATTTACTTTTTGATGTCGAAAATTCAGTACCATTTTAAGATGTCTAAAATTTAATTTTTGATATCTATAAATGTATTTTTGATATCCTTTATTCAATTCTGGGTATCTAATATTCAATTTTTGACATCCTAAATTATTTAAGGATATCTGAAATTTATTTTAGACGTCCTTAATTATTTAAAGATGTCCATAATTCAATTTTTGATGTCTTTTAATATTGAAGGATATTTGAAATTAAATTTTTGACGTCTTTAAATAATTGAAGATGTCTTTAAATGTAGAATAAATAGTAAAACGGCGTTCCATATATAATACAGTCGACTGTCTCTTACTTGAATTTTTCTCTAAATCGAATTATTTTTTTGACATCTTCAACTGTATATGCTTTCATATGTTGGTTTGCACTGCATATACATACTCTTTGTAATTTATACAAATGTTCATTTAATTTTCTTTTACTCTCTCTAGTTCGACTTTTCTCTCAAATTCCCCTTGCGAATTCGATTTATAGAGAGTCGACTGTACATTATATGAAAAAGAATTTCATGCTGACATATTCAAACCGCGTTATCGTATCTTTAACCGGGTCAGAATGATGGAAGAATTAATAGGAAAGCGTTGACAAAAATTATTTAAAAATCATCGATAATTCGATGCCTCCTAGGTAAAAATGCAAGAATCATTTTTGTAGAAAAAAATTACAAGTTTTAATTTTATATTCTTGAAAAATATGTTTAAATATTTTTGTATGTATAAATATAGAAAATTATAGCAATTCACAGTAATCCCAAAGCGTAGTTTATCATTTATATTTTATAATATTGACAAGTGCATTTAAAATACAAATTGCACCTAAAGTCTATAAAAACAGTTCATATTTCGTATTAAAAATTTCAGTATGGCTACAATGCTAGTGTTTTAAGCGTGAATAAGTGACTTACTATATTACTTTCGATTTAAAAATCTGAGACCAGAGCAATATGGCGTCATACTAACATAACCTCAATTATTTTTTTTTGTACAATACATCAAATAGATACCCGTATGTGTATATTACGTATAAATTATAAAACAAGTTGAAAAATTAATTTTTATATCGATTGAGGTTAAGTACGATTGCTAGTCAGTGTGACGTCACATTGGCAGGTCTTCGTATTAAATATTTTAAATAGTTCTTGTGGATTTTGTACGTATTCCATCATTATATAAAAGCTGCTGGTCTTAAAAAATAATTATCTTGTCTGGATTCGAACCTGTAACCTTCACTTTTAAATTTTCGAAAAGGGAATTTTAAAAACAATCTTTGGCAATTTTCTTTTGCTGTAAAAGGTTCTAAGTTCGTATATCCAACTATAATAGACGTATTTTCATTTTCGTCCTATAGATGGTGTTCCGTTGTTGATTTTTGGGGTTATCCCAACGAAATATCTCAATATAACATTTTGCCGCTAAATTGGCCAACACTGTAAAATGTCCTGGGCCCAAGTTTCGGCAACGTTGCAATTGGGGGATTTTCGTACCATAGATAGTTTTCCTATAAAATCAAGCATACAAAATTAACAATTTTTTAAATGCACATAAAATAGGGTATTTCACATAAATAAAATTAGAATTATTCGTAATCTTAAAACTATTAGAATATCTGGCATGATTGACATGTTGAGCAATCATTATTTTTCTTTACATAATAAAGAATAACGTAATAAAAAAATAGTGAAATACCCTATTATGATTGTTACATATAATACGAGGAAAAGTCAAACATTAATGGGAGAAATTGATTGTTCGAATTACAAGCGAACTCGTGAACTAATGGGTCATCCGCCATATAGTCCCGACCTGACACACAATCACATTAGGTAATACCTGTATTCTTTTTGTAATATTTTTATTTAGCTCAGTTGATAAGTGAGTCGAAATAAACTGAGGTATATGAAAAGAACAACGTTTCATTTATAGAAAGAATAATTCTAATTCATTGCCGTATATAACATTTTTGTTTTCAACCACAAAAATTAAACTTTCATAATACTGTAGCGTGCTCGCTGTCGACGCCACTAAGCAAACTCATTTTATACCGTGAGTATTTTTTAACCTTTAAACATTGGGTTTGTCATATCCATGGTTACGACTTGATATTTGGTTGACAGCAATGTATTTGCCCGTTCCATTTAAAATGAAACATAGGGAACGAATCTGACAGAAGTATTATATTTAATAAATATTGTAACAAATTTAGCGAAGTCAGAAAACCACTCGAAAGAACTAAACATATTTCGGGCACAAGGTGCACAGGTGCACACAGTATTTTTCCTACATCTAAATTTAATTTTTAGAAAACGTATAATTATTTAAACAAAATTAACCTCTAATGACATCTTGTCAATATGACAGATAACCGTTGAATTTTCCTATAAGTTATGATTTGACATTTGATTGGCAGCAATGTATTTGTCTGCTTCATTTAAAATGACACATGCGGAATGAATTTGACAGAAGTATTATATTTAAATATTGTAAGAAATTTAGCCAAGTCAGAAAACCACTAGCGGGCACAACTAATTTTAATTTAGAATGCAGCTATAATTATTTAAACAAAATTAACCTCTATTGACGTCTTATCAAATGTCAAATTCGTTCCCTGTTTCATTTTAAATGGGACACGCAAATACATTGCTGTCAATCAAATGTCAAGTCGTAACCATGGATATGACAAACCCAATGTTTCACGTTATAAAATACTCACGATAAGATATATTTTCGCACTTGTCAATTAGAAAACTCGCCAAGGTTCGTTTTCTAAATTTTGCCGCGTGCGAAAAAACATGTCTTATAAAATTTGTTCTTTAATATACAATACTGTAAACACATTTTTACATCTTTATTTCAATTCTACAGTAATATGAACGCCTTTATCAATCTACAGGTGTCTCTTAAATAGGGAGACATGGCTTAACCACAGATTCCTGAGGCTAAAATAAGACTATTTAACTAAACTTGCTTCTACCGGAAAGTGTACCATTTACCCAGAATTCTGCTTCAAAGTTCTTCGAAAAAAAAAAAAAAATAATAATAATTTTGCTTATAATAACAGAACGATTTATACGATTTGGATGAAATTTGGTATGACAATTAATATGGTTATAAGTCATCTTTTAAGATGATACTTACTATTATTAGTGAACCACTAGTGTATGAAACTTAGGTGTCCCAACATTGATTAAACCGTAACTTTTTAATGGCAACGCCAATAACATGAAGGTAGTTAATATTGCATTCAAATTAAAATGTAATTATTATTGTAGTATTAAGTTCTAAAATATTGTAGTAAGTAATAATACATTATATTTTATAAATTTTTATATCTGATATTAAAATTTAATATTTTTATAAATATAACTACTACAAAAATTTTATAATTTCCATATATATGTAGTAGATAATTTTATTCTGCTGTAGCAATTTTTATACTTTTCTTTCAGTATTTAATATTATTTGTAGTAATATTAAAGTAAAAATGTTCTACATTTATATAATAAATTTTATCAATACAAAAGATATATTCAAATTATTGTATATACACAATATCTTATTCGTCAATCATATTTCTCACTAGTCTTTTTTTTTACTGTACATTTATACAATTATTACTCTGACTATGAAAAAAAAACCTTCACGAAATTTCTTATTCTTCAATAATATATCTCACTAGTGGACCCATTTTACTGTACTTTACATTTATTACAATTATTACACTGACTATAAAAAAAAACCTTCACGAAATTGTTGCAACATGAACAGCAGTAGATACAAATACGCCATTCGACATTCGACGATTCGACAAACATGAGTACCTACGAGATACATGACGAGTGTTGTCACTGCGCAGTGCGCAAGGCGGCAAAACGTAACTTATGGTTATGGTAAAAAGTTCTACAAGTTGTAGTAAAATTTAGTATTTAGTAGAATATAATGTCCTTCACTTGTAGCAATTTGTACTACAGTAATTTAATTTATTAATTTTATTTTAGAAGATTTTACAAAAAATGTGATTTAATTTTAATCATTTTTGTAATTGAAAATTTTAGTTTCAATTGTTTTAAATTTTACTAAAATAAATGTAATTAATAATACCTTTTTATTAAATTTTACTACATTGTTGGTGATACAATTTTTTGGTAATATGTATATAAAAAGTAAAATAGTTAAATATAATATAAATAATTATTTTTTCTGTAAAATTGTGGTAATAAATTTAACAAAAAAGTTAATACAACGTTGTAGTAAATTTTTCAGCACATTTTTTTCCGTGTAGCAGCCTCATTTTAAAGAATATCATTTTCAATTTCAATTTTTTCATGATTAAAGATCGATTTGAGGAAAAATAAAAAAAATCTGATGTGGCCAACACAAAACCTCCCGCTATTGAATTTTTATTAATTTAAATACATACTTACGTATTTACTAACGCTGCAAACTGTTCCATTGCAGAAAACTATTGCTTTATTTACTATTTTCTTTTTAAAATTATTAATTTGAAGTGATTAGTTTTTTGATAGTGAAATTTACTGTTAGTTACATTCATTTGAAATATGAACTGTGTAACAAAGGAATTGTGTTTATCTTAGGCTTCGCGACTAATAAAAAAGATTATTTTTAAATTTATCTGTAAAATATATAGAAAAAGTATTAATGTATTCCAATAGAAAATTCAATAATCTTTAATTTCCATAAGACATAAAATGCGCAAAAATGGCATTTAATGATATTTTTTGAAGAAAAACCATTATGAGCTTCAGGTAATGTGCCATTTCCGGTTATCCGATTTACACCAAAATCTAATGGCTTCTTTTCATATTAGAACGGGATGGAAATACAAGGTTACAGAATTTTCTGAATGATAGTATTTGAGTTAGAGAATGAAGGCAAAATTCCTACACATACACATACACACACACATACACACATAGAGACATCATCGTGAAAAAAAAATGTCGTGCATGACCTCATTAATGCTGGGACACCTAAGTTTCATACACTAGTGGTTCACTAATAATAACAAGTATCACCTTAAAAGATGACATAACCATATGAACTGTCATACCAAATTTCATCCAAATCGAATAAAGCGTTCTGTTATTGTAAGCAATTTTTTTTCCTATAACTTTGAAGCAGAATACTGGCTAAATTGTACACTTTCCGGTAGAAGCAAGTTTAGTTAAATCGTCTTATTTTAGCCTCAGAAATCTGTGGTTAAGCCATGTCCCCCTATTTAAGAGACACGCTGTATATTAGAATTAAAGGCACCTAATTTTGACTTTTCCTCATACACAAAACCTCGCTTCTTACCATGTATGTGATGATCAGTCACGTTCGCTTCTGCGCCCACTTGAGATCATCAGCCCGTGGTTTGTACCCGGTGAACCATTCGATGATGAGTTCCAAAAGGGTCCAGAAGCGGACCTGCTCCAGCGGCCAGTTGAGCCACCCTGTGGTGATGCAGAAGTACGTTTCGTGGGGCGCTACGTGGTGGATACGGTGGTGCCGACGGGGCAGGATGAAGTGGTGTTCTTGAAGGAACACCACCCATGGGGGCAGGCCGAAGTACGTGTGGGACCATTTGTGGATCTGAAACAGAAAGAACTTGCAATTAATTTTAAGTAATACCATACTGTTATAACAGGACTAAAAAAATCTGTTGTGGCCAGCACAAGACCTCTCGCATTTCCATATTAGGCTAGAGTGTCCCATTTAGAAGTGCCACCATTGGGATCTCGAGAACTATAAGAGATACGATGTAGGTTAAATGGAACATTTTGTGCGCCTTTGGGAGGCCATCTCAGATGTGCTTTTGTTTTTCCAAAAATTCTCATAGGGCACTAGATAATGACGAGAAACTGAATATTGTTGATTTTTTCTTTTTTAAATAACTTCTAAACTATTAGTAATTGAGAAAAACGTTTCAAATACAAAATATAGATATTTTTATTAACTAACCAGTGGCGTACGAAATAAATTTTTATATCCGTAAATTTTAGAGATATAAAACAAACTTATATTTTTTTAAATAGAACCCATATCTGATTTTAGTCTCAAAAAAATCATTATTTTTTTCTCTTTTCAACGATGTAAGTGTTATTATGTTTTATATTTATTTTGCCTTCAAATTTATTAATTTTTCCTTATTTTGTATTAAATTTATATTTATTTTGAAAATATTGGTAGATTTCTATTTAGAAATCATTTATTTCGTTAAAAAAATTTGCTCAAAACTCGTATCAAACTAATTTTTATAATATTTTGTATCTGGTCGCCTTTGGCACATTAGTGTAATTTGTAATTATGAGTCTAGAATGAAAATATTAAGTAATAAAGGCATAAAACAAATTATTTCTATCAAATACAATATAATTAATAAAAATAATAATATTTTTTTGGGAAATAATAAGAAAGTTCAGGAAAATAAAGAGAAAAATTAAATTTTAGGAGCAAAACAAATATAAAATATAATAACCCTTACATCATTGAAAAGAGAAAAAAATAATGATTTTTTTGAGACTGAAATCAGATATGGGTTCCATTTAAAAAAATATAAGTTTGTGTTATATCTCGAAAATTTACGGATATAAAAATTTATTTCATACCCCACTGGTTAGCTAATAAAAATATCTATCTTTTATATTTGAAACGTTTTTCTTAATTACTAATAGCTTAGACGTTATTTGAAAAAGAAAAAATCAACAATATTCAGTTTTTCGTCATTATCTAGTGCCCTATGAGAATTTTTGGAAAAACAAAAGCACATCTGAGATGGCCTCCAAAAGGCGCACAAAAAATTCCATTTAACCGACATCGTATCTCTTAGAGTTCTCGACATCCCAATGGTGGCACTTCTAAATGGGACACACTGTATAAGTATTGTATTGCACTTCGCTTTCGAACCGTCGTTTTATAACAAAAACATTACAGAACTTTACCCAAATATTGTTTTTTATTGTATTTAACATGTCTTCTGCACACATATAATTCTAATTATATCTATTTTTCATTGTATGAGGAAGATCCTAAATGTCAGAGATTCTTCCAGTTCATTAACCAGATTGGCGGTATTTCTGATGGATATATGCATTTTACCTATAATTTCAAATATTTAATTAATAAAACAATAAGAAAGATTAAATATACTTCCCAGAAAAAGGTATCAGAATGTCACTAAAAGTGTTGATTTTTGACACTGACATGTATCATTTACAATAAACTATGTTATAAACATTGGAATTTGTCAACTGGTTTCCTTAGTGCCTTAGCCTCTGCGATTAGATTACTCTATATATTATAGTGTCCTTACCTCTAAATCTTTACAAGATATAAAAAAAAATTTAAGTGTATTAGATGGAGAATTTTATGTTCTCCAATATTTAATAACAAAAATTTCCAAAAAATATATATTTAGAAGAATTTCTAAAAAACTACTACTTCCGGTTGTTCAATTGTTACCAAAACTTTTTCAGCTCTTCCCAGGAATGTCAGATTGAGGAATCCATAGTTAAACAGTTCTTAAGTCTTATAGTTTTTGAGGAATCGTGTCTACAACATCCATACATAGATACACATACACACACACACACACACAAACACACACACATCATTTAAAAATGTTATAATCGGATTCTAGGGACCTTAAATCGTGTTTATTCACTAAAATCTGGATATGCGAAAAAATATGTGTCATTCGGAGTAAAAGTGTCATTGTGTGCCTCGCATGTAATTGTCCGACTCGCTACCGCTCGTCGTACAAACTTGCATGCTCGCCACATAAAGAATCACTTTTAATCCTAATAACACAATATACTATTGTTGAGTTGAAATTGATTCCGTTTTTATTTTATTAATTAAATTCTAACACGAAAAATTAAAAATGTAATAATTTTAAAATAGACTGACAGTTGACAGTTCAGGTTAGAGGTTTGCAATCTTTTGTTTTTACGCATTGCTCTTAGTTTTTAATCATTAATCCTTATGCAAAGCTGGAAATGGTAGTAAACGTTGCCATAATAATAAGATAAACATTTTAAATTAATTACAGCTCTTAGGATTTAGGACAATCGGTGAAAATGAGGTTTTATTCTCGATAATTTCAGCGGAACTCTCGTATTCAAAAGGCATTAAGTAAAATAACAATGAATGACTAATATTAGCACATTTTTGCATTGTCAACAAGCCAATAATGATATGTTCATGCAATCTAGCATTCTAGTAATATTACTGATTATAAATAATAAGAATTTATTATAATACAATTGCAACAGTAACAAGATTACTAGGCAGAAATATATCTTATCATTGATTAGGTACACATTTTTCTATCACTGCTTATTTTCTTTGATTTTCTTGGAATGGGATCCAAAACTATACAGGGTGTTTCCTTAAAACAACCAAAGGTTTACAGAAAAATGTTATATACAAAAATTGATTAAGAATAAGGGCTAATATAACATTAATAACAAACTGAAAATTGAACGACATACAAGGGGACGTTTTTATATTCCCGGACTAGGCAAGAAAAGAGAAGATTACAACAGCAATATAATAGTATGTATATTGTGTTATTAGGAGTAAAAGTGAAACTTTGTGTGGCGAGCATGTAAGTTTGAACGACGAGCTTTAGCGAGTCGGACAATTACATGCGAGGCACACAATGACACTTTTACTCCGAATGACACATTATATTTTTTCTTCAAACGTACACATTTAAATAAAATAATTACAACTTGACGTTACAATAATTATAAATATTTTACGTGAAGGACGTTTGCTAATTTCAATTCCTCTGTTGCTATGGATATATTCGTGTTTGTACACTTTTTGATATAAATATTCAAGTGAAAATTTTCACGTTTTGACGTTTAAATAAAAACTATGCAATGTTATATTCTCCTTACGTGCAATTATATCAGAATTTGAAGTTTTGCCATGTACGGCCGTTGAAGTTGTTCAATCAGATGGAAATTCAACAATATGGCTGAAGAATATGATATGTCGAGGAATCGCTGCAAAACAATATGAACTTTTTTATCACTTTAATTCTAAGTATTCTTATCGTCATTACCAATATGTAAGTCTGCTATTTTATAAATGTTATTTCATTAAATATAAACTATTTATATTTCAATTTGTAGATTATCAATTAAAATTTGATAGCTATTGAGGTTTTTAGTAACTTTATTTTTAGGTTATCTAGAGTATTTATAGTTAAACTTGGAGCTATATTATAGGTTTCTATTTTATTAGTCACTTTTTATTCGCTCATTTTATATAGTTGCTATAGATATTTATTTATTTCATTTCTACTCCGGCGGCGTAGAAATTGACTATTTCTACTCCGGCGGCGTAGAAATGAAACTTCAACCTTGTGAATCAAGTCACAAAAGATGCCATTTTTATGAAGTTTGAAGAAAAAAATATTTTTAAATATAGGCCCCTTGCTTTTGGATACAAGTAATACATCATTTCAATAACAACTATAATCCATTATAAAAATATTCCTTTGTCTTGTTCGCAAAATGCCTTTCAACAGCCAATATAAGTTCGCTATCGTCTCTAAATTTTTCCCTTTAATGTTGTTTTTTTTTTAGATTTGGAAACAAAAAATAATTACAGGGGTCTAGATCTGGACTATAAGGCGGATGGTCAATTTCAAGCCACCGCAGATTTGAAAGTCATGACTTGTGGGTTGGTGCATTGTTATGGAGCAACGAGACACCTTGGGTGACAACACAAACTGACATATCAGAACTAATATTCCTGCAATTGTTTTGTAAATTGTCGTACACGTTACCAGGGAAACTGTCTAATCGTGGTATATAAAATGACCCCTCGTAAATATTCTGAGAGGTGGTAGAGTAATTCTTTCGAAAAAAATGGTATTGAAAATTAGAAATAATGTAATAAAAATCTGACAAGACCTTACGTCAATTCGATGTATTTTGTACAAATACCAATACAATAAATACCATACCAAAAGTTCCTTTGAATAGATTCTATAAATCCAATAAAATTATAACATGAACATACACTCTGTATATTGCACTTGACAATTCCTTCTTTTTTCTTCAGCTTTCTCCAATTTTATTAGGGGTCACTGTTTCTTACTCTTCTCTTCCACTCATTCGTGTCCAACGCATCTTTTTCACACAGTTCTTCTTCTCTCAAGTCTTCTGCGATACAGTCCTTCCATCTTTTCTTTCGCCTTCCTCGTACTCCCAGCATTCTGATCCTATACTTTCCATATTTGGTTTTGCACTTGACACTGACATCTGTCAATTAGAATTTTTTGCATATTTCAGATGTTTCCATGATAAATAGCAAAGCTGACTGATTTTTGAAAGTTAATCTATTTGTAATGCTTTAACTCTATCTATTGAATATGAAGGAAAATGTATAACCAAACCGTATAGAGAAGACCATTTTCTTTAATATTTATAATAACATAAAATGTCAAAAAATAATATGTAACTGCGTTTTTTTAAGAACAACTGTTAAACAAAGGTACTTCCGGTGGATCAATTATAACCAAAATCTAATCAGCTCTTCATATTGATGAAAAGAAGAGGAATATGAAAGAATTATAATTTTTAGAATTGTAGTATTGGAGTTATCGTCGGAGAAAAATTTGTCACACACACATACACATACATAAAACTAAAATAAATAAATCATCACGGCATATTACCCATTTCTGGGTGTGCCAGTATCTACCAGGCGTCACCTCACGGGCACTCATAGCTGGTGTGGAGAGTGCACCACAGGGGTCACTTTTGTGCCATTTAAAATTGGAAATATTTGGCGTCTGTCAACCAGTAGTGGTAGCACGCACTTTAGAATTCAATCAAAAAAGGCATTTGTTTTCGCTTTTCACCACGAAGCGAAAATTTGGTAGCATGCGTGTATCAAAATATTCGCCTGCAAGCGAACGACTCGAGGCGAAAGTGTCAAAGTAACGTCATTATTTTGCCACAATTCTATTCAAAGCCAATTTATATATAATTTATACATTTATTATATACAATTGTCAAGATATTTTTTATTTTAATAATATAAAATCCAATAATTTCCACTTCTGGTTCCCCCAGGTTCGCGACGAGACACTCAGGCACGCGGCCACGGGACCCCATATACACACACGCACACACATATAGACATCATCTTAAAAATAGTAAATTCGTATTCTAGGGACCCTAAAACGCGTCCATTCATTAAAAACTCACCAACGAATTTTTTGACCAAAGACAATACCATCTTTACCTAATGGTGACGGAAGGTAAAAAATCTGTTATGTCAAGTGTAATTTACATAATGTATATTCGTGTTATAATTTTATTGGATTTATAGAATCTTTTCCAAGGAACTTCAGGTCTGGGATTTGTACAGAATACATAGAATTGACGGAATGTATTGTGGTGGCCACCTCAGATTTTTTTTAACTAAATGCAATACTTCCCTTTTCTAGAATGTAAGAAGACTAACGTAAGATTAAAATAAAACAAAAAAAAAAAAACAAAAAAACAGGATAACTAATTTTGAGTGATCCTCTATATTAAGTTTCTTGTACAGTGCGATATCTATGTCATTATATCCACAAATAACCAGTCCTATGTTTAAAATAAATCTTTCAATTTGTCATTCACAAACTGTTATAAGTGTAGCAGATAAAAATACACTAACTTTTCCTCATCAACGTCCTTGATAGATTCATATTTTGATATCGTCAAAAGTTTGGTTTCTCACAACTGTTAATACTAATAGTGATAATTTATCTGATTCTATCATTCGTATAAATACATTCTCGTAATAATTATTATGTAAGAATGCACGCGTCCAAAGTCCGATTTGTATATATCAATTAGTAAAGTGACACTTAAAGATTAGCAAAACGTAAGATAACTATAATAATTAAGACATTTATTTAGGTATTTATGTTTACTGCCAAAACATTTGAATTGTGACTTGCAAATGTTTATCAAAAGAAACAGATTAAAAGCTAAAAGGATTTATTAATAATTTTGTAATCTGATAAAAATTTTGGGTATGTAATAAAAACTTCAATGATAAGAATGTTTCATGCTTTTGTGTTTATTCTTTTAAGTACCACTTATAGTAAAGTAAATATTATGACTTATGATATGGCTAATACAGGGTGTAACAGAAATAAGTACATTAAATTTAACCAGTGATAGAACTTGGCAAGAGCAACAATATTTCTTAGTAACTTTTTTTTTAATTATCAATTCTTTTAGTATTTTTAGGCAGGTAATGATTTTTTAAAATTTATTTACATAGATTCATTATTTCAGAAACATTTAAAAAAATCTGTTGTGGGCAGCACAAGACCTCTCGCCATTTCCATATTATGCTATATAAGTACATATTGTAAATACAATATAATTTCTGGTACACACACAAAAGTTCTAATTACATCTATTATTAATATATTTTTATATTTTTTAATTCATTCTATAAATAAGTTTCCTCCTACTCTTCTAAATGTTCGAGATTCTTTAGATTCATTGATGAGATTGGCGGTATTTTACATATACCGTAGGTATGTCCACGGATCGAGTTCCAAAGAGGAAAAACTTTTTTTTACAAAAAATGTATTCTTGATAAGTTTTTGGATGTCCCGAAACGGCCATTTCAGTTTTAACATTTTCAAATTTTCTTTTAGTTTCAGATAAAAATCGAAAATTGGTCCCAAAAAATAAATTTGCGTTGTCATGGTACTATCTTGTTTTTTTTTTTTACATCCAGTATGGAACCAGTTGATAGGAATTTTTTGACCAATTTTCGTTCACCGCTATTTGCGACATAAATATCCGGAAACTTTTGATTAAATTCTTCGACACCTCGACTGATCGCTTTATTACCTTTGCCATAGCACTGAATTAGGTAAATTCATTCTTCTTTTGAAAACGATTATGGTTGATTTTCCCAACTGACAGTTATAAAAATAAATAAATAACGGCAATTACCATGACAACGCAAACTTATTTTTTGGGACTTTGGGAAAAAATTGAAAATGTTAAAACTGAATTGGCCGTTTCGGGACATCCAAAAACTTTTATCAATGTTACATATTGGCTGGTAGTGCGAGCTCGGTTTTAACTAAAACGCTGTTTTAAGAAATATCAAATTCAAATTTCAATATTTAATTTCATCCTTATATTTAAAGAATGTTTTTTTTAAAAATATTTGTTTGAATACAAACTATGTTTTGCTTAAAAATCATATTTTGATAAATTTGATATTATTTATTTTTGTTATTAAAGTAATGAAATTTGACATTTCTTAAAACAGCGTTGTAGTTAAAACCGAGCTCGCACTACCAGCCATTGTGATCAATTAAATAATACACTCGGTCGATGGGTTCTAGAAATGCGGATTTATTTCACAGACTTTTATTCCTTTAGCATGTGACTGTGACAAACCATTTGACACCCATAACATCTAACCATACCTTGACAACCGGAATCTGACACCGTCGGTAAAAACAGTCACCTGTCAGGTCAACTTCCGGCATACGTACCGCGTTTACATTGTACCTACGTTTACACTACCTACATATACTACAATCAAGAATACATTTTTTTGTAAAATAAAAAATAAAAAAGTTTTTTCTCTTTGGAACTCGATCCGTGGACATACTGTATATCTCTAATTAAAAAAAAAAAAAATAAAAAAAAATATATCATCACGGCATATTACCCATTACTGAGTGTGCCAGTATCTACAACACATGTAGACGTCGGTAATGATGACGGGAACTGGGTTCAATTCCGACCGACGCCAAATATTTCCAATTTTAAATGGCACAAAAGTGACCCCTGTGGTGCACTCTCCACGCCATCAATAAGTGCCCGTGAGGTGACGCCTGGTAAACGCCCGCACGGTAAAATATATCGTCTATAATTTTAAATATTTAATTAATAATAAAATAAGAAATATTAAATGTACTTCCCAGAAAAAGCCTTCAGTTACATATCTGTTTTTTTGACATTGATATTTTTCTGTTAATTACAAACTGGTTTCCATGAAGTTGTTTGGGCTGTGAGACTCATTACAACGGATTATTTTATATACGAGGGGAGTTTTTTATGTTATCTACCTAGCTATGAAAACACCGAGTTAGAGAACAAATAAAATTTTAATTTTCAACGTAAGAACCGTTAACACTAACGCACTTATTCCAACGTTTGTCTAATAAAGCTACGCCTGCAAAAAAATCTATTGGTAATTCTGCAAAATACGACTCCACTGCGTTTTCCAAGTCATCATTCGATAAAAAGCGACTCTTTCTCAAATGTTTTTTGAGTTTTGGAAAGAAATAATAGTCGGACGTGGTCAGGACTGTAAGGTGGATGTTGTAATTCGTCAAAGCCGCATTCACTGACTATTGCTTGAACAATTCGTGCTTTATCCACCCTGCAGTTGTTGTGCAGAAGCAGCATTTTCTGAGCATAATTGTGGGGTCTTATTTTCGCGTATAGCCGGTTTCAAGTTCTTAATTGTGTCTTTGTAGACATGAAAAGGTCACAGTAACTTAACATAAGAAAATTGTCGCGATAGCATATTGTTTTCATAGCTAGGTAGATAACATAAAAAACTCCCCTCGTATTTACAGTTCTCTAACTCTAAATCTATAAAAGATATAACAAAAATGTTAAATGTATCGGGCAGGGAATTTTATATTCTTTAATCTTTGTACTAACATAAATTTCCAAAAAAATCTGTTGTGGCCAGCACAAGACCTCTCGCCATTTCCATATTAGGCTATATAAGTATTGTATTGCACTTCGCTTTCGAACCGTCGTTTTACAACAAAAAATTACAGAACTTTACTCAAATATTGTTTTTTATTGCATTTAACATGTCTTCTGCACACATATAATTATAATTATATCTATTTTTCATTGTATGAGGAAGTTTCTAAATGTCTGAGATTCTTCCAATTCATTAACCAGATTGGCGGTATTTCTGATGGATATATGCATTTTACCACAATTTTACTTATAATGTCAAATATTTAATTAATAAAACAATAAGAAAAATTAAGTGGCATATTCAGAGAAACACAGTCATAAAGGTTGTTACGGATATAAAGATTGTTATCATAAAGACATTTGTAGCAATCTTTATGAATTTGTCAATTCAGAAACTACGTCGGTATTATTGACAATCTTTACAAAATAATACTTGTGAATGAACCAGATTATTTGACAATAGCTAACTTCATTATGCATATATGAACTTAACCTAACCTTATATGTCAACGCTTTATTCTTTTAATAATGTGTTGCCAGTTATATTTAAAATGCAAACATTCTGCCAAAACAACTAAAGAAGAATATGACATTTGTGTCATATTTGAAAACTTCTAAATTATTTAAAACGGGTATGTTAATTCCTACTACTGATCCCAACGTGACTGAAAAGTTATGGAAAGATTTTTTAAAAATTTTGATTGAAGAAAAAGCACACATTAGCACCAGAATAAATAACAAGGTTTTCACGAATACCTACCATAGAATATAATATTTTCAAAGAAATATGTATTTACGTCAAAAGTAACTTTCGTCCACGATGGTTTTTATCGTTCTTCTTCTTATTATCATTATTTAAGTCGAAGCAGGATGCGAATAATCAACTGCATTCTGCTAATATTTAACAGAAAGGCCATTATTAATAATATTTGATTGATGTAATAATCTGTCATGTCAAATATTAGAAATAACAACGTGATAACAACCATAAATACATAGTTTTATCAGTCGTTATGATAAAGACTGTCAAAACATGTAACAATTGTTGACGGTAACCACCTTTAGTACTGAGAATACCAAATTTGATTTTAACAATCTTTACAGTACATAACAACCATAAAGACCATAACGACAACACAAATATTGAGTTCTGAATAGACCCCTATATATACTTCCCAGAAAAAGCTATCAGAATGTCACTAAAACTGTTGATATTTGACAATGACATGTGTCATGTGTCGTTTACAAACTATGTTATAAACATTGGAATTTGTCAACTGGTTTCCTTAGTGCCTTAGCCTCTGCGATTAGTTTACTCTATAAATTATAGTGTCTATCTCTAAATCTATACAAGATATAATATAAATTTTAAGTGTATTAGGTGGAGAATTTTATGTTCCTCAATATTTAATAAAAAAAAAAACTCCCAAAAAATTATATTTAGAAGAATTTTTCTAAGAAACTACTACTTCCGGTTGTTCAGTTGTTACCAAAACCTTTTCAGCTCTTCCCAGGAATGTCAGATTGAAGAAACTGCAGTTAAATATTTTTTAAGGCTTATCGTCCCTACAACATTCAGACCTTCGACCATATAACTATAGACACGTAATGGGGGCATTTGTTTTGAAATGTAAGTGTGTGGTGCGGAAAGGGGGAAGGTGCCCATATATGGTGTTTTGTTGGTTGCAGGTTTGTAGGAGATAAAGTGCGTTGCGGGTTATATACGGGTAAGTATTTATTATATTAGCCTTGGAAAAATGTTTGTGACATTAAATATAATATTCCAATACGAATTCTTTAAATATAAAATTTATATTGTTGCTATTATTATTATCTTCTATAGAAAAGGATAGACTTTATGTAGATTTTGGTAAATTTGTGTATAACTACTAATATTTAACATAAAAAATTATGTGTGTACATGTTATACTAAAATTGATTTTCTTAATATTTCATGTTTTTTAGCTTGAAGCTATGAAGATAAATTTAAAATAATTATTGTTTTATTTTCGGTGATGGGAAAATGTTACAATATTACTAGTTTTACATGCTGTTAGTAGACTCTTTTGTTAAATAACGATTATTTTTTCCGTTTGTATATTGTATATAACACTAACTACTATTATTTATACTATTATTATTATTAATTTTAGCTATTTATTAAAATTAATATTTTCATCTGAGCAATTAATTTAAAATAATGTTTAACTTTTTAAATATTAGATATTAAAAATAGCAACAATATAAATTTTATATTTAAATAATTCGTATTGGAATATTATATTTAATGTCTCAAACATTTTTTAAAGGCTAATGTAATAATGCTTACCCGTATGTAATCCGCAACACTGAATACGTAATATATATATATATATATATATATATATATATATATATATATATATACAGGTGTACATTTTAAAACGGGCCATAGGGCTATAACATAGAAAAACCGTTTTTTAGACGCCAAAAGTTTCTATATTAATTTATTGAAAAAATAATTAGTGCATATTATTAAGAAAAAAATTACGAATTTTTTGATACCAAACACATTTGATTTTTGTTTCATATAAAGCCAGAAAATAAATTTAAAAATTTGCACAATTAAGAAAAAATATTATTAGCCTTGAAACTGACAGAAACAAAACAAAACTATTTTCGACTTAAGACTGTCATTGATAAACTTTTTTTGGACATTATTTGTTAAATTATTATTATTTTCGTTTTATTAACAAGAAATCATGGATAATTTGTCCCAAGAAGAAAAATTACAAAATATTTTTCCCTTGTAGTTTCCAGTTTTTCATCGTTTCTTATAACTTATTTCTTATTACATGTAGATCATCTTTAATTTGTAAATACCTATTACAATAAATATTGTTTCTTAAATAAATATCCTAGTGTTTTCTTTATTTTATGTTATTTTATATTAGTTCATAAATTAATAACTTTAATCTTTAATTGTCCCCTATCATGTTATTAAAAGATGACAATGTTTTGTTACTGCCAGTTTCATGGCTATTGTTATTTTTATCTTAATTGTGCAAATTTTTAAATTTATTTTCTGGCTTAATATGAAACAGAAATGTAATGTGTTTGGTATCAGAAAATTCGTAATTTTTTTCTTTATAAGATGCACTAATTATTTTTTCAATAAATTAATATACAAACTTTTGGCGCCTAAAAAACGGTTTTTCTATGTTATAGCCCTATGACCCGTTTTAAAATTTACACCCTGTATATATATATATATATATATATATATATATATATATATATATATATATATATATATATAATGTATTTAGTATTCAGTGTCCGCAATGCACTTTTATCTCCTACAATCCTGCAACCAACAAAACACCATATATGGGCACCGTCCTCTTTCCCCGCAACGCACACTTATGCTTCAAAACATTGTATAACCTAACATAGCCAGTTACGTGTCTATAGTTATATGGTCGAAGATTCAGACATACATACACACATCCACACACACACACACACACACACACACACACACACACACACACACACACACACACACACACACACAATACATCATTTTAAAAATGTTATAATCGGATTCCAGGGACCTTAAATCGTGCTTATTCACTAAAATCTGGATATGCGAATTTTAGCATGAATCCAATACCTCCAATTGTTACCAAAATCTTTTCAGCTCTTCCCATTAATGTCAGATTAAGGAATACATAGTTAAAATGGTCTTTAATTAGTTATAGAATTTGAGAAACCGTCCCTACAACATCCAGACACAACACACGCACGCACACACACGCGCACACACACACACACCGCACACAAACACACATACACACACACACACACACAGACAGACACACACACACACACACACACACACACACACAGACATCATTGTAAAAATGTAAAAATTGGATTGTAGTGGTCTTCTAAATCGTGCTTATTTACTAAAATCTGGATTTGTGATTTTTAGCATGAATCCAAAACCACTCTTAGCGAGAGGTAAAAATATGAACCATCTGTCTTATTCTCAGGAACTGACGCAGTATGCTACGTGCTACGTGTGTCCATAATTCGCAAAAATGTGATAAAACAATTTATATAATAAAATTAAACTGGGACAATATTAAAATTAAAAAGGATATAAAAATAATTAGATTATATAAATTTGTTTCAGTTAAAAGTAGAAGTAAGTAGTTTGAAGATACTGGAGATTTCCAGTTATGACTGACTTGAAAATGAGTTTAAAATATTGCAACAACAAACGTATTAACCGTGTTCTCTACTACAAGGACAGATAGAAGTTTTTATTTACAATGGGGAATCATAGTTTAAATCACTTAAATACATATTTAAATCTTTTCACATGGTTGCGAAAATTGTTGGACATGACATAATAGTATTATGAGATTTATAAAAAGACGTCATAGTCAACAGGTTCACAATTTGTAAAGCAGGAAAATCTGGATTCATATTATGCAACTATAGTTTTAAAACCGGTTAGTAATTTATTGTGAACTTCAAAAATATACAGTAGGTATACCCAAATCATCCAAGCAGCCAATGCACGTGATCACTTAGTGTAAAAACCTTAATGCATTAAAATCACTTATAGTGAAAAATGAAATAAAATTTCAATCATTTTTAACCGTCAAAAAGTGTATAGCCTTATATAATTATTATTAAGATGAATAGTAGAGTTCATTACTTATCGTATATGACATGAATAATATATAAATAATGTACATCATTGTCATATTATTCGTTTAATTGTTGCTATAGTTGGCAACATTGATAATTTGTATGTTCATACTGTCAAAGTTATTATTTGAAAAATATTTGTATCGTGTTTGAAACATTTTTGTGCGTTGTAAAGGGCTATTTATAATAAAGTAATGGTAAACGCAACGCAACGACGCAACGTGACCATTAACGCAATCACAAAATCTGTGAATCTTCCAAAGGTAGCACTTCTAATCAATCAGAAGAATTCGGTATATTTCTTGGAAATTCGACTTACTTTTATTTATTGCCTTTATATGGCATACATAAGTATAAATAAGGTTAGTATTATAAAATAATTTAAATAGAAATGGACAGTGACGGAAATATAGTATTTATTTTGTAGATGTGACAGTTCATTAACATATCGATAATACAGATTACAATCTGTAAAACTCTTTTCATAAAGATTCCAAAACCTCTGCAAACGTACCAGTACATGACTTCGAGCATATACTGACTAGAGGTGTTTGTTTTGATTGGAACACATACGGAAGCCATGGTGTATTGCGAGCAGCTTATTGAAGCCGTGGTGTATTTCGGACTGCGTATTATCTTAATATTTGTACTACCTTTTTTACAGAGTAAGAAATATGTAAATCACCTTTATTTCCAATAAATTTCAGTCTCGTTATTCTTACGTCATTATTAGTAGGAAACCTAAAAGTTACACTTTGTTTAATATATTATTTGTAGAACAAATCCCAGTTACTCACAAACTACACGCAAAAAATAAAGTTTGGTTGTAGTAAAATGACAAGTAGTGACATATAACACAACAAAACACTGTCCGCAATTCACTATGACTTCCGGCCCCCCGCCTACATGTCTTCCGATCACTTCATCCTATACATTGGTATAGGGAATTACTTCTCTAGTCAGTATATGGTCGAAGGTACATGACGTCACACATCTATACTTTTATTCAATTTTTATTAATGATGTGCATTGGCTGCTGGAATGATTTGGGTATATATAATGTCAAAGTCCGCTTATAAAGAACAACGAATCTCCGGTTATAACGAACCAATCTGGAGAGTACGACCTAAAGTCCCATAAGAAGTGTGTTTCTTGTCAAAGTTCTGTTCTAGTTGTCATGTTAAAAATATATATGTGTCTCTCTCTCTGTGTGTGTCTGTGTGTGTGTGTCTGTGTCTGTGTGTGTGTGTGTGTGTGTGTGTGTGTGTGTGTGTGTGTGTGTGTGTGTGTATGGTGTGTGTGTGTGTGTGTGTGTGTGTGTGTGTGTGTGTGTGTGTGTGTGATGTGTGGATGTTGGAGGGACGATTCCTCAAAAACTTCCTCAAAGACTTAAGACCTGTTTAACTATGAATTCCTCAATCTGACATTCCTGGAAAGAGCTGAAAAGGTTTTGGTAACAATTGGACAACCGGAAGTAGTAGTTTCTTAGAAAAAATCTTCTAAATATTATTTTTGGAAATTTTTGTTATTACATCTTGTATAGATTTAGAGATATAAATAAATAAATAAATATATCATCACGGCATATTACCCATTTCTGGGTGTGCCATTATCTACACATATGTAGACATCGGTAATGAAGACGATATATTTTACCGTGTGGGCGCTTACCAGGCGTCACCTCACGGGCACTCATAGCTGGTGTGGAGAGTGCACCACAGGGGTCACTTTTGTGCCATTTAAAATTGGAAATATTTGGCGTCTGTCGGGATCGAACCCGGTTCCCCCAGGTTCGCGACCAGACACTCAGAGATATAGACACTATAATATATAGAATAGTCGGATGTATCCGCAGAGGCTAAACTACACTAAGGAAACCAGTTGACAAATTCAAATGTTTATAACATAGTTTGTAAATGGCAGATGTCAGTGTCAAAAATCAACAGTTTTCTGATAGCTTTTTCTGGGAAATACATTTAGTCTTTCTTATTGTTTTATTAATTAAATATTTGAAATTATAGGTAAAATGCATATATCCATCAGAAATACCGCCAATCTGGTTAATGAATTGGAAGAATCTCTGACATTTAGGAACTTCCTCATACAATAAAAAATAGATATAATTAGATTTCTATGTGTGTCGGCTCCGGTGGCTCAATGGTTAGAACAACGCCTCTTTTAGTCATGAGTACGCTCGGGGTTCTGGGTTCGAATCCCAATAAGGCATGGATGTTTGTGTATGTAAACCTACCCTGTAATTGGGATTTAATCCTGTTGGGAGGATTTTTTTTTAAATTATAATTAAATTAAAAAAGAAGACATGTTAAATACAATAAAAAACAATATTTGGGTAAAGTTTTGTAATTTTTACCTCCCGCTACCCTAGGTAAGGGAGATATAGGGATCGTGCTAAAAATCACATATAGAGATTTTAGTGAATAAGCACGTTTTGATGTCCCCAGAATCCGATTTTATCATTTTTACAATGATGTCTGTAGGTATATATGTGTGTGTGTGTGTGTGTGTGTGTGTGTGTGTGAGTGTGTGAGTGTCTCTCTCTCTGTCTGTGTGTGTGTGTGTGTGTGTGTGTGTGTGTGTGTGTGTCTGTGTGTGTGTGTGTGTGTGGATCGTGTGGACACGATTACTCAAATACTATCAATCAGAAAATTTTGAAATTTTGTATACTTATTCTATTCTAATGTGGGAAGAGCTTATTAGTTTTTAGTGTATATCAGATAACTGGAAGTATCATTTATACAAGCTTTTAACAGTTTTTCTTGTAAAAAATTCATTGAATATAATTTTTTAGCAACTTTTACCAATACAAATTAAATATAATGGCACAATCTTCAATTCTACGATAATAGCATTTAGTAAATAACTTGACATAACTTTAAATATTGAATTATAACATAATGCGTCAAATACTTTAATAACAAATTTGACATATTTAAACAAATGTCACGTCACGAAGAAATTACATTAAAATTAATAATGAAACCGTGTTAAGAAGAATTTAGTAGTTTAAATATGATTGTAATGAAATTAAGGTTTGTTAAAATAATACATTTTCTATCATACATAAATATTAGATATACAGGATAATTCGATTTAAGTTTGATGTTTGCAGCATTATATATCAAACAGATCTCAAAAAGAACGTGATTTCAAAGTGTCAAATAATAGTTTGCAACTACACATTTACATGGATCATGTATGGCGACGAATTTACAAAGATTGCGTTTTAGAGCATAAGGAAGTTGGTGATAATTTTGACAATAATGTGTGTGTGACGATTTTTTCTTAAAATATAGTAATGATCCAAAACTTCGCAAAGTTGGTATTTGCTCACTGATTTTTTAGGAAAAACATAATAAAATATAATCCAAAATTTCGTATTACAAACTTTTTTTATTTATTGAAACAAAGTAGATTTTGTTTACAAACAATCAATCGGAAGTGATACTTTACTTAAAGCTCATTGCTATTTTAAACATGGAATTGGCGGGAGGTCATGTGCTGGCCACAACAGATTTTTTGTTATAAAACGATGGTTCGATAACGAAGTGCAATACAATACTTGTATCACATAAAATAGAAATAGCGAGAGGTATTGTGCTGGCCACAACAGATTTTATTTAAGTATAAAAATCCGAATCTTTTCTGTGTTTATATTGACTTTTAAATATAGCGAATGAAGAGATGAATGATTGGTACATCTGTAAATATCTTAAAATGTCAATGAACTATCGTTGATTGATGTAAGATTATTTGAGCATGAGTTGCTTTTAGACGGACTGCAACTTTTACTTTTGTAATAGTTATACATGATCGCTATTTACTGTTCTTGTGCCAAATTCAAGCCTATGTAAATAAGAAAGTTTATCATATCTGACAACCAGAAAGCCACAGTCGAATAAGACTGAGATTTATCTAGGAAATTTTCTCTAAAATATAATATAGAACAGGGTACTTTAAAATTAGCTATTAATCTAAGTTTCTGTTAGCAAAGTTCGTTCGCTTCGTGCCTGAGTGTCTGGTCGCGAACCTGGGGGAACCGGGTTCGATCCCGACAGACGCCAAATATTTCCAATTTTAAATGGAACAAAAGTGGCCCCTGTGGTGCACTCTCCACACTAGCTGTGAGTGCCCGTGAGGTGACGCCTGGTAAGCGCCCACACGGTAAAATATATCGTCATCATTATCGATGTCTACATGTGTTGTAGATATTGGCACACCCAGAAATGGGTAATATGCCGTGATGATATATTTATTTATGTATTTATTCATTCGACTTACGAGTACTTATTAATGTATTGTATTGCACTTCGCTTTCGAACCGTCGTTTTTAACAAAAAATTACAGAACTTTGCTCAAATATTGTTTTTTATTGTATTTAACATGTCTTCTGCACACATATAATTCTAATTATATTTAGTTTTCATTGTGTGAGGAAGATTTTAAATGTCAGAGATTGTTCCAATTCATTAACCAGATTGGCGGTATTTATGGTGGATATATGCATTTTACCAAAATTTTACCTATAATTTATTTTATTTTTTATTTAATTAATAAAACAATAAGAAACGTATATACTTCCCAGAAAAAGCTATCAGAATGTCACTAAAACTGCCGATATTTGAAAATGACATGTGTCACGTTATAAACATTGGAATTTGTCAACTGGTTTCCTTAGTGCCTTGGCCTCTGCGATTAGTTTACTCTATAAATTATAGTGTTTTTATCTCTAAATCTATACAAGATATAATAAAAATTTTAAGTGTATTAGATGGAGAATTTTATGTTCTTCAATATTTAATAAAAAAAACTCCCAAATATTATATTTAGAAGAATTTTTTTAAGAAACTACTACTTCCGGTTGTTCAATTGTTACCAAAACCTTTTCAGCTCATCCCAGGAATGTCAGATTGAAGAAACTGCAGTTAAATATTTTTTAAGTCTTATAGTTTTTGAGGAATCATCCCTCCAACATCCATACATACACACACACACACACACATATATATATATATATACATCCACACACACACACACACACACACACACACACACACACACACACACACAGAGAGAGAGAGAGAGAGAGACATCATTTTAAAAATGTTATAATCGGATTCTAGGGACCTTAAATCGTGCTTATTCAATAAAATCTGGATATGCGAATTTTAAAAAACCAATAAAATAAATAATTAATTATTATTAATATTTAAAAAATAAAGAAAACTTCAAAAAAACGATGAAGTAAACCGCTTGATTTCCTGGATAGCCTGTACATTTAAATCACTAATAGTGAAAAATGAAATAAAATTTCAATCATTTTTAACTGTCAAAAAGTGTATGGCCTTATATATTTATTATTAAGATGAATAGTAGAGTTCATTACTTATCGTATATGAAATGAATAATATATAAATAATATACATCTACTTCATATTATTCGTTTATTTGTTACTATAGTTGGCGGCATTGATAATATGTTTGTTTATACTGTCAAAGTTATTATTTGAAAAATATTTGCATCGTGTTTGAAACATTTTTATGCGTTGTAAACGCCTACTTATAACAAAGTAACGTCAAACGCAACGCAAGGACGCAACGTGACCGTTAACGCAAACACAAAATCTGTGATTTATAATAAACGCCAAAGATAGCACTTCTAATCAATCAGAAGAATTCGGTATATTTTTTTGAAATTCGGCTCACTTTTATTTATTGTCTTTATATGACATACATATGTATAAATAAGGTTAGTATTATAAAATAAATTAAATAGAAATGGACAGTGATGAAAATATAGTATTTATTTTGTAGATGTGATAGTTCATGAAGATGTCGATAATACAGATTGCAATCTGTATAACTTTTTACCTCCCGCTACACTTGGTAAGGGAGGTATAGGGATCGAGATTTTAGTAAATGACTACGTTTTAAGGTCCCTAGAATCCAATTTTAACATTTTCACGATGATGTCTGTATGTGTGTGTGTGTATGTATGTGTGTATGTATGTGTGTGTGTATGTATGTGTGTATGTGTATGTATGTGTGTGTGTATGTATACAGTGTGTCCCATTTAGAGGTGCCACCATTGGGATCTCGAGAATTATAAGAGATACGATGTCGGTTAAATGGAACTTTTTGTGCGCCTTTGGGAGGCCATCTCAGATGTGCTTTTGTTTTTCCAAAAATTCTCATAGGGCACTAGATAATGACGAAAAACTGAATATTGTTGATTTTTTCTTTTTCAAATAACTTCTAAACTATTAGTAATTGAGAAAAACGTTTCAAATACAAAAGATAGATATTTTTATTAACTAACCAGTGGCGTACGAAATAAATTTTTATATCCGTAATTTTTTGAGATATAACACAAACTTATATTTTTTTAAATGGAACCCATATCTGATTTTAGTCTCAAAAAAATCATTATTTTTTTCTCTTTTCGACGATGGAAGGGTTATTATGTTTTATATTTGTTTTGCCTTCAAAATTATTATTTTTTCCTTATTTTGTATTAAATTTATAATTATTTTGAAATTATTGGTAGATTTCTATTTAGAAATACTCCTTGTATTTAAATAATTTATTTCGTTAGAAAATTTTGCTTAAAACTCGTATCAAACTAATTTTTATAATATTTTGTATCTGGTCGCCCTTGGCACATTATAGTGTAATTAGTAATTATGAGTCTAGAATGAAAATATTAAGTAATAAAAGCATAAAATAAATTATATCGATCAAATACAATATAATTAATAAAAATAATAATGTTTTTTTGGGAAATAATAAGAAAGTTCAGGAAAATAAAGAGAAAAATTAAATTTTAGGAGCAAAACAAATATAAAACATAATAACCCTTACATCATTGAAAAGAGAAAAAAATAATTATTTTTTTGAAGCTAAAATCAGATATGGGTTCCATTTAAAAAAATATAAGTTTGTGTTATATCTCAAAAAATTACGGATATAAAAATTTATTTCGTACGCCACTGGTTAGTTAATAAAAATATCTATCTTTTGTATTTGAAACGTTTTTCTCAATTATTAATAGTTTAGAAGTTATTTGAAAAAGAAAAAATCAATAATATGCAGTTTTTCGTCATTATCTAGTGCCCTATGAGAATTTTTGGAAAAACAAAAGCACATCTGAGATGGCCTCCCAAAGGCGCACAATAAGTTCCATTTAACCGACATCGTATCTCTTATAGTTCTCGAGATCCCAATGGTGGCACCTCTAAATGGGACATACTGTATATGTGTAGGGATTTTGTCTTCGCTCTAACTCAAATACTATAATTCAGAAAATTTTGAAACCTTGTATTTCTATCCTATTCTAATATGAAAAGAAGCCATTAGATTTTGGTGTAAATCGGATAACCGGAAATGGCACTTTACCTGAAGCTCATAATGGTTTTTCTTCAAAAAATATCATTAAATGCTATTTTTTCGCATTTTATGTCTTAAGAAAATTAAAGATTATTGAATTTTCTACAGGAATACATTAATACTTTTTCTATACATTTTGCAGATAAATTTAAAAATAATTTTTTTATTAGTCCCGAAGCCTAAGATAAACATAATAATTCCTTTGTTACACAGTTCATATTTCAAATGAATGTAACTGACAGAAAATGTCCCTGTCAAAAAACTAATCACTTCAAATTAATAATAGTGACATTTTAAAAAGAAAATAGTAAATAAAACAATAGTTTTATGCAGTGGAACAGTTTGCAGCGTTAGTAAATACGTAAGTATGTATTTAAATTAATAAAAATGGATAGGGATGTGTGTGGAAGGATGATTGTTGCGTAACTATTATTGTGGTCCAGATGCGGTTATTCGCTACCGAAAATCAGTCACTTTAATATGTTCTTATGTATGAATGCTATGATGATTGTGGACAAGGCGAAAGAAGAACGTTGTTAAAAAGTGAAGTGAGTCAACTTACTCTTATCCCTTTTCTTATTGTTACTATTGTTTCCGGGTTTTTGCTAACCCACTAAGTGGGAAACGCGTGATTTTATGTATGTATGTAAAAATTAAATAGCGGGAGGTTTTGTGTTGGCCACATCAGATTTTTCATAAAGATTCTAAAACCTCTGTGAACGTACCAGTATATGACGTCACACATCTAGTTATTTTAATTAAATTTTTATTAATGACGTGCATCGGCAAACCACTTGACTGGTTGGGTACCTATATCTATTTTTTTTATTGCTAGATATGAACCGGTAACATTTTCAAGGCGAAATAGATAATGTAGTGATTTACTGACACAGATCTATAAATAGAATTGGCAGACTCAAAATACAGGTAGAAAGCGTCACGATTATTTATTTCTGTTTTCTAATATATTTCATTGAAACAGAAATCTACAATTTCACAGTGTGTAAGTTTACTTTGTCACGAGTAAAATGATTAAATGTTCCGTGCCGTGAGTGATGCAACGATACTAAAGCTAAATTCACTTTTCGTTATGATACAGTGAGCGCATGGGAATATACAGGTGTCTCTAAAATAGGGGTACATGGTTTAACCACAGATTCCTGAGGCTAAACTAAGACGATTTAACTAAACTTGCTTCTACCGGAAAGTGTACCATTTAGAATTCTGCTTCAAAGTTCTTCAAAAAAAAATTAATTTTGCTTATAATAACCGGACGTCTTATTCGATTTGGATGAAATTTGGTATGATAGTTCATATGGTTATAAGTCATCTTTTAATATGATACTTGTTATTATTAGTGAACCACTAGTGTATGAAACTTAGGTGTCCCGACATTGATTAGACCTTAACTTTTTAATGGCCACGCTGATAACGCAAAATTATTTTTTTTCAAAAAGATACATTCAATAGTAAACTTTTTTCTTTGTATAATTTGTGATATATGTTACAGTTCACTTTCACACAGAAAAAAAATCTGTTGTGGACAGCACAAGACCTCTCACCATTTCCATATTAGGCTATATAAGTATTGTATTGCACTTCGCTTTCGAACCGTCGTTTTATAACAAAATATTATAGAACTTTACCCAAATATTGTTTTTTATTGTATTTAACATGTCTTCTGCACACATATAATTCTAATTATATCTATTTTTCATTGTATGAGGAAGTATCTAAATATCAGAGATTCTTTCAATTCATTAACCAGATTGGCGGTATTTCTGATGGACATATGCATTTTACCATAATTTTACCTATAATTTCAAATATTTAATTAATAAAACAATAAGAAAAGTTAAATATACTTCCCAGAAAAAGCTATCAGAATGTCACTAAAAATGTTGATATTTGACAATGACATGTGTCATGTTATAAACATTGGAATTTGTCAACTGGTTTCCTTAGTGCCTTGGCCTCTGCGATTAGTTCACTCTATAAATTATAGTGGGTGGAATTCAGTGGGTTGTATTAAGGTCTGTATTAAAGCTTGTATTAAGTATATGGCAACATTGTAATATTTTCCACATGGATCAATGAGATTCAATTGTGATTTAGAAATTTTACCACAGGGAAAAGTAATTCAGACATTCTTTAGTCAAATGAGGAAGTATTATTGTAAATGGAAGGTATAAATGGAAACTCATTATCGCAAAATTAGGTTAGAAATATGTCAAATTTTATGTGTCAAATATTTCATACCTGAATGTTAATGAATTTTAAAATATCTCAAACCCCCTTATGAGCAGTTTTGACATTTGTCCTTTTTTTCTTACTTCTGTTAATAATATTTTTTTCTTTATTTGATCCTTTGGTCTCTCACTTTTTTCTGACAGGTATTACAAAGTTGCCAAAATATTTTTGACAAAGGACTGATTTAGCTTAAAACACGCTAATACAACCCACTGAATCGCACCCAGTGTCTTTATCTCTAAATCAATACAAGATATAATAAAAATTTTAAGTGTATTAGATGGAGAATTTTATGTTCTTCAATATTTAATAAAAAAACTCCCAAAAAATTATATTTAGAAGAATTTTTCTAAGAAACTACTACTTCCGGTTGTTCAATTGTTACCAAAACCTTTTCAGCTCTTCCCAGGAATGTCAGATTGAAGAAACTGCAGTTAAATATATTTTAAGTCTTATAGTTTTTGAGAAATCGTCCTTCCAACATCCATACACACACACCCACACACACACACACACCCACACACACACACACACACACACACACACACAGAGAGAGAGAGAGAGAGAGAGAGAGAGAGAGACATCATTTTAAAAATGTTATAATCGGATTCTAGGGACCTTAAATCGTGCTTATTCAATAAAATCTGGATATGCGAATTTTAAAAAACCAATAAAATAAATAATTAATTATTATTAATATTTAAAAAATAAAGAAAACTTCAAAAAAACGATGAAGTAAACGATGAGAAATCGTCCTTCCAACATCCATACACACACACCCACACACACACACACACACACACACACACACACACACAGAGAGAGAGAGAGAGAGAGAGAGACATCATTTTAAAAATGTTATAATCGGATTCTAGGGACCTGAAATCGTGTTTATTCAACAAAATCTGGGTATGCGAATTTTAGCATGAATCCAATACCTCTCTTAGCGAGAGGTAAAAATTAGTTATTTGGCATTTGGATAGACTGCTAGATTAAATTTATTTCAAATATTTCATATTGCAATCACCCAGGTTTTATTTTTTACTGTTTGAACCGTAACAGATATCACAAATTAAACAGAGAGAGAGAGAGAGAGAGAGAGAGAGAGAAAAGTTTACTATTGAATGTAGTTGAAAATAGTTTTACGTTTTCAACGTGGCCATTACAAAGTTATTGTTTAATCAATGTTGGGACACCTAAGTTTCATACACTAGTGGTTCACTAATAATAACAAGTATCACACTTAAAAGATGACTTATAACCATAAGAACTGTCATACCAAATTTCATCCAAATCGAATAAAGCGTTCTGTTATTATAAACAAAATTAATTTTTTTTCGAAGAACTCTGCAGTAGAATACCTGGCTAAATGGTACACTTTCCGGTAGAAGCAAGTTTAGTTAAATCGTCTTATTTTAGCCTCAGGAATCTGTTGTTAAGCCATATCCCCTTATTTTAAAGACAACTGTATACTAAACTATGTACGAGTAGTTGTCCAGTGAAACTTTAGGATCGTGGCTATGCAATTACCATGGGATATCCGTTCGGATACCCGGGATAGCGGTTATGCTGACATATCACGAACTCATTTGCAATTACAAACTGCAAGCAAACTCAATTCATGTACAGCGAATTTCAACGATAACAAAAACTTATTAACGGGTGAAAATAACAGCTAATAAAATCTATTTATATTCTGCAAATGTTTTATAAATTTTAGTGGATATTTTTTAAATAAGCGTACAACAACAAAATATAAATATAAAACATCTGTTGTGGCCAGCACAATACCTCTCGCCATTTCTATTTTATGTTATATACCCAAATCATTCAAGCAGCCAATGCACGTCATTAATAAAAATTGAATAAAAGTAACTAGATGTGTGACGTCATGTACTGGTACGTTTGCAGAGGTTTTAGAATCTTTGTGAAAGGAGTTATACAGATTGCAATCTGTATTATCGACATGGTCATGAACTGTCACATCTACAAATACTATATTTTCGTCACTGTCTATTTCTATTTAAATTATTTTGTAATACTAACCTTATTTATACTTATGTATGCCAGATAAAGATAAAAGTGAGCCGAATTACAAAATATACCAAATTTTTCTGATTGATTAGATGTGCTACCTTTGGAAGATTCACAGATTTTGTGTTTGCGTTAACGGTCACGTTGCGTCGTTGCGTTGCGTTTAACATTACTTTATTATAAATAGGCCTTTACAACGCACAAAAATGTTTCAAACACGATACAAATATTTTTCAAATAATAACTTTGACAGTATGAACATACAAATTATCAATGTTGCCAATTATAGCAACAATGGGGTATTCCACTCAATATTTTTTATTATTTTAAATAAAACTTCATTCAGTTTTGATGCAATTCATAGTATCAATGTTGCCAACTATAGCAACAATTAAACGAATAATATGACGTTGATGTATATTATTTATATATTATTCATGTCATACAGGGTGTATCAAGATAATGGAACAGTGCATTTTATTCGTGTATGTGAAAAGATACAGAAAAAAGTGATTAAGATATTTTGTAAGGTATAGAAGAAGACATATTTTAGCATAAACTTTATTATCTTAAATCCAGTGGTACTCAAACTACAGGGCAATATTATATTTTTTTAAATGGCATTATATATATTTTATTAACTCATTAAATAGAGAATTTTGTTCTGAGTTCAACGATATAATAATATCATACACTTACATTGCGAAAAAATTGATAAAAATTAATTCAAAGTTAATATTTCATTTCTACTTTATCTAAGTAATCTGAGCAAACATTCAATCAATAAAACAAAATAAAATTTATTTTTAGTTTTATTACATTCAAGTAAGCTAGGATTTTGGCAATAAATTCCACTTTTAAAATAATTTTTTTGTTTTATTGATTGAATGTTTGCTCAGATTACTTAGATAAAGTAGAAATGAAATATTAACTTTGAAGTAATTTTTATCAAATTTTTCGCAATGTAAGGGTATGATATTATTATATCGTTGAATTCAGAACAAAATTCTCTATTTAATGAGTTAATAAAATATATATAATGCCATTTAAAAAAATATAATATTGCCCTATAGTTTGAGTACCACTGGATTTATGATAATAAAGTTTATGCTAAAATATGTCCCCCTCTATCCCTTACAAAATATCTTAATCACTTTTCTCTGTATCTTTTCACATACACGAATAAACGGTACTGTTCCATTATCTTGATACACCCTGTATACCCATATACGATAAATAATGAACTCTACTATTCATCTTAATAATAATTTTATAAGGCTATACACTTTTTGACGGTTAAAAATAATTGAAATTTTATTTCATTTTTCACTATTAGTGATTTTACTGCATTAAGGTTTTTACACTAAGTGATGACGTGCATTGGCTGCTAGAATGATTTGGGTATACCCAAATCATTAAAATCACTAATAGTGAAAAATGAAATAAAATTTTAATCATTTTTAACCGTCAAAAAGTGTATAGCCTTATATAATTATTATAAAGATAAATAGTAGAGTTCATTATTTATCGTAAAAAACATGAATAATATATAAATAATGTACATCAACGTCATATTATTCGTTTAATTATTGCTATAGTTGGCAACATTGATAATTTGTATGTTCATAGTGTTAAAGTTATTATTTGAAAAATATTTGTATAGTGTTTGAAACATTTTTATGCGTTGCAAAGTATAATAAAGTAATAAACGCAACGTGACCGTTAACGCAAACACAAAATCTGTGAATCTGCCAAAGTAGCACTTCTAATCAATCAGAAGAATTCGGTATATTTCTTTGAAATTCGGCTCACATTCAATTAATGCCTTTCTATGGCATACATAAGTATAAATAAGAATAGTATTATAAAATAATTTAAATAGAAATGGACACTGACGAAAATATAGTATTTATTTTGTAGATGTGACAGTTCATGACCATGTCGATAATACAGATTGCAATCTGTATAACTCTTTTCATAAAGATTCTAAAACCTCTGCAAACGTACCAGTAAATGACGTCACACATCTAGTTACTTTTATTCAATTTTTATTAATGACATGCATTGGCTGCTTGAATGATTTGGGTATATAATATTATTTATTTTTAGTCTTCTACTTAATCATTTCTATCATAAATCATTTGACCTACTTTTAAGAATATGTACTATACACAGTTCATATTATATTGAAATAATTCCAGTACGACAGAAAAAAATTATTATGTTTATATGAAGTGCATTTTCTTTTAATTAAAATTCCTTTACATGTAATTTAAATAAAATCAATTGTAGCTGTATAATAAAAGCACAGTTATGGTTTCTTTTATATAAATGAGTGTCTATCTATAATATCTAATGGAATAAAAGTTGTAACGGTCTGCGCTGCGCTGCATATATTAATTGGATTAATTATATTCACGTATGTGGCGCAAAATCAATATATCCGTTCAACGTAACAAACGCTTGTCAGCTTCGGGTTAAGGACATCACTATAATAATATCAACAATATGCGTAACGAAGGTAATAATTGAAAAATGGCGTCCTGTTGTTTGTCAAGAAAATTAACTCTGTCGGGTCCAATAATAAAACTATAAATATTGTAATGGGGTCATACCAAAAAAATATATATTGATTTTTTTTTATATAATTTAAAAAAATACATAATTTTATACACATATCCATGAAAAATATTTAATATTCTTATACTTTTCATTCATAATTTTGTTTCTAAACATTTTGAGTCTTATTTTGTGACGTCATGGGTTTGTACACACATACAATGATAGTCACGCACACATGTACTCGTGCACGTACTGTACATGAATGTAGCGCAGAGTTGTCACATTTTTCGAACATAACCAACATTTTCAAAGTAAATATCTTCGCAACAAGTTGTTTTTGTTTAAATGTAAGTACAAATAACGAAATTTTCTAATAAATATAAATAAATACAAATTATGTGTGATTTAGATATTATCATGGTTGTATATTATTCTGTGCCGTCTTGCGAGAACATCTCGTTGAGAAGCAAAAGTTTTTGTTCGTATTCCTAAACCTCGTGATATAAGGGAAAGATGGTATAATGCAATAAATACTCCAAAAATTTTAAAGGGTAGTCTTGCTTATGTTTGTGAAGATCATTTCAACGCAAGTAGAACTTGATAAAAAAACAATTTTCGTTGATATACATTTGTTTATTTTATTCAATAGCTTGAAGAAGATGCCGAAAATTAATTTTCTGCAAATTATTTGAATTCGCTTCTTCAAAATTAATTACCATAATCAAATTATTTAATATACAATAAAAACAAAAGCACGAGTACAAAATAACTTGCTGTCACGTTTGCTTTCAAGTCAAATAACATAAACGTCAAACGTAGTTCCATTTTTATTCGATAGGAGGGACTACGGTCACGGTCGCAAAACCGTGACGTCATTTGAAATTTAATATAAACTTAAAAAATTATTTCTGTAAAACTAGAAACTTATGTGACATAAAATATATATTTTTATAAGTGGTTTTAAGTATATTTTCATAAAAAAAATTAATTGGAAAATGTGGTATGACCCCATTATGACAAAGCGGCAAATAGCTTACTGTTGGCTTTATAATATGGGATACAAAACAGGATATTATTTGCGCCGCTCTATTGAAATGAACACATGCATCACCTGGTACTCCTATCTGCTCTGAGTGCTCTGTATAGTAAAATAATCTTAACATTCTTTTAACATAAATGCTATTTTTGTTTGAAATAATTTTTGTTACTACAGTTTTCTTTCTCAAAAAAAATATTAAAAAAAAATTTTTTGATGTGGCCAACACAAAATCTCCAGCTATCTATTTTTTAAATTTAAATACATATCTACATATTTACTAATGCTGCAAACTATATTATGTTCCATTGTATGTAACTATTGCATTGCTTTATTTACTATTTTCTTTTTATAATGTCACTATTATTAATTTGAAGTGATTAGTTTTTGACAGTGACATTTGCCTGTCAGTTACATTCATTTGAAATATGAACTGCGTAACAAAGGAATTGTGTTTATCTTAGGCTTCGGGATTTATAAAAAAAATTGATTTTTAAATTTGTCTGTAAATATACAGGCTGTTATGTAAGTGTTCGACGCTTAACCCATAGTAGAACTGATCCCGTAGATAGTAAATCTGGCAATAATTTTTGTTTAACATACTTTCTACAAGAACTAGAGGCCTTTAAAGCTGACCAATCACGTCATAGTTCAAAAAGTAAAAATCAAAGTGTTTTCTGGAAAAAATGTGATACCTGTCACAAATGACATATAAAATCATTGACGTCTATTTGAAAATAATTCTCTGTACCGTCTTACGACTATTTTGTAATGTCTCGCCATAAACCATATGCATGTTTGCATACTCTTGAGTGGTGAAGGTAAATAGCATTTTGAGAATATCAAAAAAACAGAATATAAATTGTACGTCTATGCGAAAAAACATTTAACGTCAGATTGACAATCAATATTTTTTCCAGAGAACACATTGATTTTTACTTTTTTTACTAGTTTTAAAGGCTTCTAATTCTTGTAGAAAGTATGTTAAACAAAAATTATTGCCAGAATTACTATCTATGGGATCAGGTCTACCATGGGTTAAGCGTTGAACACTTACTTACATAACATTCTGTATAGAAAAACTATTAATGTGTTCCTGTAGTATAATAATAATATAATAATATAGTAAGTATTAATAAGATAAAATGCGAAAAATTGGCATTTAGTTGTATTTTAGAAAAACCATTATTAGTACAGTGCCATTTCCGGTTTTTCGATTTATATAAAAATCTAATGGTTTCTTTTCATATTAGCCTTTTGAGTTTTCTTAACAATACCTTGATGAAAATGTGTATGAAATAATATTTCATAAATCATACTTGAATGTGGTGTACCTATATTATTTTCGTTGTTGTTATGCATTTTTTAATGTATGTAATCACCTCTACCACAAGGACATATATAAATATTTAATGCAAAATAAAAAGTGTGTGTGTGTGTTATTTTTAGAGTGATTATAGATGTTATCAGTGGGTCAGGCTACACTTGTTAGCTGAATACAGAATACTTACTGTATATCAGCGTCACCCGACCAAAATATATCGATCTAGTGACTAGATTCTAGTCGATTGCACACATACATACAGTATGTCCCATTTACAACTGCCACCATTGGGATCTCGAGGACTATAAGAGATACTATGTCGGTTAAATGGAACTTTTTGTGCGCCTTTGGGAGACCAACTCAGATGTTCTTTTGTTTTTCCACAAATTCTTATAGGGCACTAGATAATGACGAAAAACTGAATATTGTTGATTTTTTCTTTTTCAAATAACTTCTAAACTATTAGTAATTCAGAAAAACGTTTCAAATATAAAAGATATTTTTATTAGCTAACCAGTGGCGTACGAAATAAATTTTTATATCCGTAAATTTTCGAGATATAACACAAACTTATATTTTTTAAATGGAACCCATATCTGATTTTAGTCTCAAAAAATAATTATTTTTTCTCTTTTCAATGATGTAAGGGTTATTATGTTTTATATTTGTTTTGCTCCTAAAATTTAATTTTTCTCTTTATTTTTCTGAACTTTCTTATTATATCCCAAAAAACATTATTATTTTTATTGATTATATTGTATTTGATGCCTTTATTACTTAAAATTTTCATTCTAGACTCATAATTACAAATTACGCTATAATGTGCCAAGGGCGACCTGATACAAACTATAATAAAAATTAGTTTGATACGAGTTTTGAGCAAAATTTTCTAACGAAATAAATTATTTAAATACAAAGAGTATTTCTAAATAGAAATCTACCAATATTTTCAAAATGATTGTAAATTTAATACAAAATAAGGAAAAAATAATAATTTTGAAGGCAAAACAAATATAAAACATAATAACCCTTACATCATTGAAAAGAGAAAAAAATATTGATTTTTTTGAGACTAAAATCAGATATGGGTTCCATTTAAAAAAATATAAGTTTGTGTTATATCTCGAAAATTTACGGATATAAAAAATTATTTTGTACGCCATTAGTTAGCTAATAAAAATATCTATCTTTTGTATTTGAAACGTTTTTCTCAATTACTAATAGTTTAGAAAATCAACAATATTCAGTTTTTCGTCATTATCTAGTGCCCTATGAGAATTTTTGGAAAAACAAAACCACATCTGAGATGGCCTCCCAAAGGCGCATAAAAAGTTCCATTTAACCGACATCGTATCTCTTATAGTTCTCGAGATCCCAATGGTGGCACCTCTAAATGGGACACACTGTATAAGTATTGTACAAATTTGACGTTTCTGATACACACAAAAACACATATCTTCTTTATATATTTTTATATTTTTAAATTCATTCTATTCACTTTTATTCTTCTAATGTTCGAGATTCTTCCAATTCATTGATGAGATTGGCGGTATTTCTGAAGGGTATAATGTAATATATGTATCTAAAATTATAAATATTTAATTTATAATAAAATAACTATTAAATGCACTTCCCAGAAAAACTCTTAAGTAATGTCTCTGGCTTTTTGACACTCACATTTATCTGTCAATTACAAACATTTTAATTTTTCCACTTGTTTTCCATGGGCTGCGAGATTCATTTACAACTTATTATTTCATATATTTATATGTCTCTATCTTTAACTCCATAGAAAATATAATAATAATAATAATAATAATAATAATAATAATTTTAAATGTATCGGATAGAGATTTTTATATTCTTTAATATTAGTAATAACAAAAATTTCCAAAAAATATTATTTAGAAGATTTTTTTAAAGAAACTATTACTTCCGGTTGTTCAATTGTTACCAAAATCTAATCAGCTTTTCCCAGGAATGACAGATTGAGGAAACTACAGTTAAATATTTTTTAAGTCTTATTATGGGAGTTCACAGCCGTCTCGGACTGTTCTCGCCTTCGATAGAACATCAAGACGAATAAACAATGGCGGTGTGGCGAAGCGGGAGCGGCAACCGCACCGCATAGTATGATTGCAAGAACCGCCATCCGCACCCGTACCCGCACCCGAAAACCGCTTCGAAACCCGCTAGTGTGATACGGGCATAAGCACCGTCTAAAAGAAGTGTTATGTTGATATTCATTACCTGGTTGGTGAGGGCGACGAATATGGCGAGCAAGAAGAGGTAGCAATTGAATGGGAAATGGCGTTGAACGTCCGGCTCGGGCTGCGTGAGAAAATGGTAGGTCATGCGGCCTAGACAGGGGATCGTCAGCATGAAGTTGTCCCCGTTTGTCTCGATGAAGTCGTGACGTGTGATCGACGTTGGGTCAATGTGGTGCTCACGGAATGGACGCAAGAAATTCTGTAACAAATAAAAACACAACATTATATTGGGTTTTGAATGGGGTTCTTCACCATAACAAAAAAATGATAAAATTTCCACTTTGCATTTCGAGTACTACCAGTACTCAATAAATAGCGAATAAGACAAAGAAACAGAATACCTAATTAATATTAATTATACAATTACAACTGTTGATTACAATAATAGTAGTTTATATATCAAGGGAGTAAAGTTCGTCATTATTTGTCGAGAGCGAAGATTGAATCCTGAGGGCGTAGCCCGAAATAAATAGGGGGACATGGCTTAACCACAGATTCCTGAGGCTAAAATAAGACGATTTAACCAAACTTGCTTCTACCGGAAAGTCTACCATTTAGCCAGAAATCTGCTTCAAAGTTCTTCGGAAAAAAATTAATTTTGCTTATAATAACAGAACGCTTTATTCGATTTGGATGAAATTTGGTATGATAGTTTTTACGGTTATAAGTCACCTTTTAAGGTGATACTTGTTATTATTAGTGAACCACTAGTGTATGAAACTTAGGTTTCCCAACATAAATTAGACCGTAACTTTTTAATGGAAATGCCGAAAACGTGAATTTATTTTTCTTCAGAAAGATACATTCAATAGTAAACTTTTGTCTATCTGTGTAATTTGTGATATCTATTACGGTTCACACAGAAAAAAATAAAATCTGAGTGTCTGCACTGTTAAATTTTTAAAATAAATTTAATCTAGCAGTCTATCCAAATGTTAAACAAGTAATTTTTAATGACAGTAACGAGGTGTCAATCTTTACAACTTGTTTAGGAGTAAGCTGAGATATGTAATTGTCATATTTATAATAATGGTAGTAAAATACTATTAGGCCGAACAAACGGATCTTACTAATTTTAGAATATTGCGAAGAAAATTTGTGACAACTGGTAAAACAATTGTTACTGTCATTAAAAATTACTTGTTTGACATTTGGATAGACAGCTAGATTAAATTTATTTTAAAAATTTAGCAGTGCAGACACTCAGATTTTATTTTCTTCTGTGTGAACCGTAACAGATATCACAAATTACACAGAGAGACAAAAGTTTACTATTGAATGTATCTTTCTGAAGAAAAATAATTTCACGTTTTCGGCATTGCCATTAAAAAGTTACGGTCTAATTAATGTTGGGACACCTAAGTTTCATACACTAGTGGTTCACTAATAATAACAATTATCACCTTAAAAGATGACATAACCATATAAACTGTCATACCAAATTTCATCCAAATCGAATAAAACGTTCAGTTATTATAAACAAAATTAATTTTTTTTCGAAGAACTTTAAAGCTGAATTCTGACTAAATGGTACACTTTCTGGTAGAAGCAAGTTTGGTTAAATCGTCTTATTTTAGCCTCAGGAATCTGTGGTTAAGCCATGTCCCCCTATTTAAGAGACACCCTGTATAATAATGACGAACTTTATTCCCGTGGTGTATACAATAGATATTTTATATACAAACGGAAAAATTCGTTATTTAACAAAATACCATGCGAAATTAGTAATAATGAAGGACATTTCTATAAACAAAGAAAAACTATTTATTTTAAATTTAGTTTTACAAAAATCATTATATTTTTTTCCAAAATAAATATCCATACTAATATAATAAATGCGAAAGTAACTCTGTCTGTCTGTTACGTTTTCACGCCTGAACCGTTGAACCAATTTTGATGAATTTTGGTATAGAGATAGATTGGACCTAGGAGAAGGACACAGGCTACCTTTTGTCGCGAAAATAAAACTTGAACGGGTGAAATAGAGGACGAAAGTTTGGATGGAGAACCCATCATTTCTCAAATTAGGGATATAAAAATTCTTATATATGCTTTTGGTAAGAAATTAAGTGTTTTAGCGTTTTTAAAAAATCATCCATCAAGGCGGTACGATAGGGGATGATTTCAATTATTTTTTTATCTATAGTAAAGTTTTAACCGTTAGCAGATTTTCGATATTTGTCGGAGAGATAGCTTGCATCATATGTACATAAGTAAAAGTACCCGAGACATGTTTAGAAAAGGCGCTTTTAGGTGCGGTGCGGGGATCGGGCGGAGCCTGTTACATGTACGATGCGAGGCAGATTGCCGACTCCCTACGCAGCGCATGTCTCCGAAGTAAATGTGAAAAATTACTGGTACACGTGTAGCTAATCGTTATTTTAGCTTTACCCGTGCGAAGCCGGGGCGGGTCAGCTAGTATACTATAAATAACTAATAAACCATTTAAGAACTACCCCTCTAAATCTAAACCCATACATATATCGTTTATTTATTACTATTTGTTTGTTGAAAGTGTAAGCCGGTCGAACTATTATGAATTTGGTCTCGTAAATGGCTTCCATTTAAAAATACAACTGAGATTGTTATTTTAGTCATAACTTAATGAATCATGATTAAGTGTAAATACTTCTAGTCATAATTATTGATTTATTTCCATGTTCCTTAAAACATATTCTGCTCATTCCGTTAATTAAGATATGAAAAATATCTCATCCTATCTCATCACACATGTTTTATATTTATTTATTTTTACTCATTCGTCCTTGTTTCATTGAGGAATTCCCCAGTTGGTCGATTGCGATCAATGTTACATTCAGACACTACGAGTGTGAGTATGGTCCACATTACATAGTAAGAGCCAAGGAATTTCACAGGTCACCTATTTCAGTTCAGAAGGATGACGTCACCCCGCTAGGTTAAAGTTCGTAGGGTAATTATAGACTCCTATAAGGTGTGTTGCGTTCGGTGTTCAAATTGTAATTTAAGGATATTGATAATGAATGAGATTTTTAAATTGGTTAACGGTTATAGCGATAAGAAGTAAAAATAACTATGGATTGCGGCATTGCGGGCAATGTCCTTCAAAATGAATAAATAACTGTAACTATACATTTTGTATTATACCCTATTTATACTGCATAATTATGAGAGAGTATAGGATAAATAATGTTCATTGACAAGAATACAACAGCAGTCTATTATAATAAAATTAGGTTAATCAAAACTGACATGATGTATCCGCCTATAAATTTTACTTTATCTAACAAAGCTACACAGAAAAAAAATCTGATGTGGCCAACACATGACCTCCCGCCAATTCCATGTTTAAAATAGCAGTGAGCTTTAAGTAAAGTATCATTTCCGGTTACTTTTCCTCAAAAATTTGTTCGAGCTCCAAATTAAGTACTACATCCGATTTATCATATATGGTTAAAATCTAATATGTTGTTTCAAATTTTATATGAGTTTTAAATACCAAATTTGAGAAGTTTTGGATCATACTTTCGTAGGCTTTAAGGAAAAATCGTCACACACGTACATTCTTATAAAAATCAGCATCATCTTCTAGGTGCTCTAAAACGCAATCTTTGTAAATTCTTCGCCGTACATAATCCATTTCGTAAATGTGTAGTTGTAAATTAATATTAATTTATAGTGCTGAAAAAATAGCAATTAGCAAATTTAAATCAGATCATCCTGTACATCTAACATTTATGTATGATGGAAAATATATATTTTTTTTTTTCACAAACCTTAATAAAATATTTTACTATTATATTCTCATTAATACGGTTTCATTATTAATTTTAATATAATTGCTGCCTGTCAGTGACATTTGTTTAAATATGTCAAACCTGTCATTAAAATTATGATTTTGTTTGACGCATAGGCTAGGTGATACACTGAAATAAATTATATTATATATTCATATTTAAAGTTATTTAGAGTTATTTACTAAATGTTATTATCGTAGAATTGAAGATTAAACCATTATATTCAATTTTAATTAGTAAAAGTTGCTAAAAAATTATATTCAATGAATTTTTTACAAGAAAAACTGTTAAAAGCTTGTATAAATGATACTTCCGGTTATCCGATATACACTAAAAACTAATGAGCACTTCCCATATTAGTATAGAATGGATATACAAAATTACAAATTTTTCTGATTGATAGTATTTGAGTAATCGTGTCCACATGATCCACACACTCACACAGACACACAGACACACACACAGAGACACACACACATACATACCTACAGACATCATTGTAAAAATGTTAAAATCGGATTCTGGGGACATCAAAACGTGCTTATTATATAAAATCTCTATATGCTATTTTTAGCACGATCCCTATACCTACCTCCCTTACCAAGGGTAGCGGGAGGTAAAAATCTGCTGCGGTCAGCACAATATCTCTCGCCAATTTCACATTAAGCTATACAGGGTGTTAAAAAATAAGAGTCTCAAATTATGAGTAAAAAAAGTTTAATCAACATTGGTCCATCTTCAACTGTTTTTGAGAATAAATATTAGCCAAGATCGCCACATTTGTCTTAGTACAATTATTCGATTTTTTTTGAAAAACAAAAACACATCTAAGATGACCTTTGACAGATGAACAAAAAGTCTCATTTAATCAAAGTCGTAACTCTTACAGTTTTCGAGATAGCAGAGGTAAACACCGAAAAAACTAATTTTTCACTGCCTTATATCTCGGAAACTATTGAAGATAGGATCCATGTTGATTAAGCTTTTTTTACTCATTTTGGTCAGTACTATATGCCCTCATAATTTGGGACACTTATTTTTTAACACCCTGTATACAGTGTGTTACAATGTTAAATACAATACTTATACAATGTGTCCCATTTAGAAGTGCCACCATTGGGATCTCGAGAACTTTAAGAGATACGATGTCGGTTAAATGGAACTTTTTGTGCGCCTTTATGAGGCCATCTCAGATATGCTTTTGTTTTTCCAAAAATTCTCATAGGGCACTAGATAATGACGAAAAACTGATTATTGTTGATTTTTTCTTTTTCAAATAACTTCTAAACTATTAATAATTGAGAAAAACGTTTCAAATATAAAAGATAGATATTTTTATTTTATATCCGTAAATTTTCGAGATATAACACAAACTTATATTTTTTTAAATGGAACCCATATCTGATTTTAGTCTCAAAAAAATAACTACTTTTTTCTCTTTTCAATGTTGTAAGGGTTATTACGTTTCATATTTGTTTTGCCTTCAAAATTATTATTTTTTCCTTATTTTATGGGGTCCCGTGGCCTCGTGCCTGAGTGTCTGGTCGCGAACCTAGGGGTACCGGGTTCGATCCCGACCGACGCCAAATATTTCGAATTTTAAATGGCACAAAAGTGACCCCTGTGGTCCACTCTCCACGCCAACAATGAGTGCCCGTGAGGTGACGCCTGGTAAGCAAATATGTCATCATCATTACCGATATCTGCGATAAAGCAGATTGGCACACCCAGAAATGGGTAATATGACGTTATGATATTTTTTTTTTTTATATTTTGTATTAAATTTACAATTATTTTGAAAATATTAGTAGATTTCTATTTAGAAATACTACTTGTATTTAAATAATTTATTTAGTTAGAAAATTTAGCTCAAAACTCATAGCAAATTAATTTTTATAATATTATTTTGTATCAGGTCGCTCTTGGCACATTTGTAATTATAAGTCTAGAATAAAAATATTAAGTAATAAAAGCATAAAATAAATAATATCGATCAAATACAATATAATTAATAAAAATAATAATTTTTTTTTGAGAAATAATAAGAAAATTCACAAAAATAAAGAAAAAAAATAAATTTTAGGAGCAAAACAAATATAAAATATAATAACCCTTACATCATTGAAAAGAGAAAAAAATAATAATAAGTATTGTATTTAACATTTCTGGTACACACAAAAAATTCTGATTATGTACATCTATTATTAATATATTTTTAAATTCATTTTATAAATAAGTTTCCTCCTATTCTTCTAAATATTCGAGATTCTTCTAATTCATTGACGAGATTGGCGGTATTTTGTCTATGTTAATATTTAATTAATAATAAAATAAGAAATATTAAATAAACTTCCCAGAAAAAGCCTTACCTGGATTTTTGACACTGATATTTTTTTATTATTTACAAACATTCTAATTTTTCAACTGGTTTCCATGAAGTTGTTTGTGCTGTAAGATTCATTATAAGAGATTATTTTATATATTTATAATTCTCTATCTTTAAATCTATAGAAGATATACTAAAAATGTTCAATGTATTGGGAAGAAAATTTCACATTCTTTAATATTTGTAATAACATAAATTTCAAAAAAAATAATATTTTTTTAGTCTTATAGAATTTGAGAAACCGTCCTTCCAACATCCGGACACACACACACACACACACACACACACACACACACACACACACACACACACATCATTATAAAAATGTTAAAATCGGATTCTAGTGACCTTGAAACGTGCTTATTCATTAAAATCTGGATGTGATTTTTAGCATGATTCCAATACCTCTCTTAGCGAGAGGTAAAAAGAATTGAAATTTTGTCAAAAATTATAATGGGGGATTACAGCTCAATCGAATTAAAGGAAAATAGCAAAAAAATACGAATGTATATGCTGAATAACGAATATTAATAAAAAAAAATGAAATGGTATAATTGAGATAATTCGGAAATAAAGGGTTTTTTGTTATAGCGCTTCGACACTAATATGACAATATTTTGATTGGCGACCGAGAGACCACCTATACATGCATTACAAATAGCATGTTAGGAGGTGGGGATTACTACCAATGGAAGTTAAGAAATTCATATTCGAAAGGAGGGGCTAACATTCCTGTACAGCAGTTTTCAAACAGTTTCTATTTTAACATAAATTTCTTGCATTAAACTTAATAATTTAAATACACCTGTAATTATAAAGTATGTAGACTTATACAGTGTTATAATATTCATTTATTTTCATGTAAATATAACTTAAAATAGCATATATTTTAAAAACATTTGGGTCCATGATGAAAACAGTTTGATATAAAAACACATAAGCGTGACGTCACGTCAATTTTTTTAAGATTCGGGAGACCATAACTCGCTTATTAATAGGAATTTTTTCACCGGATTTTCATCAATAGTCCTAGTTTTCCTAATATTTTCAGATGAAATTATATAAAAAAAAAATGGTGGAATCCTCCATTCCGGGAAAGATGCCACACATTTTTAAAAAAATCTAATAACTCTTTATCTAAATAACAGTAAAATTTATTGCAGTATTATATAGATGCAGTGGTGATTGCAGATTATAATTGGCTATAATAATTAATTAATGTTGAGGCTGGAAACTTATTAAAACTCCCATATGTAATATGTAGTACAATTGAAAATAATTTTCTTGTTTATAACAGATACATGCTTTACTTCATTAATTACATTATGTATGGCATATTTTTAGTGATGTAGTAACAATGGTGTCAGAGTATGAATAACCTTGGCGTTACAGTAAATCAAGGTTGATTTATCTGGTATAAAAATTTCATGTTGGCCTGGCCATCCCAGTAAACAAGTATATCACGTTAAAACATGAACTCATTTCATATAATGCTCTCGCTCTTCTGGGCAGGGCCGTAACTAGGGTGGGGCGAACGGGGCACTTGACCCGGGTGTAGCTGTTGACAACATGTTGAATTTCTTATTGTACACTTTGCGAATTATTAGTATATTTCAGTGGACTATATTGAATTGACTTTAAAAGTCAAGTTGCATGTATGCGCGTAGACATATGCATTTTTCTAGACTGCACATTTCAAGAGCTCGCTACATGTCTTCAACGGGGGTTCCAGCTCAATCGAATTAAAGGAAAATAGTAAAAAAATACGAATGTATATGCTGAATAACAAATATTAAAAATCTGATGTGGCCAGCACATGACCTCCCGCCAATTCCATGTTTAAAATAGCAGTGAGTTTTAAGTAAAGTTTCACTTCCGATTGATCGTTTGTAAACAAAATCTACTTTGTTGTTCCAATAAATAGAAAAGTTTGTAATACGAAATTTTGGATTATATTTTATTACGTTTTTCCTGAAAAATCTGTTAGAGCTTCAAATTAAGTACTACATCCGGTTTATAATATATAGTCAAAATCTAATATGTTGTTTCAAATTATATAAGAGTATTAAATACCAACTTTGCGAACTTTTGGATCATTAATATATTTTAAGGAAAAATCGTCACACACACATTATTGTCAAAATCATCACCAACTTCCTTATGCTCTAAAACGCAATCTGTGTAAATTCTTCGCCAATTTAACTCACTCGCCCTTACGGGCTCGTGAGCTAAACTTTCTTCTCATGAATAAGCATTACCTTAGCTCACTTGGTGTGTAAATATCTATTATGTAATGAGAAATAGAGATGCATTCGGGCCGGGCGGGCCGGGCTTTGAGGTTTGGATCGACTCGGCCCGAAAATAAAAATTACCGGCCCGATTCGAAGATCGACTCGACAAAAAAATTTGCTAGCCCGGCTCGAAAATTGACTCGAAATCGGGCCAGGCTTCGGGCCGGGCCGGGCCGAAGCTTGAAAATGGGTCCATCCGGCATTCCTAATGTTGATTTTTATGTTAAGGCGAAATGTTTAACTTTTTTCGTGTCAAACTTATAAAAAACCTCTACATTCTTATAACTATCAACATAAGTAGTTAAAAAAGAGACCCTTCTAGTGCAAGTTTGTTATAAAAATTACAGACCTACGAGTACTTAACACTTTGTTTACCAAAGCCGTTCGAAGATTTAAACAACTTTTACACAAATCTTATATAAAAAATGTAATTTACATAAGGATTTTTTATCTAACTTTGTTTCTGCTCAAAAATAGGACAAGAAATCATTATGGTAGGAACAAAAATCACTTTTATTAAGTATAGGAGTAATAACAATAATAATAGCAACATCACAATATAATTATTTTGCCTTAATTAATAACCTTGAATTCTTGAAGTAAAATAATACATTTTTATTTATTAATATGTGAAGTATGTTGTTACTAAATCATTTTGATCCTTTTTAACTTCATCCATTTTCATTAAAATATTAAGGAAACTTTGCATTTGATTGAACTATAAGATTTTTCGGGCTGGCCAGAAAAGCTCGAATTTTCGGGCCGGGCCAAAATCAAAAGTCCGACTCGCCTCGATTTTTGAAAATGATTAGCCCGATTCGGCCCGATAAAAAATATCTTCGGCCCGGCTCGATGATCGACTCGTAATCGAGGCGGGCTTCGGGCCGGGCCGGGCTAAAGCTCGAAATCGAGTGCATCTCTAATGAGAAATAACACTCGATATATACGTATATTTTCATATTAATTATTTCACGAGCTCAATTATCAAGTTGATGATATTCATAGAAAACTTAATAATAAATAACTCAAATATTGTTTGGAATATTTGAATCGCGATTGTACTGGTGTTCTTAGAATTTTATGGACTATTAGATGCGATTATACAAAAATTGTTTATGGAGGCAAAGTCGAGACTCGAGACGAGACCACTCTATACAGTGTCCCACACTCTATCTTCAGTGTAGCAGAGATAGCCAATGTTAATCTTATGGACGTTTTCTGTACCATGTTGCCAATTTTTCAATGTAATGTAATATTGAAACATTCATAAATTTTCATTGCTATACCAAAATTAGTTAACACTGTACAATTTAAGTTTTATGAGGGTCTCTTATTTACCCAAGGGCTTATTGGAATCACCCGAAATTTATCTGCAGTTCTAAATAGTTTTATTTACAGAGGCGCGAAAAGATGCGTTGGGACCGAGATGTAAAAAACATGCTGAAGCTATTTGTACCTGTAATAAGTAATATTTCAATGCAATATTTTAAAACCGCCCGGCGTACTAATCTTGATCAAATGCATTAGAGATTAATATATTATAAATTCAAATTGAAGATTATAAAAGAAGAATAAAGACTTATGAAATATGTAAAATATATGCAGTATTTCTATCAAGCTTAAATATTAGTAAATTATCAAATAAGAAGATATAAATTAAATAAAAAAATAATGGTTAATAATTTTAACTCTTTATGAGTTCATCATATAATATGTCGACATAAATAGCATAAAACATAAAAAAAATATTCTTCATCAATATGTCATTGGGATAATGTATCATAGGAGGAACAAAAAATTAGGGATTTCAATTCATCATATATTTCTGCTCCAATCGGCAAGTATAGTGTTACAAAATATAGTGTTAATTATTTCATGTAGCTCTATATCTTTTCGTAGAATGGAAATATGTAACATATGGAATTTATATTGTTGACGAAGATTGTAAAATGTCCAATTAAGTACAAAAATGTTCTATATTATTTACTAGAGTTTATATGTTAATTATTTTGATTTACCTACGCTTGTTATGTTTTTTATACCCTATTTATATTTTGTGTTTATATTATTTTATATTTTTTGTAAATTGTTAAACTGACCAGTTTATTATTTATTTATTTTTCTTTTCACCCACCTGCTTAGATACACTGAAAGTACACCAGTCATAAATACATTCAATGAAGTACCCAGAATATTTCATCTCTTTTTGGGCATATATTTTGCTCTTTCTATCTTGTAGTCTAACAGCAGGCAAGAGACCCTATACTGAAAATAGAATGTGGGACATTGTATAGTCGAGACCAAGTCAAGACCAAGACAAGACCGACCCCAAGTCTCGTCTCGTCTCGACTTTCGGCAACACTATTAATAGTGTCATAACTCTGAAAATATATTTTTCCACAATCGTTAGTAAAATTGTGGAGGACATTTTTTACTTTCGTTTTTGTACATGAATGCCCTATTTTATTTCTGTATTCCTTTACGCAGCAGTACGGCATTTTGTTTGGTTATGTAATGTACCGACAGAGCAATCATATGTCAGACTGACTAAACATTCCCATTTAGAATATAGACGACATTTCTCAACATTTTGTAGTTAAAAATTCGGACAGCGAACGGTTTTTGTACTTTGTCGCGCATGAGCGGCAAAGTGACATTTTGCGTTGACAAAAGCGAGCGCAAATGCCTGTTTTGTATACAGACTGTAGAAAAATATCATATTGTTGTTGAAAAATAAAAAAGAGATCTAATACTTTTAATAGTTTTAATACAATATCAACATACGAGAGTCAATCAAATATAAACCGAAGTTTTTTATGCTGCATATTTCTGGGATATGCTTCAAATCGAAAATTAAGAGTGGAAAAAATTGTGATCATCCTTCGTTATTTCTTCAGTTTTGTACTTGTATATTAAAGTGCATAATTTGTCTTACATCAACAAGTGAATGAAGCAGGTTAGTTTGTATATTTATGCAGCTACAGCTACGGGTGTGTATATACATATTTGTGAGTAAGATCCATCTGTTGAACACTCATTTTCATTCATTCATTCACGTCCATACCACGTACATGACACACTAACACTACACCAATGCACCTATTTCTGTTTCATCATCATTAATTTAATGGACTTACATGATAATGCAAAAAGACTGCGTTTAGCAGTCTCTACAGAGCATGCAAAAAAAATCAAATTACATATTCTAGTCATATTACTTTATAATTATCTTGTACTATTTAATAATATAAATGAATGTTAAACATACCATCTCGTCATTTCTAATATAAAAGTCATGCTAGAGTTATTAAGAATAAAAGTCTGTTGTGGCCAGCACAATACCTCTCACCATTTTCATATTAGGTTATATAAGTATTGTATTTAACATTTCTTGTACCTACACACAATAGTTATTTGTATCACTAGGCCAGAAACTGAACATTTGAGAGAGCGAGTTTATTTTGACGGCAAATGGGGGATTCCACCATTTTTTTTTTTATAATTTCATCTGAAAATATTAGGAAAACTAAGACTATTGATGAAAATCCTATGATAAAATTACTATTAATAAGCGAGTTATGGTCTCCCGAATTTTGAAAAGATTGACGTGACGTCATATTTATGTGTTTTTATATCAAACTGTTATCATCATGGACCTAAATGTTTTTGAAATACATGCTATTTTAAGTTATATTTACATAAAATAAATGAATATTATAACATACTTTATAATTAAAGGTGTATTTAAATTATTAAGTTTAATGCAAGAAATTTATGTTAAAATAAAAACTGTTTGAAAACTGCAGTGCAGGAATGTTAGCCCCTCCTTTCGAATTTGAATTTCTTAACTTCCATTGGTAGCAACCCCCACCTCCTAACACGCTATTTGTTATGCATGTATAGGCGGTCTTTCGGTCGTCAACCAAAATATTATATATTGAATTCATATTCGTGTCGAAGCGCTATAACAAAAAACCCCTTATTTCCGAAATATCTCAATGATACCATTTCATTTTTTTATTAATATTCGTTATTCAGCATATACATTCGTATTTTTTTACTATTTTCCTTTAATTCGATTGAGCTGGAATCCCCTCTTACGAGATCTCGCAAAATAGTTTCAGGGTGTGTGATACACAAGATTTTTTGTGCCGACTTATTATACAAGATGACAGCATATTATAATTTTTATTACAAAATTTAGTTATTTAAGTCACAATAATTAAAGATTTAATCCTAAAATTTGTAAACATTTTGCTAATTCTTGTGTTGAAAATAATCTTAAATTGACATATCACCAGAACAGTAATGCCAACTCCTTTTGCTGACCTAGGTCTGCAACAGCGCATTTCTGGACGATTTTGAGTTCTGTAATACTAGTCAAATTTTTGACATTGACATTTATGCCAATTACAAACATTTTAATTTTTCTACTGGTTTCCATGGGCTGTTTGATTCATTATGCAATGTATTATTTTATATATTTATAATTCTCTCTCTCTAAATCTATAGAAGATATAATAAAAATGTTCAATGTATTGGATAGAGAATTTTATATACTTTAATATTTGTAATAACATAAATTTTCAACAAATAATATTTAGAAGATTTTTTTTAAGAAACTACTATTTCCGGTTGTCCAATTGTTGCCAAAACCTTTTCAGCTCTTTCCAGGAATGTCAGCTTGAAGAATTCATAGTTAAACAGGTCTTATAGTTTTTGAGCAATCGTTCTTCCCACATCTACACACACACACACACACACATACACAGACATACATACACACACACACACCCTTTTGTTTTAATGATTGAATGTTTGCTCAGCCTACTTAAAAAAATTAAATAGAAATAAAATTCCAACTTTGAATTAATTTTTATCAAATTTTTAGCAATGTAAGAGTATTATATTATTATATCGTTGAAATCAAAAGAAAATCATCTATTTAATGAATTAATAAAAAATATATAATACTATTTACAAAAATATAACATTGATCCATAAGATGAGAACCACTGGCTTTAATAGTATATTATGCGCCCAAGGTTGAGAAGGTAATCATTATTGACCCAGCGCCAATATTGTAACCCGAGGACGAAGACAACGCGCCTGGTCAATAATGATTAGTGTTGCCACAAGACCAAGACTAGTCTTGGTCTTGGTCTCGTCTCGTCTTGGTCTTGTCGAGACGAGACCATCATTTGGTCTCGACTAGAAAAGTCGAGACGAGACGAGACTAGCATCAAGTCTTGTCGAGAAAGTCTTGAGTCTCGACAAGACTCTCGACTTCAGATCAAAAGTATTTTTTTAAACATATACCTATTCTAAAAGTCCTTCAAAAACTGAGAGTATTGCTGTAAATACTGATTGAAAATTCGAATAAATAAGAGAGATATTAATTTTTCAAATTTTGTAATTTTCTACTTTCATAATTGTGTCCCAGAAACATTAATTTATGTAAATATGATGTATTCCTTATTCATCTAAATAATCCAGATATAAGTTTTAAATGAATTTAAATTACAATGTAAGTGGGATGAAATGAAAACAGTATCAATTTAGAATTCTTGTTATTTTAATGCACCAATATTTTTTATTAAATTAAGATCAACCTTTATTTTATACTACACATGTTATTTTAATTTAATTTTTGTTTAATTCTCAATTAATATATTGGTACAATTGGGTATATGAAATACTGACTTCATCTTCAAAAATATTTCCAATTTTCAAATAGCACACAAAAGTTACATCTGTGGTGCATTCTGCAAGTTAGCAATGTACTTCAGTTTTATTTATTAAATTAATATATTATAACAAAAGTAACGTTCCCTTCAAATATACATTATTTTTCATTTATTTTTAAAGAATCTATTGTGATTCTTAGAATTTTGCGAAAATGCAAACAAAGATTTTACGATCTTAGGGAAATTCCCGTTTTAAAATAACCATATTCTACATTTTCAACGGATGTACTTCTTATTCACCTAAATAATTCTTCCATTGAAACATATGAATAATATCGCATGTATCATTTAGTAAAAAAAAGATAAAAGTTTATGTATCTTTTACATGTATAATGAAAGTAAAACTATCTCAACAAAATGAAATGTAAGGGACATTGTTAAAATATGTAGTTACAGGTATAACAATTTGGGAAAATTGGTATCAGATATTCTAAGAAACTGGTATTAAGCATTTCTCGTAAGAACACATGCAAAATGCAAGTACACTCGCCCGGTGCCCATGGACGTATACAGGGGGGCCAGGGGGGGGGGGGGGGGGGGCGCCGCCTGAGAAAATTAAAATACATTGTATAAATTCATTCATATGAAAAAATTGAAAACAATAATCAACGTTTACTTAAAGAAAATAGAAATATAAAAGTCGTACAAGCCCTTCTTTAATAATGTTCTTAAAACTTTGTATGCACAAATGTGTAAAACAAACTGTTTTTCCAATTCCCTAATATAATATAATTTTTAAAAAATGGGTAAAAAATAACACAACATTTCTTTTCTTGTAAAAATCCAATAATGGAACAATAAATTTTACAACGGTGCTATAAATGCTGCATATTACCAGACAATAACAACCACTTTTAGACATCTGCTAGTAATAAAAGTAGGTAGGTTTGCCCAACCCAAATCCAAATATTTCCGAATACAATACTTTAGTCAATCTAACAATTTTGCATCCTAAAAATATAAAAATATGTAATAAAGAAAAGTATAAACGTATGATAAAGAATTAAATGAAACATAACATAGACAATTTTTATGAGGAATCATTATTATGGTTTCATAAGTGGAAAGAGGAACCTCTTGAGAAAGAAATACCATATGAAGAATTATTAGATATCTCCAAAAAATTCTATCCATTTTTACTCCATGGCTTGATTTTATTTTTAACTCTACCTTCTACAACATGTAAAAGAAGTTTTAGTAGGTACATAAAAAATCTGTTGTGGCTAGCATAAGACCTTCCGTCAATTTGATGTATTTTGTACCAATCCCACATCAAAAGTTCCCTAGAAAAGATTCTATATATTCAATAAAATTATAACACGAACACATACTATTTTTTACAAATTCCATACCGAACGTTCTTTGGAAAAAATATGAATCCAATACAATTATAACACGAACAATCATTATGTATATTGTACTTGACACTGACATCTGTCAATTACAATTTTTTGAATATATCAGCTGTTTCTATGATTATAGTAAAGCTGACTGATTTTGGAAAGTTACTCTATTTATAATTCGTTAAACCGTACAACTGTTATTATTAAAGTTTCTTAGTTACTATTTTTTTTTACTAATTTTATAAATTTAAGCAAGTTTATTATAATTTATTTGTTTTTCAAATAAGTGTGGTACGCGTACTAGGGGATACGCGAAAGGTTAAGTTTTAGTTATCTACTTATTTAACATTTATTTAGAAAAATATAAAAAAAATAGCGAAAGAATTTTTTTTTTGGGGGGATTTTTGTCCATTTACTTACTGCTTCATTTAAACATATACATACCTATTTAACTATTGCTAATAATATAAATGCATTGCTGTGATTCATTCTGTAGCTAAGGATTTGAAATTATATATTTTATGTTTATTAACAAGAAACAACACTCGGTATGTATGTATATTTTCATATTAATTATTTCAAGAGCTCAAGTATCAAGTTGATATTTACAGAAAAAATAATAAATATCTCTAATATTATTTGGAATTTTTGAATCGCGATTGTACTGCTGTTCTTAGAATTTTATGTACTATTAGATGGGATTATAAAAAAAATGTTAATGGAGGCAAAGTCGAGAGTCTTGTCGAGACTCGAGACGAGACGAGACTGACATCAAGTCTCGTCTCGACAAGACCAAGACGAGACCACTCTAGTCGAGACTAAGTCAAGACCAAGACGAGACCGACCCCAAGTCTCGTATCGTCTCGACTTCTGGCAACACTAATAATGATCTTCTCAACCGTGGTTTATATACTATTTTTTTCACTACTAGCATATAAATCCTATTTGAATCTTTTTTATTGATAAGAACAATCATTTTGACATGAATAATTACGTTACTTATTTGTTAATATTCACAAAAACAAAGTAGGCTGCATTTGTCTTTATCTGACGTTTCGTTCATTTCGCTGGTTTGATAACCTCACTTATGGGCCTTGATTTGTATTTGATTTAATTATTTAATAAAACAGTGTGTGCTATTACAGTCAGCAGCCTTATTAGTTTATTATTATTTTTAAATAAATCTATTGAAATGTATTTACCTACAAATACAAAAAAATAGTGATTTGTTCAATCCTACATCTACAAATATTTCACATTTTCACCAAAACAGCACAGTGGCCAGGCGAGGCGGCAGTGTAGGTCAAATTAAAATTATAGTGGCAAATTTAAATTATATAGGTACTTAATACCTTCCTTGAGTTTAATGAGTTAAATAATATTTGGATTTGGAGGCTTGAGTTTGATTGAAAAGTGACAGTTTGCATTATAGACCTAGGTTAATAATAAATTATTACTGACCTAAGTTACCATGGTTACAAACAAGCGGTAGTGAAAAACAATTTTTCATGTCAAATAAAGGTAAATAATAGTGGGGTCCTAGGCTAGTAGTGAAAAAATAATAAAGATTACAGCAACATGTGTCTTAATCATTTTTTGTAACTTGTCATATACACGAATAAAATGCGCTGTTTCATTATCTTGATTCACCCTGTATATGTATGTAGTTTATTTGCAATAACAAGATTTTCGTTTTAAGTTATCTATTTATTTAAATTAAATATTCATGAATTCATGGCATTACATTAATACATATGACGGTGTGACATAAAAAAAAACTTGTACATCTAAATATTTAATGAGTATACATTTGTTTAATTAGAAAATATATCATTTTCATAATAACAAAATCGAAATTTGATAAAACAAAAATATGTTTATCAGAAATGATATCAGTCATAATACCTGTAAGTTCTGTGATCATATATTAATAAGTATAAATGTTCATTATCTTTATTACATATGTTATTAACCTTAATTACTATCCCATATCATGACTCATATGTACAAGTACATATTAAAAATTTTATCTTACATATTAATCGATAACATGTTATTAGCATTATTGAACAGTTTTATTTTTTTGGTTCTTAATTTTTTATTTCCTTGTACGTAGCAAAGGAAGCATTGTAATGGCGAAAAATTTCCATTTTCAGATTTCAACGGAAGTATCCATTTTGACCATCCCTGAATCCATTTTGACTAATTTCGTCGTGACGTCTGAACGTACGTACATATCTCTAGAGATGCATTCGGGCCGGGCCGGGCCGGGCCGGGCTTTGAGGTTTGGATCGACTTGGCCCGAAAATAAAAATTACCGGCCCCACTCGAAGATCGACTCGACAAAAAAATTAGCTAGCCCGGCTCGAAAATTGACTCGAAATCGGGTCGAGCCGGGCGGGGCCAAAGCTCGAAATTGGGTGCATCCGGCATTCCTAATGTTGATTTTTATGTTACGGCGCTTATACTAAACAGGTTCATTCACTATCTATAGGATCTTTCATCTCGAAGATCGCCCAATTTTTGCTCACCTCTACAGCTTATACCGGTTGACGGATTTTCGTGAAAATTGTTTCAAGTTGTAGGAAATTGTTCTCTTCAGGGCCCTAGTCATGAGCATTTTTTCTGTAGAATGGATAGTTTTCGAGTAAATCATTATTAAAGGTCGAATTTTGGTACTCTGAAACAATCATCCCGCAATGCATCGAAGTCCACGTTGAAAATTTTAAGACGAAAAACGATGTCATCTGTCACATTTGACAAGTCATTGGCGACATGTGTCAAATTTGGCAAGTTGAAGACGAACTTCAAATGGTATTATCTTCAAAAGCAGGAGATAGATTTCGAAAAATTAAATACAGATTGGTTAAAGGTAAGGTTAAACAAATATATCATGTATGAGTTATGGCTTTAAACCAATGTTTTAGAAATTGCAATTTTTTGACATTTCAAAATATGTTCTTTGGTTAGGTAAATATCAAATGTCTTCATGAGTCAAGTGTTGCCAAACATGGCATAAGTAACATTCCTAACAAGATCAATGTGAAGTCATGACATAAGTAACTAAGTGACAAACAAATATTCCTAACTGTATTACTGTGACATTAGTGCATTAATAATTTCCATACTACCAATAAAAATATAGTAAATTTTAAATATAACCAGACGAGTAAGTGTTGCCAAACTTGCAATAAGTAACATTCCTAACAAGATCAATGTGAAGTCGGTACACAAGTGTTACCAAACATGACATATGTAAGTAAGTGACAAACAAATATTCCTAACTGCATTACTGTGAAGTTAGTGCATTAAAAATTTCCATACTACCAATAAAAATATAGTAAATTTTAAATATAACTAGACAAGTAAGTGTTGCCAAACTTGCCATAAGTAACATTCCTAACAAGATCAATGTGAAGTCGGTACACAAGTGTTACCAAACATGACATAAGTAACTAAGGCTGTGTCCGATGTCACATTTTGACATTTAGTATTTGGGATTTAGGTCTTTTTCACATAAATACAACTCCGAATGGGACACTAGTGATATCCATTGGTTTGTATGGCAACACTTTAGAACAACAAAAATGAATTATACAATTCGATTCAATTTGATGCTTGAGAGTAAATGTTAATATTATATTTCATAAAATAGAAGCTAAGAAGCTATTCTTTGACAGTGAATTTGACGTTTTGTACAAATTATAGCAACGAATATGATTTGTTTAATTAGTGCGCGTCAACTTCAAGGCATAGTGTGCTCCTGCAAAACCCTAAAATCTAATTCCTAAAATCCTAAATAATCACTAGATTTAGGACACATAAATTTAGGATTTAGATATTAGGGTGATAAAAGGGCAACATCGGACACAGCCTAAGTGACAAACAAATATTCGTAACTGTATTACTGTCAAGTTAGTCCAATAATAATTTCCATACTACCATATAAAAATATAGTAAATTTTAAATATAACTAGACGAGTAAGTGTTGCCAAACTTGCCATAAAGTAACAAAGTAAATAACAAATATTCCTAAATGCATTAATCTGAATTACGTACTTTAACTACCGTATTGCCAATGAAAATATAGTAAATATGGACTATAACTAGACGAGAAAGTGCTGCCAAACTTGTCATAAGTAAAAAAATCAATATTCCTAACTGCATTAATATGAAGATCGTACAATAATATCAATATTGCCAATATTTATAAAGTAAAATAAGACATGTTGCCAACCAATAATACTTAAAAAAATGACAATATCGGATTTTGTTTTTTGCATAAAGTTGTCAGAACCATGTCGTGTTTGGTATCAAATGAGAGGTATAGTCAAGGGCTACCATGCAGAAATGTCAAAATTTTGACAGCTCGATTGGTTTTTGTTTTCTGCATAAAGTTGTCAGAACCATGTCGTGTTTGGTATCAAATGAGAGGTATAGTCAAGGGCTACCATGCAGAAATGTCAAAATTTTGACAGCTCGATTGGTTTTTGTTTTCTGCATAAAGTTGTCAGAACCATGTCGTGTTTGGTATTAAATGAGAGGTATAGTCAAGGGCTACCATGCAGAAATGTCAAAATTTTGACAGCTCGATTGGTTTTTGTTTTCTGCATAAAGTTGTCAGAACCATGTCGTGTTTGGTATTAAATGAGAGGTATAGTCAAGGGCTACCATGCAGAAATGTCAAAATTTTGACAGCTCGATTGGTTTTTGTTTTCTGCATAAAGTTGTCAGAACCATGTCGTGTTTGGTATCAAATGAGAGGTATAGTCAAGGGCTACCATGCAGAAATGTCAAAATTTTGACAGCTCGATCGGTTTTGTTTTATGAATAAAGATAAATAGTTTGTGTATCCGAAAAGACAGTTAGCGTTAGCACTTTGAGTTTCAAGTGTGCCTAGACGGATTGGAAAGACGTATAGACTATCATAAAACACTATCCCCCTAGGGAGAGCTCGGCGTAGCCGAGATTTCGCTAGTAGTTATACTATTGGGCTTCCAAAATTACAATGCGCCACTGGTGGCAGATTTCTGAACTGAGTGAAGTGTACATTTACAAAGGAGGTTCTTCTAGAAAGTATGTTAAACAAAAAAATTTACCAGATTTACTATCTATGGGTTCAGTTCTACCATGTACACTTACTTAAAAGCCACCCTGTATTGTGAAGCTTAGAAGCGAAAGCATAATGCACTGTTTCTAACCTTTCCAAGAATGGGTAGATCAACGGAGCCCCAAGTATCGGCAGCCCAGTGTACCAGGCCAGAGGCGAAGTCTGCGGTGACGATGCCGCAAACGGCAGCCAATACGATGGCGCTCAACTGCTCCCATCGGAAGTGAAGCACCAGGAAACACAAATTGACCGCCATCAATGATAAACAGATCACCACGCAGATCACTTCTTGCGTGCGTTTACCTGCAATCACAAAAATAACAAATATACAATACGAGTGATAGCGTTTTATAGTTATTTATGTATTAAGAGCGTAAGGAGGCTTATATGGCCTGCGGCAGGATTTTGACCCCGAGGCGTAAGCCGAGGGATAAAAACACGTCAAAGGCCATAATAGTTATTTGCGTATAGAGGGCCGAAAGAAATGGTTTACACCTGCGGACGAAATTTTATTCGTCCAAGGTAGAGATGCACTCGATTTCGAGCTTTGGCCCGGTCCGGCCCGAAGCCCGCCTCGATTTCGAGTCGATCATCGAGCCGGGCCGAAGATATTTTTTATCGGGCCGAATCGGGCTAATCATTTTCAAAAATCGAGGCGAGTCAGACTTTTGATTTTGGCCCGGCCCGAAAATTCGAGCTTTTCGGGCCGGCCCGAAAAATCTTATAGTTCAATCAAATGCACAGTTTCCTTAATATTTTAATGAAAATGGATGAAGTTAAAAAGGATCAAAATGATTTAATAACAACATACTTCACATCCTAATAAATAAAAATGTATTATTTTACTTCAAGAATTCAAGGTTATTCATTAAAGCATAAAAATTATATTGTGATGTTGCTATTATTATTGTTGTTACTCGTATACTTAAATAAAAGTGATTTTTGTTCCTACCATAATGATTTCTTGTTCTATTTTTGAGCAGAAACAAAGTTAGATAAAAAAATCCTTATGTAAATTATAATTATATTTTTACCTCTCGCTAAGAGAGGTATTGGATTCATGCTAAAATTCGCATATCCAGATTTTATTGAATAAGCACGATTTAAGGTCCCTACAATCCGATTATAACATTTTTAAAATGATGTCTGTGTGTGTGTGTGTGTGGATGTATGTGTGTGTGTGTGTATGTATGTATGTATGTCTGGATGTTGTAGTCACGATTCCTCAAAAACTATAAGACTTAAAAAATATTTAACTGCAGTTTCCTCAATCTGACATTCCTGGGAAGAGCTGAAAAGGTTTTGGTAACAATTGAACAACCGGAAGTAGTAGTTTCTTAGAAAAATTCTTCTAAATATAATTTTTTGGGAGTTTTTTTTATTAAATATTGAAGAACATAAAATTCTCCATCTAATACACTTAAAAAATTTATTATATCTTGTATAGATTTAGAGATAAAGACTCTATAATTTATAGAGTATACTAATCGCAGAGGCCAAGGCACTAAGGAAACCAGTTGACAAATTCCAATGTTTATAACATGACATATGTCATTGTCAAATATCAATAGTTTTAGTGACATTCTGATAGCTTTTCCTGGGAAGTATATTTAACTTTTCTTATTCTTTTATTAATTAAATATTTGAAATTATAGGTAAAATTGTGGTAAAATGCATATATCTATCAGAAATACCGCCAATCTGGTTAATGAATTGGAACAAAATTTGACATTTAGAAACTTCCTCATACAATGAAAAATAGATATAATTTGAATTACATGTGTGCAGAAGACATGCTAAATATAGTAAGAAACAATATTTGGGTAATGTTCTGTAAGATTTTGTTATAAAACGACGGTTGGAAAGCGAAGTGCAATACAATACTTATATAGCCTAATATGAAAATGGCGAGAGGTCTTGTGCTGGCCACAACAGATTTTTTTATATAAGATTTGTGAAAAAGTGTTGTTTAAATTCTTTAGTAAACAAAGTGTTAAATATTCGTAGGTCTGTAATTTTTATAACAAACTTAACACTAGAAAGGTCTCTTTTTCAACTAGTTATGTTAACTAATGTTAAAAGTTATAAGAATGTAGAGGTTTTTATAAGTTTGACACGAAAAAAGTTAAACATTTCGCCTTAACATAAAAATCAACTTTAGGAATGCCGGATGCACCCAATTTTGAGCTATGGCCCGGCCCGGCCCGAAGCCCGGCCCGATTTCGAGTCAATTTTCGAGCCGGGCTAGCTAATTTTTTTGTCGAGTCGATCTTCGAATCGGGCCGGTAATTTTTATTTTCGGGCCGAGTCGATCCAAACCTCAAAGCCCGGCCCGGCCCGACCCGAATGCATCTCTAGTCCAAGGGCGTAAACCTCTTTCGGCCTGAGGTCCGTACAACGTTTTACGCACAACTGAAACCAAATGAAACGTAATTTTTAATTGCATGACTAAAAGCTTGTTGCTATGTAAAAAATATTAGATGGCCAGATGGCTATGCCAAGAAACATTTAGGCGATGCGTTGTATTGGTAACCATTTGTTTTGTGTAAACAAATAATTAAAAATGTCAAGCATGGAGCTTCAACCTGAATATGATACTGAAATTTCTGAAAAAAATTTTATAGAAGCTAATGAAGCTTTAGCGGATTTATGTCCTGGTAAGTCAAAGGACCGATATCAAAACGAATACGATGTGTTACCGTTATTTGTTTTTTTTTTTTTGTCATATTTTTTACCGCCCGGCGAGCTTTTGCTTTACAGTTTACCGCCCGCAGGGTGTAATCTTTCATTTTCCGCCATGGTAACTAAAACGTAAACAAACAATTACAATACAGTTGTGCGTAAAAACAAGTTACGCTCGTGGTACATACAAAACTTTATGCACGGAAGAAAATTTTCAAATTATGTGTGTTAGAAAAATTGTAGCGTAAAGAATTTGTCCTCGTTCATCCAGTATCTAGTGTTGCTATGAAAGCGGAAAACAACAGTTTATTGTTTGTTTATTACTTATGTCATTTAAGTTTTATTTTGTGTATCTCCGTGCTTTCCATATAAATATTACAAAATTAATTTTCATTTTTCATTAAAGAATATAAAAAATTTCGATTTGTAATAAAAACTTTTCATGTTGCCTGTTTAAATTGTTTATATTGTAGGTTAAAATTGACGTCATACAATTGTTATCTTTCTCTCGCAGCGTACTCAAAGCAGTGTGTGTGAGAAAGACAAGTATAGGGGAAATGTGACGTTACACTGATTTCTCAAAAATAAAATACTGTTAAACTAGGAACAATTAATTAAGATTTTTTAATACTATGGATCGCTTCAAAACTGAATGAAGTTTTATTTAAAATAATAATAAAAAAAATTTTTAGATATTTTTATTAGCTAACCAGCGGCGTACGAAATAAATTTTTATATCCGTAAATTTTCGAGATATAACACAAACTTATATTTTTTACCTCTCGCTAAGAGAGGTTTTGGATTCATGCTAAAATTCGCATATCCGGATTTTATTGAATAAGCACGATTTAAGGTCCCTAGAATCCGATTATAATATTTTTAAAATATCTGTGTGTGTGTGTATGTGTATGTGTGGATGTGTGTATGTGCGTATGTGTGTGTGTGTGTGTGTGTGTGTGTGTGTGTGTGTGTGTGTGTGTGTATATGTATGTCTGGATGTTATAGACACGATTCCTCAAAAACTATAAGACTTAAAAAATATTTAACAGCAGTTTCCTCAATCTGACATTCCTGGGAAGAGCTGAAAAGGTTTTGGTAACAAATGAACAACCGGAAGAAGTAGTTTCTTCTAAATATAATTTTTTTGGAGTTTTTTTTATTAAATATTGAAGAACATAAAATTCTCCATCTAATACACTTAAAATTTTTATTATATCTTGTATATATTTAGAGATAAAGACGCTATAATTTATAGAGTAAACTAATCGCAGAGGCTAAGGCACTAAGGAAACCAGTTGACAAATTCCAATGTTTATAACATAGTTTGTAAATAACATATGTCAGTGTCAAAAATCAACAGTTTTAGTGACATTCTGATAGCTTTTTCTGGGAAGTATATTTAATTTTTCTTATTGTTTTATTAATTAAATATTTGAAATTATAGGTTAAATTTTGGTTAAATGCTTACATCCATCAGAAATACCGCCAATCTGGTTAATGAATTGGAACAATCTCTGACATTTAGAAACTTCCTCATACAATGAAAAATAGATATAATTAGAATTATATGTGTGCAGAAGACATGTTAAATACAATAAAAAACAATATTTGGGTAAAGTTCTGTAATATTTTGTTATAAAACGACGGTTCGAAAGCGAAGTGCAATACAATACTTATATAGCCTACCATGGAAATGGCGAGAGGTCTTGTGCTGGCCACAACAGATTTTTTTTAAATAGAACCCATACCTGATTTTAGTCTCAAAATAATAATAATTATTTTTTCTTTTATTTTTTTCTCTGTGAACCGTAACAGATATTACAAATTAAACAGAAAGGAAAAAGTTTACTATTTAATGTATCTTTCCGAAAAAAAATAATAATAATAATAATAATAATTTTACATTATCGGCGTGGCCGTTAATAAGTTACTGTTTACTCAATCTTGGGATACCCAAGTTTCATAGTGGTTCACTAATAATAACAAGTATCATCTTTAAAGATGTCTTATTAACCATATGAACTGTCAGCAAATTTTATCCAAATCGAATAAAGAGTTCTGTTTTCGAAGAACTTTGAAGCAGAATACTATCTAAATGATACACTTTCCGGTAGAAGCAAGTTTTGTTAAATCGTCTTATTTTAGCCTTTAACCTGTGGTTAAGCCATGTCCTCTTATTTTAGAGACAGCCTGTATAATCGAACTTTCTATTATATCTAGTTTAATATAGTCCATAATACAATTACTTATCCTATTTTAAAATAATATGACATTTAAGAAAGGTCAAGAGAAATAAATAAATTAGTAATAGACCATTCAAAATTAAAAGAACAGATGTTGTTTTCAACTTTATTTAACGTTTACATTTTCATTAACTTTACGTAAAATGACGCCAGAGGACATTTTCCCAGTAAATTAATTATAACGAGATAATTTAATGCCTAATTTATTTTCAATGTCATGAGCTTTCCGCAGAACATGAAGACTTTACTACAATAATTAATTAATTTTATAAAGAAGTCTACTTATTATATTTTATAGTACAATGAGCAATTTTTATACAATTTATGATCAATTAATAGTTATTTACATATTAAGGCAGGGAAGTTCATCTTTTCATTACGAATATGGGGTCGCGTAGCCGTGTAAGTATAGTATGGAACGCTGTTTTACTATTTATTCTACATTTAAAGACATCTTCAATTATTTAAAGACGTCAAAAATTTAATTTCAGATATCCTTAATTATTAAAAGATATCAAAAATTGAATTATGGATATCTTTAAATAATTAAAGACGTCTAAAATTAATTTCAGACATCCTTAAATAATTTAGGATGTCAAAAATTGAATATTAGATATGAATTTTCGACATCAAAAAGTAAATTTAACGGGTCCAGAATTCAATTTTGGATATCTGTATTTGAATTTTTGATATCTTTAATTCCATTTTTGATATTCTTAATTTAATTCTTGACATCCTTAAATGAATTTTTAATATCAAGAATTGAATTATTGATATCACATCTCCATAAATAACATGTCCAGAATTCGAATTTTTGATGTCTTAAATTAATTTTGGATATCAAGAATTCAATTTTTGATATCAAGAATTCAATTTTTGATATCAGCAATTGAATTCTTGATACCAAAAATTCAATTCTTGATATCAAAAATTCAATTCTTGATATCAACAATTGAATTTTTGATATCAAGAATTGAATTTTTGATATCAAGAATTGAATTTTTGATATCAAGAATTGAATTTTTGGTATCAAGAATTCAATTTTTGATATCAAGAATTGAATTATGGATATCAGATCTCCGTAAATAACATGTCCAGAATTCGAATTTTTGATATCCTAAATTAATTTTTGATATCAAGAATTAAATTATGGATATCACATCTCCGTAAATAACATGTCCAGAATTCGAATTTTTGGTATCAATAATTCGGTGCGCCATCTAGTTTAAAATGACTAAATTACTTTTTGTCGATAAGTCAGATTTCCTTAGCGAAATCATGACTAAATGTATACGTCATTAATTCTGTAGATTTTATTTGATAAAGGCCAACAGACTGGTGATTCTTTTCGTTTTTGTGAAATAGGTTTGCATTCTGACCAATCCTAAGGCAGAATCTGATTTACCGACACAAAGTAATTCAGTCACTTTAAACTAGATGGCGCAACGAATTCTTGATATCAAAAATTCGAATTCTGGACATGTTATTTACGGAGATGTGATATCCATAATTCAGTTCTTGATATCAAAAATTAATTTAGGACGTCAAAAATTCGAATTTTGGACATGTTATTTATGGAGATGTGATATCCAGAATTGAATTTTTGATATCCAAAATTCAAGTTTTGATATCCAAAATTCAATTTTTGATATCTTTAATTCAATTTTTGATATCCTTAATTTAATTCTTGATATCCTTAATTCAATTCTTGATATCTAAAAAAGAATTTTTGATATCTATAAATATTTGAATTAAGACGTCTTTAAAACAATTTTGGATATCAAAAAATATTATAAGAACATCCAAAAATGAATTAAAGACGTCTTTATTTCATTTAATAACGTCTTTATATAATTTAACATATCTTTAAATATAGAATAAATATTAAAACGGCGTTCCATAGTATAGTGTCCGGTTGCCAATCTAGTGGCCCGGGTTCGATCCCGGCCAGGGCAGACTTTTAATAGCATAAAAGTGATCCCTGTGGTGCACTCTCCACACCAGCTATGAGTGCCCGTGAGGTGACGCCTGGTAAGCGCCCACACGGTAAAATATATCATCATCATTACCGATGTCTACATGTGTTGTAGATAATGGCACACCCAGTAATGGGTAATATGCCGTGATGATATATTTATTTATTTATATACGGAAATTGTTTGCCAAGGAACTTCAATGACAAAATAAGTATTATTTTTGAAATCGTATAAACAATCAAATGACGTTGAATACTTAAGGAATGAGGGATTCCAGCTCAATCGAATTAAAGGAAAATAGTAAAAAAATACTAATGTATATGCTGAATGACGAATATTAATAAAAAAAATAAATGGTATAATTGAGATATTTCGGAAATAAGGGGTTTTTTGTTATAGCGCTTCGACACCAATATGAAATCTATATATATATAATATTTTGATTGGCGACCGAAAGACCGCCTATACATGCATTACAAACAGCGTGTTAGGAGGTGGGAGTTACTACCAATGGAAGTTAAGAAATTCAAATTCGAAAGGAGGGGCTAACATTCCTATACTGCAGTTTTCAAACAGTTTTTATTTTAACATAAATTTCTTGCATTAAACTTAACAATTTAAATACACTTGTAATTATAAAGTATGTAGACTTATACAGTGTTATAATATTCATTTATTTTATGTAAATATAACTTAAAATAGCATATATTTCAAGAACATTTAGGTCCATGATGAAAACAGTTTGATATAAAAATACATAAATGTGACGTCACGTCAATCTTTTCAAAATTCGGGAGACTATAACTCGCTTATTAATAGGAATTTTTTCACCGGATTTTCATCAATAGTCTTAGTTTTCCTAATATTTTCAGATGAAATTATAAAAAAAATCTATTTAATATTGTACAGAAATTTAAAACAAATGTATACTGGACTTCATTTATTTTAATTTTATAATTGTATTTCATATTAAAACGTAAAATATATTTGTGAAAATAAATTTGGCAACGTTTCAGTCCACTTCTCTGACTAGGCAGAGAAATTGAATTTCCCTGCTGATTTTGCGGCAGGTAAGTAGTAGATTACATGGCAATTACAGGAAAAAATTTTAAATTACAAGTAACCTTGATTTTATTTTAACATAATTATGTATCATCATACGACGGGATAATATGGCTGTGTGCGGTAAGTGATCGGTTGAGATTTCAACGATCCAGATTCAATTCCGATTAATGTCAAATATAAAACTTTTCTATTTTTAAGGCGGATTTATGCAGCCATTTTCATTTACATTTAATTTAATTTAATTTTCATTTAAAAGATAAATGTATGTAAACCAATGTAGCCATGCATACACCATTTTTATTTACGTTTTCATTTATCTCTCATTCTCATTTATTTTTAAAGATGGCCAACTTTTATCTAATAAATGAAAATTATAAATGGCGCATGCGTGTACGACATGACAGGGACGAGAATTTGGCTTGATCAGCTGGTTGTCATTATGTATCTCCAATATCGTTTCTTTTTACAGTTTTTACTTCCTTGTACGAAAAAAAGGAAGTATTGTAATCGCGAAAAATTTCGGTTTCCAGATTTCAACGGAAATATCCATTTTGAGCATCCTTGAATCCATTTTGACTAATTTCGTCGTGACGTCTGTACGTACGTACGTATCTCGCATAACTAAAAAACGGGAAGCCGTAGAAAGTTAAAATTTTGTATTTAGGACTGTTATAACATCTAGTTGTGCACCTCCCTTTTTGGTCATTGCATAACTTTCGGAAGTGGTACTTTACTTGAAGCCTGTAATAGATTTTAATGAAAAACTATATTAAAATATAATCCAAAACTTTTCAAATTTGGTATATAAGACTCTTATATCAATGGGAATAATATATTAGATTTTAGTTAAAATGGTCTAACCGGAAGTGGTACTTTACTTGAAGCCTATAATAGATATTAATGAAAAACTATATTAAAATATAATCCAAAACTTTTCAAATTTGGTATATAGGACTATTATATCAATGGAAATAATATATTAGATTTTAGTTAAAATGGTCTAACCGGAAGTGGTACTTTACTTGAAGCCTATAATAGATTTTAATGAAAAACTATTTTAAAATATAAACCAAAACTTCTCAAATTTGGTATTTTATACTTTTATATTAATGGAAATAACATAATAGATTTTGGTTAAAATAGTCTAACCGGAAGTGATACTTTACTTAAAGCTGTTATCAGTTTTTCTTAAAAAAAAAATGGTGTTATTTTGAATTTAACAATAAATGCTTTTAGAAAATTGAATTCTTCGTCGAAAATATCAACTATGATTAAATTAGCTCTTTGTATGAGCGAGATATGTAAATTTAAAAATTATGTACTTTTTGGTTTCTGTAAGTTTACTATGAATTAGGACAAAAAATAACAAAAAAATAAAGAATTTAATGTCAATGTCAAATTATGTCTAATACGTGCAATTTAATGATTGGGTCTGTAATAATACATATTTTAATTATTAACAAAATATGTATAGTGTAACGCCAGGCGTACAAGGAAGTCATGTGTTGTCCACATCAGATATTTTTATTACAATAACACGTTTAAAACTAAACTCGTAACTTCTTCGCAGTCACTATTGTTGAATATTTTTATTAATAAATTTTATTCCAATGAAAGTCGGGTTATAACGTTAATCATCTGTCAGCGTATTTTTATATGTGCGCATGCGTTCATTTTCACTTATTTTTGTTATATATTTTTGTATGAATAGGTACATTTAAAAATTATAAATGAGAATTAAATGAAAATTAAATTAAAATGTAAACGTTAATGAAAATGGCTGCATAAATCCGCCTTTAAATAGCACGGAAATTTGGTACACGACTAGCGAATGAAAATTGATGTTTAAATTATTTTATTCACTACATGCACAGAAAGCTCATCTTTCTTCCTCCGAAATAGTGAGGAAAATATATGTGTTACCAACATGAATGTTATTTACAAAAAATGTATTGTAAAAATTATAAATAAATTCCAAATTTTATTGAAAATCCTTATTTTAGTGATGTACATACGACGCCAAATATTTCCAATTTTAAATGGCACAAAAGTGACCCCTGTGGTGCACTCTCCACGCCTGCAATGAGTGCCCGTGAGGTGACGCCTGGTAAGCTCCCGCACGGTACAAATATGTCATCATCATTACCGATATCTGCGATAAAGCAGATTGGCATACCCAGAAATGGGTAATATGCCGTGATGATATAATAACTAAATATATAAATAAATAATCTTTATTGACTTCAGTCAATGGCGGAGTTCAGCCAATGGCTGTTCTTCCACTCAACCAATACATATATGGAGCAAACAATAAATTTATATATAACACGCCACAAAATATTTTTAAGAAATATATATCATATTTTACAATATCCCAAGGTAATTATTGCATAATACATTTAAAATCATAAACATTATATAATATTAACATCTACGGGGTCCCATGGCCGCGTGCCTGAGTGTCTGGTCGCGAACCCGGGGGAACCAGGTTCGATCCCGACAGACGACAAATATTTCCAATTTTAAATGGCACAAAAGTAACCCCTGTGGTGCACTCTGCACACCAGCTACGAGTGCCCGTGAGGTGACGCCTGGTAAGCGCCCACACGGTAAAATATATCGTCATCATTACCGATGTCTACATGTGTTGTAGATACTGGCACACCCAGAAATGGGTAATATACCGTGATGATATATTTATATTTTATTTTACATACTTTATATTTCTTTAGTCCATTCAATAGAGGTTTTTACTCTACAAAAGGTGAGGAAAAAACGATTTTAACATATCGCACCCCGGCGAGAAGAATAACACAAGTCCAAAAAATAGTTTTGCGTAAAACTTAAATTAAAGAAGACAGTTCTCGAATGTAAAGTTACTTATATTAGCTCGAAACGAAACGACATTAGCTCCATCTCTCGAAAAATATAATCTTGATTTATGTCACTATTCCTGATTATTAGAAGTAGGAATGACGATAGGTACCCGAGTACTCGGAACCTACCCGATAATAATGTATTCGGGTATAAAATTTCTTACCCGATTACCCGAAATATACCCGCTGCCCGTTAATTACAATACCCTTTAATAACCCGAACAGTGTTTTCAGCTGCCGGAAGGATTGTATCTAAAAGAAGAGCGTTTTATTACCATACCATAGGTAATTAATATAATTTATGTTAAGTTTTTTATAGAGATACAGTATATTATTTATTTGTATTACTTTTTATTTAACAAATATATGTAAACAATAATTATGAATTTTATTAAAAAGTGAACTGCTAATATAAGGCTAACTAGTAATTAACAAATTAACGAATTATGTATATGTACTTAAAGGATAACGGGTAATTAAAGGGTATCGGGTAATTAACGGGTAAAGGGTACTATCCGGGTAGTTGTTTCGCGTTTCGGGTACTCGGGTACCAAAATTATCGGAATTCGTCATTCCTAATTAGAAGTATATTTTTGACCAATTTTATCTGATGAACTTAGAATTTCTAAATTTTGACTTGTGTCACTATTCTCGCCGGGATGCGATATGTTGTTTGGGTCGAGACGGGGATGAAAAATTCAAATTTGTGACCTTGGGGAGGCTCGGCGTCAGCCGCCATCTTGGATCAAAGGTACAAATACGAGTTTTTCGCTATTATATCTCGAAAACAGTAGCCCATATCAAAATTTATAGACATTGACTTAGAAATACTTGTAAATTTCATTAATATACACGTTTCTTAATACTAGTATTATTCTTTCTTCTGTATTTAAAAATAAATAATTTCTACAAGTTATATTTCATTTTATAAAGTTTTTTTTCAGGTTGATGACGCAAGTCTTCTGCCTTTTCATTTTCACCATTTGTATATATTAGAAAAATGATACCCACCAGTATGTATAATGATTATGTACCTATTTAAGAAACATCGTAGTAGCATGGTCAGTGTCAAGAACGTCAACACTTTCATTTAGGTAATGTAATTAAGAAAAACACATGATGCGAATAAAATATGACTTTGTTTTTATACAGTATGGTTTAAGTTTTGAAACAAATTATAGGTCTTATAATTTGTATACATAACTTCTATTCGATACTCGGTACACAAAAGACCTATTATACTAAAAATAAAAAAATCTGATGTGACCAGCACAACCTCTTACCATTTCCATTTTATGTTATATAAGTATTGTATTGCATTTCGCTATCGAACCGTCGTTTTATAACAAAATATTACAGAACTTTACCCAAATATTGTTTTTATTATATTTAACATGTCTTCTACACACATACAATTCTAATTATATCTATTTTTCATTGTATGAGTAAGTTCCTAAATGACAGAGATTCTTCCAATTCATTAACAAGATTGACGGTATATCTTATGGATATATGCATTTTACCTACAATTTTAAATATTTAATTAATAAAACAATAAGAAAGATGAAATGTACTCCCCAGAAAATGCTTTCAGAATGTCACTAAAACTGTTGATTTTTGACACTGACATCTGTTATTTACAAACTATGTTATAAACATTTTAATTTGTCAACCGGTTTCCTTAGTGACGTAGCCTGTGCGATTAGATTACTCTATATCTCGAGAACTATAAGAGATAAGATGACGATTAAATGGAACTTTTTGTGCGCATTTGGGAGGCCATCTCAGATGTGCTTTTGTTTTTCCAAAGATTCTCATAGGGCACTAGATAATGACGAAAAACTGAATATTGTTAGTTTTTTCTTTTTCAAATAACTTCTAAACTATTAGTAATTAAGAAAAACGTTTCAAATATAAAAGATAGATATTTTTATTAACTAACCAGTGGCGTACGAAATAAATTTTTATATCCGTAAATATTCGAGATATAACACAAACTTATATTTTTTTAAATGGAACCCATATCTTATTTTAGTCTCAAAAAAATAATTATTTTTTTCTCTTTTCAATGATGTAAGGGTTATTATGTTTTATATTTGTTTTGCTCCTAAAATTTAATTTTTTTCTTTATTTTTGTGAATTTTCTTATTATTTCTCAAAAAAAATATATTATTTTTATTAATTATATTGTATTTGATCGATATAATTTATTTTATGCCTTTATTACTTAATATTTTTATTCTAGACTCATAATTACGATTGATACGAGTTTTGAGCAAATTTTTCTAACGAAATAAATTATTTAAATATAAAGAGTATTTCTAAATAGAAATCTACCAATATTTCCAAAATAATTGTAAATTTAATACAAAATAAGGAAAAAACAATAATTTTGAAGGCAAAACAAATATAAAACATAATAACCCTTACAACATTGAAAAGAGAAAAAAATAGTTAATTTTTTGAGACTAAAATCAGATATGGGTTCCATTTAAAAAAATATAAGTTTGTATTATTTCTCGTAAATTTATGGATATAAAAATTTGTTTCGTACGCCACTGGTTAGTTAATAAAAATATCTATCTTTTATACTCGAAACGTTTTTCTCAATTACCAATAGTTTAGAAGTTACTTGAAAAAGAAAAAATCAACAATAATCAGTTTTTCGTCATTATCTAGTGCCCTATGAGAATTTTTCGAAAAACAAAAGCACATCTGAGATGGCCTCCCAAACTCGCACAAAAAGTTCCATTTAACCGACATCGTATCTCTTATAGTTCTCGAGATCCCAATGGTGGCACTTCTAAATGGGACACACTGTATATTACAGTGCCTTTATCTCTAAATCTATAAATAAATAAATAAATATATCATCACGGCATATTACCCATTTCAGGGTGTGCCAGTATCTACAACACATGTAGACATCGGTAATGATGACGATATATTTTACCGTGTGGGCGCTTACCAGGCGTCACCTCACGGGCACTCATAGCTGGTATGGAGAGTGCACCACAGGGATCACTTTTGTGCCTTTTAAAATTGGACATATTTGGCGTCTGTCGGGATCGAACCCGGTTCCCATCTATACAAGATATAATAAAATTTTTAAATGTATCAGATGTAGAATTTTATTTTCTTCAATAATAGTAATAACAGAAATTTTCAAAAAATAATATTTAGAAGATTTTTTTAAAGAAACTATTACTTCCGGTTGTCCAATTGTTACCAAAATCTAATCAGCTCTTCCCAGGAATGTCAGATTGAGGAAACTGCAGTTAAATATTTTTTAAGTCTTATAGTATTTGAGAAACTGTGGATCCAACATCCACACACACGCACACACATACACACACACACACACATACACACACACACATCCATACACATACCTACAGACATCATTGTAAAAATGTTAAAATCGGGTTCTGGCGACATAAAAACGTGCTTATTCACTAAAACCTCTATATGTATACGATTTTTAACACGATCCCTGTATCTCTCTTACCTAGGGATAGCGGGAGATAAAAACTATTGCGCCATTTATTATGGGGTCCTGTGGCCGCGTGCCTAAGTATTTGGTCGCGAACCCGGGGGAACCGGGTTCGATCCCGACAGGCGCCAAATATTTCCAATTTTAAATGGCACAAAAGTGACCCCTGTGGTGCACTCTCCACACCAGCTATGAGTGTCCGTGAGGTGACGCCTGGTAAGCGCCCACCAGGTAAAATATATCGTCATCATTACCGATGTCTACATGTGTTGTAGATACTGGCACACCCAGAAATGGGTAATATACCGTGATGATATATTTATATTTTATTTATTTATTATTGACGGTGACATAAGTTGAGTGTGGGAATCGAACCCACGACCTTTCGCCAATTAATAATGGCACGGGGGCACTAAATATTGGTCATTATCTGTTGAGCAAATGACAAAGTTCAATGAATGTAAGTAGTGGTCAATGTCAAGACCACTAATACAAACACTTTCACAGTTGTAAGAATTGTATTTAATGTCAAGAACAATATGTAACTGCTATTACCTGGCTCATAAATTTTCTACTTTTCTATTTGCATTATCAATTAAAATTAATATTATTATCAATATTAGTAGATAACTAAATATTGTGATGTATTGTACTATCTTTTCAAGATAGCATTGTTTTAATAATGCACCTACTTAAAAATGTATATTTCGTTTAATTAAAAATATAATACGACATATTGAAATATTATTAAAATTTCATTTTTACCTCCCGCTACCCTTGGTAAGGGAGGTATAGGGATCGTGCTAAAAATCACATATCGAGATTTTAATAAATGACCACGTTTTAAGGTCCCTAGAATCCAATTTTAACATTTTCACGATGATGTCTGTATGTGTGTATATGTATGTATGTGTGTGTGTGTGTGTGTGTATGTATAGGGATTTTGTCTTCGCTCTAACTCAAATACTATCATTCAGAAAATTCTGAAACCTTGTATTTCTATCCTATTCTAATATTAATAGAAGCCATTAGATTTTGGTGTAAATAGGAAATCCGGAAATGGCACTTTACCTGAAGCTCATAATGGTTTTTCTTCAAAAAATATCCTTAAATGCCATTTTTTCGCATTTTATGTCTTATGAAAATTAAAGATTATTAAATTTTCTACAGGAACACATTAACACTTTTTCTATATATTTTGCAGATAAATTTAAAAATATTTTTTTTATTAGTCCCGAAGCCTAAGATAAACACAATTCCTTTGTTACACAGTTCATATTTCAAATGAATGTAACTGACAATAAATGCCACTGTCAAAAAACTAACCACTTCAAATTAATAACAGTGACATTTTAAAAAGAAAATAGTAAATAAATCAACAGTTTTATTGGAATAGTTTTCAGCGTTAGTAAATACGTAAGTAGGTATGTATTTAAATTAATAAAAATGGATAGGAATGTGTGGCGAAGGATGATTGTTGCGTAACTATTATTGTGGTCCAGATGCGGTTATTCGCTACCGAAAATCGGTCACTTTAATATGTTCTTATGTATGAATGCTATGATGATTGTGGACAAAGCGAAAGAAGAATGTTGTTAAAGAGTGAAGTGAGTCAGCTGAGCTCTTACTCTTATCCCTTTTCTTATTGTTATTATTGTTTCCGGGTTTTTGCTAACCCACTAAGTGGGAAACGCGTGATTTTATGTATGTATGTATGTATGTATGTATGTATGTATGTATGTATGTATGTATGTATGTATGTATGTATGTATGTATGTATGTATGTATGTATGTATGTATGTATGTATGTATGTATGTACATATGTAAAAATTAAATAGCGGGAGGTTTTGTGTTGGCCACATCAGATTTTTCACAATAATGATATTTATAATTTTACTGCTGGACCCAACAGTCAATTTTTCTGACTATAGGTATGTTACGTAGGCCGGTATATGGCGTTATAAACAAATTAATAAAGTGAAGAGATAAACGTGTTTAAGAGAATGAAATGATTAGAGAAATTGGATAATGACGGTTATCCTAGGTCGGAGACGTACAAGGCAGGCTTCAACTCTTTGGCACAGCACAGAGAGGTCACTCAACCGAACCAAACAAGGCAACAAGAGCCAGTTAAAGGGGATGGGAGGTTAGAAACACACAGTTTGTTTAAGATTACCAATCTGAATAGAGTCTTCTATTATTCTTTTTATGAAACTATAATTAATAATAACTATTTACTTGGAGTTTGAAATCAAAAACCAGATCTGAAACCGCCTTGTGATAGTACTCGACAAATTGTACAACATGGCATAAATAACTAAATTTCTTCGATGACTGTAATTTTGACAGCTTTACCTTCGATTCAAATTGCAATACAATTCAATAATTCAAGTTTATTCATTTCCCTGATAGCCAGCTTTACATAAATTTTATGTAAACAGGTGTCCCCCACTATTTATTATTTACATACATAGTTTACATTAAAATATTATTCATTACATATTTTTCCGAACGGGAATTGTCCAACGGTGGGCCATTAATACCGTTGAAAGCCGTTGAAAAGATATTTTTTTCAAATATTTCTTTTGTTATGATGTATTTTTAGAGAGCTACAGATGCGCTGCAAATAAGCAAATCAGCAGATATGGGAGCCCGTGTCAGAATGACAGCTAGTAATCATGTAGATACATAACTTACAAATGTCATAAATTTTAATTCAAAATTTCAAGAATTTTTAAGTTTTCTTTGTCACCAGGAATGTGGACTTTATTTAGCGAGTTAAATAAAACACATGAAATTGGAAAATTATGAAAATTGGAATGAAAAATAATGATGACATTTGACATCTGTATATAATAGACACTTACAAATTGCAATTTGCACGAGCGCCTCTAACGGCAAAGCATAGAAATCAAGGTTGCTATGGTTACCCCGTACAAACAAAGACCTGTCATCAGCCGTAGACTTTACAGTGTAGCCATCGTTTTAGTTGAATAATCGAATGATCTTCAATATTATCAAACAAAAAAGTTGCCCCAGACACATCTTCTGGTTTTAAACTCATTTTTATTAAACATAACGTACAAATCACAATAAAGAATTAGGTTTAACACTGAATAACAGATGCGAACGCAATGACAGATAGAAACAGGGAACGGGACGCAAGACAACGAGGGAAGGTTTGTTTGGTTTGGATGCATGATGTTCTATCGCTCTCTTGCAGTGACGTCAATTTTGTGTCTATTACTAGCTGTCATTCTGTCCCGGGTTCCCCGTATCTGCTTATCAAAAAAGACCAACAAAGTCACATGACTGCTCGCGCTTTATAAATTAGTATCCCATGTAAACTTAGTAGTATATGACGTCATTACTTTAGGGATATTTTTTCATGACGTAAGTCTTCTGCCATTTCATTTCTACCATAGTAAGGCATAAAGGTGCTAAGCATTTCTTTATCCATGGGCGTTTCATCTTTTATTTTATACTTGATCCCTCCAGTTTAAAAACAAACTACACTATTTATGTTTTCGTCAAACAAACAATGATAACATATCAAAATAAAAAAATATGAAAATAAACTTTTGATTGCATAAAACAACAAAATATTTTGTTCTGATTACATATGTATTTTGTTAATTTTCATTTTAGTCAATTAAATCCTCTAAGTCTTATATTCTTTCAAAATGACTTCTGCTTTATTAAATTGTTGGGTATGGGATAGGGTTTGAAATTTGACTTCTCAGTTTTCGATAAAAAATATTTATTTAATATTATTTATTTGAACAAAATAAAGTACAAAAGATATTCTAAATTTTGTTACACTTTAATTACAATAATAATAATTTGGAACACGATTTCATACAAAGAACAATAAAGGGTCACGCTAGAATTATTGAACATAAAATATTTATCTGTCATACAAAAATAAGTTGTGAAAATTACGTTGGAATTCAGTTTATACCCAAATCATTCAAGCAGCCAATGCACGTCATTAATAAAAATTGAATAAAAGTAACTAGATGTGTGACGTCATGTACTGGTACGTTCACATACGTTTTAGAATCTTTATGAAAATAGTTATACAGATTGTAATCTGTATTATCGATATGTTAATGAACTGTCACATCTACAAAATAAATACTATATTTTCGTCACTGTTTATTTCTATTTAAATTATTTTATAATACTAACCTTATTTATAATTATGTATGCCATATAAAGGCAATAAATAAAAGTGAGTCGAATTTCAATGAAATATACCGAATTCTTCTGATTGATTAGAAGTACTATCTTTAGCAGATTCACAGATTTTGTGTTTGCGTTAACGGTCACGTTGCGTCGTTGCGTTGCGTTTAGCATTACTTTATTATAAATAAGCCTTTTCAACGCACAAAAATGTTTCAAGCACGATGCAAATATTTTTCAAATTGTCAAATAATAACTTTGACAGTATAAACATACGAATTATCAATGTTGCCAACTATAGCAACAATTAAACGAATAATATGACGTTGATGTACATTATTTATATATTATTCATGTCATATACGATAAATAATGAACTCTACTATTTATCTTAATAATAATTATATAAGGCTATACACTTTTTGACGGTTAAAAATGATTGAAATTTTATTTCATTTTTCACTATTAGTGATTTTAATGCATTAAGGTTTTTACACTAAGTGATGACGTGCATTGGCTGCTTGAATGATTTGGGTATATCAATGTATTAAATAAGGGTGACATTAAATTTAGCATTTTTCAAAAGAACGTTTTAAAACAAGGCTTGTGGTACCAGCCAAATATGTGTTATTCTCAATGGCTCGTACCACGATCACGGTTCTAACATTGGTGTTAGCTAGAACCGTGCTAACTATTTGACACATACTTCAGGGTTATAAAGAAAATCAGTGATGCCACTATACTAATTAAACCGAAAATGTACCGATAGGCATATTTAATACATTTGGCTTCATTATTTTAAATTTTTTAATATGATTTGTCTCTGGACTTGTTTTTAAGATAAATTATTTAGAATATTGAAGCCAAATGTATTGAATATGCCTGTCAGTACATTTTCGGTTTTAATCAGTATAGTGGCATCACTGATTTTTGTTTATATCCCTGAAGTATGTGTCAAGTCGTCGTCAAGGTTTTAACTAATACCGATGTTAGAACCGTGATCGTGGTACGAGCCAATAATTTTAGCGTAATTTTCGTATATGAGTTTTAAATATCAAATTTGGCATTTAGGAGTCCAATTGGACTCCAATACACACAAAATGACAAAATATTATCCTTCTTGAAATAAGTGACGTATTATAAGTCATGATATTGTGAGTCACTATAAGGGTTTGTCACTGCGATAAACTCATTTGCTGATAATAAGGTTAGAACAAATGTATTGGCATTGGTTAATTTTAGCGCGTGTCTCAAAAATAAGCGTGATAGGTTATGTCACTTAAAGTGGTTCTATCTATCATTTACGACAGATTGAAATTAAAATTATTTTTCATGAATTTTTACAAAGTATGCAAGTCGAGATGTAATAGTACTTATAATATGCTATTAGTATAAAAAGAAATGGAATTTATTTAAAAGTCAAAGTATGTACAGGTGTCTCATTTTCGATGTTTTTCTAGGGTATCTCGGTATTTTCGATCTTCTTTCGTTTCTGAGCTACAGGCAAAAACTTGTTTTTCGTTCATTTCGAAAATATCATATAACTTATTTATTATTGTAGTTAGAGCAAAATTGTTTAAACAAATTTTACCGAAAAACAACGAAATGAGACATCCTGTACAGTATCAGTGTCAACTAAACACGCACTTGCTCTACATATATTGTTCAAATGCTCTAAATATGCGTACACTTACGTAACATTGTCTTTACAATCAAATAATATTATTAGCAAGTTTATATCTATATCCATTTTTGAATTAATGTCCCAAAATTCAATATACCCCATATTCAGATAAAAACTTCAAAATTTTCAAAAATCTAATTTTCATGTATCTAGATACTTTTCAGTGCGCTGATTCCAAATTTTAAAACTGCAGGTCGATATCTCTTTTCGTTCTCGAGATATTTAGATCCGAACTTTTGCTCAAAACTGCCCATTTTTGGGTAATAACCCAAATATGGGTCGAGATATGATTTTGGAGGTATCATCAATCGATTCTACGAGCAAAATTACATAAGTATACAAATTTTCATAATTTTTGAATACCGCATACAGTCTCTAAAGCAAAATAATTGAAAATGGCCAAAAATCACAAAAATCTAAGGTTTACCCCTTGCGATTTTTTCAGATTTTGGCCTTTTTCAGGGGTTTTCAAACTTTTATTCATAAAAAATGAACCGGTTAGTCAAAAATAATGAAAATTGGTATACTTATATATTTTTATCCGTAGAATCGAATGGTGTTGTCGCCAAATTCGTATCTTGACCCATTTTTGGGTTATTACCCAAAAATGAGTAGTTTTATGCAAAACTTTGAATCTAAATATCTCGAGAAAGAAAAGAGATATCAATCTGCAGTTTCAAATTTTGGAATCAGCGCACTGAGAAGTATCTAGATACATGAAAATTAGATTTTTGAAAATTTTAAAGTTTTCATGTGAATATGGAGTATATTGACTTTTGGGGCAATAATTCAAAATTAGGTAAAGATCTAGCCCAGAAATGGGTAATTTTGAGAAAATCTTTGAGGTTGAATACCTCCAAAACTAAAAGAGATATCGACCTGCGTTTTCATGATTTTTAAACAGTGCATTTGGAGGTATGAGATACCTACATAAAAATTGGATTTTTGAATATTTCCAACATTTTAACTGAATGTAGGTATTTATGACTTTTGGGGTAAAAACTTAAAAATTAGAACAGTTATGAACTGTGTGGTAATATTAGTCAATTTTACATATACTACTAGATTTGTAACTATACCAATTTTTATGTGTATGAAACAAAAAGTATAACAACAACAACGGTCTAGTATTCACATTTCCTACAATATTGCACAAATTTGGACACGATTAAAGATAAGCTTTACTGTGCATTTAATATGTGCTGAAATTTCAGAAGAAACAATGAAAACTAAGCTGATTTGCAGATGTTTAAAATTTTAGTGAAATTTCACATAAGTTTAAATTGTTAATAATTTGTTAACCTCTCATCGGAGCAAAAATCGTTTCACATGACATGAAGGAGAATTTCAAACTGAATTAAAATTTTTAAACCGCGGTACCGTATCTTTAACCGGGTCAGAGTGGTTGATGAATTTGTGAAAAAGTGCTGACAAAAATTATTTAAAAATCATCGATAATTTACTTCTTTTGATGCCACGACAAATGTAAACTGTTACAAATAACAAAATCTATTAGACTAAGTATTAAAAAATTAATATTGTGTATTATTTTGAGTGATTAAATCTTCTTTCATAAATTGTTGTTCTGGTTACCTATTTTTGAAAATAACTCTTTGAGAGTTCACCCTAGTAAAAAATGCAAGAACCCTTTTTGTATAAAAAGTAACGAGCTTTAAATTTGTATTCTTGTAAAATTTTGATACGGGCCACTGTTTTCGAGATAATAGCGAAAATCCCATTTTTTGCACCTTTGATCCAAGATGGCGGCTCACGCCGAGCCTCCCCGAGGTCACAAATTTGGATTTTTCATCCCCGTCTCGACCCAAACAACATATGTTAAAATCGTTTTTTCCCCACCTTTTGTAGGGTAAAAACCTCTATTGACTGGACTATTATGTGAACAAGACCTAAATCCTAAAATCTAAATATCAAAATGCGACATCGGACACAGCCTTAATCACTTAAAATAAAATCTGATGTGGTTTTCTTGTAGAATTTAATTAACAACAATTATTTGAAACATGTTTGTCTAAAATTAAATGGTAAATTCTGCACAAGGAAAAACTGATTTACCATGTTAAACGTCTGTGGCCCGCTTTTTAATTAACACCCTGTATAACTATTTTAATAATAGTTATTTTTTATACAAGACGATAAAATTGTATTTTATCGACGAGCGGAAAGTTTAATTCACGAGCGATTTCGCGAGTGAATTATTTTTGCGAGTCGATAATTTAATTTTATCGTCCGGTGTAAAATTATATTTTTTTCTATAGCAGATTTTAAAGAGAAAAAATCTGATGTGGCCAACACAAAACCTCCCGCTATTGAATTTTTATTAATTTAAATACTTACGTATTTACTAACGCTGCAACTGTTCCATTGCAGAAAACTATTGCTTTATTTACTATTTTCTTTTTAAAATGTTACTATTATTAATTTGAAGTGATTAGTTTTTTGACAGTGACATATACTGTCAGTTACATTCATTTGAAAAATGAACTGTGTAACAAAGGAATAGTTTTTATCTTAGGCTTCGCGACAAATAAAAAAAAAATATTTTTAAATTTATCTGTAAAATATATAGAAAAAGTATTATGCTGGATTTATACAGCGTAAGCCGTAACGTAACGTATACCACCGTGGCGTATTGTAACGTATCGTAACGCGTGATTTTTCTAAGGTATTTCATACAGAACCTTTACGGGGATTTGTCGTACAAAGTATGCTCACGTTCTGTCGATATAAGTGTATGACAGATTTGTATTCCACAAGTTAGTTTATTCGTAATACGCTATATTTCATATATATTTCCATTTAATATATTAATATAAACTTTGACACATGACACATGTCACTCATGTCAGTCACAGTCCACAAGAAAAGACTATTCGTAATGAAGTATTTTTTATATTTATTTCCATTTAATATATTAAGCTAAACTTTAACCCATATTAGCCACATAAAAACAAACAATAGCATAGAGAACTAATAATTTTCGTAATACCACAACGTATCGTAACATGCCGTAACGTAGAAAGATAAAAGTTGGCAATCTTTGGGATTTTAATACGTTAGAACACGATACGTCACGTTACGGCTTACGGCTGTATAAATTATCACATTTGTTTGCATTGTTTTATTTTTTACGTTACGTTAGAGCACGGTACGTTACGTTACGGCTTACGCTGTATAAATCCAGCATTAATGTATTCCTATAGAAAATTCAATAATCTTTAATTTTCATAAGACATAAAATTCGAAAAAATGGCATTTAATGGTATTTTTTGAAGAAAACCACTATGAGCTTCAGGTAAAGTGCCATTTCCGGTTATCCGATTTACACCAAAATCTAATGGCTTTTTTTCATATTAGAATAGGATAGAAATACAAGGTTTCAAAATTTTCTGAATCATAGTATTTGAGTTAGAGCGAAGACAAAATCCATACTCATACATACACACATACAGACATCATCGTGAAAATGTTAAAAATGGATTCTAGGGACCTTAAAACGTGGTCATTTACTAAAATCTCGATATGAGATTTTTAGCACGATCCCTATACCTCCCTTACCAAGGGTAGCGCGAGGTAAAAATTAGAAAAACCGATTATAAATTAAATTATTTAAGAACAATTTAAAAATCTCAGTAGGTTATAGAATTTGTTTGAAAACAATATGAATCGCTAAAATTTAAATAAAAATTAAAGTTCTTTATCTACCCTTGCTGTTAAAGTATTATTTTATCTACCCTTGCGGTTAAAATGTCACTTAGGGCCAGTTGTACAATCTCCGGTTAAAATTTTAACTGGAAGTTAAATAAACAATATTGAATCGGGTTATTGACAGCAATGATCAATTTGTCATTTGACAGCTCATTTCGTTTCAATTTTGTTTATTTAACCGACAGTTAAAATTCTAACCGGAGATTGTACAACTGGCCCTTAGTCAACTATTTCGAGTTGAACAAAGCACACTTTCAAATCTGCTATAGAAAAAATCTAATGTGGCCAACACAAAACCTCCCGCTATTTAATTTTTATTAATTTAAATACATACTTACGGATTGACTAACGCTGCAAACTGTTCCATTGCATAAAACTATTGCTTTATTTACTATTTTCCTTTTAAAATGTCACTATTATTAATTTGAAGTGATAAGTTTTTTGACAGTGACATTTAATGTTAGTTACATTCATTTGAAATATGAACTGTGTAACAAAGGAATTGTGTTTTTCTTAGACTTCGGGACTTGTAAAAAAAATTATTTTTAAATTTATCTGTAAAATATATAGAAAAAGTATTAATGTATTCCTGCAGAAAATTCAATAATCTTTCATTTTCATAACGACAAAATGCGAAAAAATGGCATTTAATGGTATTTTTTGAAGAAAAACCATTATGAGCTTGAGGTAAAGTGCCATTTCCGGTTATCCGATTTACACCAAAATCTAATGGCTTCTTTTCTTATTAGAATAGGATAGAAATACAAGATTTCAGAATTTTCTGATTGATAGTATTTGAGTTAGAGTGAAGACAAAATCCCTACACATACACACACACACACATACATGCATACATACATACATACATACACACACACATACACACACACATACACACATACAGACATCATCGTGAAAATGTTAAATTTGGATTCTAGGGACCTTAAAACGCGGTCATTTACTAAAATCTCGATAAGTGATTTTTAGCACGATCCCTATACCTCCCTTACCAAGGGTAGCGGGATGTAAAAATTCTATCAAAAATCACAAATTTTTCTAATTTCGAAGAGAATTACTAAAAACAGATGGTGTACTGTCACTGTCATGTATAAAATGTGACATGAACTTGTTTAGTAGTTTTTTAAAAAAATCTGTCGTTTATTGTATCAAATATAAAGAAAAAAGCTCCCGCGAGATATTTTTATAATGCAAATGTAGTTTTGTTCTATTTTAGCATTAAATATATACGAGTTTACAGGTGGTAAACCCTTACAGAATTTCGCATAAACTCATAAAAAATAACACATTTAAATTCACACTAATCTGTCATAAACATAGGTACATGTTTTTATGTCAAAACCACTTTAAGCTTAAACAATGCATATAGGTTATGTTAGATCGTACCGGTGCTGTAGAGGTTCGCCAACTCCTGCGCCCCTTTATGCTGTGGCCCCCATCTGGGGTGGAACTTCTGCTCTGCTGCTACAGCCTCATTTGCATTCGGGTCGTCTTCCAGCATGGAATTCTCCAAAATCTCCTGCTCTGTCTTGACGGGCGCTAAGAAATTGGTCCCATATTCAAACTGCTCCGTGCTGCTGGGCAGACTCGTCACTGCCGCGGCAATATCGCGATGTTTCGAACACTGAGCGAGAGATAAAGGCAAAGGCAACGCCATGACATATCACTATATCACATATCACACAAATAATAAGTCACAATTAAACAGTATCCATGATAATAACGATTGAAGGGGAAAGTGACAGCCGCGCGAGTTTGTTACCGTCTTTGCGCGAATGTCCGGCCTGACTGAATGTTTTCACAAGCAGCAGATAGGAGACACTCGATGTGACCTATATTATACATCCCACTATGTCTACACGCACAAACTTAAACTCACAATCGGTAAACACTTAGCGCGTACAAGCATGCGCAATATGGTTTGACAGAAACAAATGAAAAGTGAAGTGTTGACTTGATGCTGTCAACAATTGACAATAGTGAACAAAACAACAATTCAAACAAAAGGCTGGATTCTAGAATGAGCCTGTTTCACATTTTTCAAAAACTATTTTAAATGAAAGTTTATGGAATGATTTTCTTAGTAATATTCTTTATTTTAATAATTTGTTGTTATTTGTGGATATAATTAAATAAAAAGATTGGCGTCCTGAAAAACTACCCCCCACTCCTGTGACGTAGAAGCACATACATTACATCATTAATAGCCAATAGGAAAATAGTTTTTCCATCACCTACGTTTATTCATATTATTTATATAAATAAACGTAGGCTAAAGTTTGTCACATGTTAATAACAAAATCTTTTAATTTGACATTTGACGCTGACATTGCTCATTGTAAATGAATAATAAAGTAATAATGGCTAATTCAAATTACACTCAAGCTAAACCGGACAATTAACCGAAGGTCGATGGCTGAATTTATATCAGAACGATTGTTTTACTGCTACCGAAATAAGGGGTGTTAAAGAGTTGAGGTAAAATAAAATATAAAAACTGAATTTATTATATAAATTGATAATATATTTTACATTAAAGTTCTGGTCGTGATTCTTATTTGACACTTGTTTCACAACTTTGACAACACATTTGACACCTTAGAACCGCTGAAGATGTATGTACTCTGACGTCACATTCTGTTTCAGATCACGTGACTTATTCAAAATTTTATCCAAATTTCAAAAATTAATTGTAAAATATCTAAAGGATATTTCGTAATATTTTCAAATTTGAGGCTCTTTAAAGAACAATATCTTTTCAAATTTAATACTTAGAAGTCATATAAAAATTCTTGCAACAGCCCTATTCAAAAATATGTCACAAGTCAAACACGTACTATCATGTTTACTTCTACTCAGTTGGCTTCAGTACAATTCGAAAAAATCTGTTGTGGCCAGCACAATACCTCTCACCATTTCCATTTTATGTTATATAAGTATTGTATTGCACTTCGCTATCGAATCGTCGTTTTATAACAAATTTTTTATTGTATTTAACATGTCTTTTGCACACATCCAATTTTAATTATATCTATTTTTCATTGTATGAGAAAGTTCCTAAATGTCAGAGATTCTTCCAATTTATTAACAAGATTGGCGGTATTTCTAATGGATACACGTATATGCAGGTTACCTATAATTTTAAATATTTAAGTAATAAAACAATAAGAAAGATTAAATGTACTTCCCAGAAAAAGCTTTCAGAATGTAACTAAAACTTTTGATTTTTGACACTGACATCTGAATTTGTCAACTGGTTTCCTTAGTGTAGTTTAGCCTACTCGACTTATTACATCCCGTTATTCTATATATTATAGCGCCTTTATCTCTAAATTTACAGAAGATATAATAAAAAATTTAAGTGTATCAGATGTAGAATTTTATGTTCTTCAATATTAGTAATATCAAAAATTTTCAAAACATAATGTTTAGAAGATTTTTTTTTTTAAAACTACTACTTCCGGTTATCCAATGAGGTCATGCAAAATAAAAAAATTGTACCTTTTCTCTGTTTAAATCAAAAAAGGATAGTCTAATTCGTCGATCAGTATGATTAAATTATTTTTTATTTATATTTTTGTTGTATAAAATCGTTTTAAAGTATGATATTTTTAAAAAGTTGCAAAAACCAGCCATGTTTTGTCGTCACAACGTTACGAACCAAGTTCAGACTCATTTCAAACAAACATTTTATATGGACACATAATTTCTAAAAGAAAAATATATATAAACTATAAACTGAGGATTACATATCTGAATATGCTATAATATATTAATATAATATCGTTCTATTTATTGTTATAAATATAATTTTCATTTGGCGTGAACATATCTACGTTACATCAGATTTTTCTTTCACTTTTGAATCTTTGAAGTAGACGGTAAGGTTATAAACGCATGTGAGACATTGAATATATTGCAGAATATTATTTTATTCTTTATTTTAGCACGAAACAACGTTCCATCGACATGTTTACTTTCATAAATTTTAGGTTATCTTTAAATGTCACTTTGACGTTTAAGACAATGTGAAAATCAAAATGGTCGTTGCTCCGAACTTGTGACGTCACTTGGCAAGGGACGAAGCGGGGGTCTAGCAGCCTCATTTTAAAGAATGTCATTTACAATTACAATTTTTACATGATTAAAGATCGATTTGAGGAAAAATAAAAAATACGGGTCTATAATTTTTCACTACTCTATCGATTAAAATTATAAAAAAAAGTCGTGCATGACCTCATTGTTACCATAACCTTTTCATTTCTTCCCAGGAATATCAGATTGAGGTATCTATAGTTAAACTGGTCTTAAATCTTATAGTTTTTGAGGAATCGTCCTTCCAACATACACACACCACACACACACACACACACACACACATCGTAAAAATGTTAAAATCGGATTATAGGGACCTTAAATCGTGCTTATTCACTAAAATCTCTTTATGCGATTTTTATCATGAATCCAATACCTCTCTTAGCGAGAGGTAAAAGACTCCAAATCTATAATAAAAACTCATTATCACTCAAAGTGCAAGAAAAAAATATTACTAATAAAGGAATCTTTTAATAACAATGTAAATAATGTCGCAAAATCCAAATCTAATTGTTGGAAATACGTCGACTTTGATGAATTTAATTTTAATTATGTAGTCAAGTATTTTTGTTATTCTTATGTTATTCATTCAATTTTTATTACCTCTCGCTAAGAGAGATATTGGATTCATGCTAAAATTCGCATATCCAGATTTTATTGAATAAGCACGATTTGAGGTCCCTAGAATCCGATTATAACATTTTTAAAATGATGTCTGTGTGTGGATGCGTGTATGTGTGTGTATGTATGGATGTTGTAGACACGATTCCTCAAAAACTATAAGACTTTACAAATATTTAACTGCAGTTTCCTCAATCTGACATTCCTGGGATGAGCTGAAAAGCTTTTGGTAACAATTGAACAACCGGAAGTAGTAGTTTCTTAGAAAAATTCTTCTAAATATAATTTTTTGGGAGTTTTTTTTATTAAATATTGAAGAACATAAAATTCTCCATCTAATACACTTAAAAATTTATTATATCTTGTATAGATTTACAGATAAAGGCACTATAATTTATAGAGTAAACTAATCGCAGAGGCTAAGGCACTAAGGAAACCAGTTGACAAATTCTAATGTTTATAACATAGTTTGTAAATGACACATGTCAGTGTCAAAAATCAACAGTTTTAGTGACATTCCGATAGCTTTTTCTGGGAAGTATATTTAATCTTTCTTATTGTTTTATTAATTAAATATTTGAAATTATAGGTAAAATTGTGGTAAAATGCGTATATAACCATCAGAAATACCGCCAACCTGGTTAATGAATTGGAAGAATCTCTGACATTTAGAAACATCCTCATACAATGAAAAATAGATATAATTAGAATTATATGTGTGCAGAAGACATGTTAAATACAATAAAAAACAATATTTGGGTAAAGTTCTGTAATATTTTGTTATAAAACGACGGTTCGAAAGTGAAGTGCAATACAATACTTATATATCCTAATATGGAAATGGCGAGAGGTCTTGTGCTGGCCACAACAGGTTTTTAATTTAGATTTGACAGTTTAAATGTGTGTAATTTCGTCATAATAAAATATAATAAAGTGAATTGAATTAATAGTTTGTCTACTGCATTATTAACAACACTAATAACCAATGCTTTTTGTAGAAAAAAAGGTGCTCGAACGTTACATTTCATCAGTGGCCAAAATTTTGGTGGGGCAGGGTACCATGAAATTTTTTTTTATTATTCAAGGTCAAATGCCTTAATTGAAAGCTATTTTTTTCAAGGGATGTAAAACAGCATGTTTTTACCCTTTCATGTACAAAAATAAATAAAATAATAATTTTGTATGTTTTTTATTGAAAAAAAATGCTGACATTAATTTATGACACTAATAAAAATTCATAATAATTTCCAACTGCACAGCTTGTGTGTAAACATTTAACAGAGCGTATATTTTTGTCATTTATTATTATGCGCATATGTATAAACCAGGAGTTGAAGCTCTGCTGTCGAAATACTATACAGTGTCCCACACTCTCTGTTCAGTATAGGGTCTTATGGAGTACCATGTTGGCAAATTTACCTGCTGTTAGTCTACAAGATAGAAAGAGCAAAATACATGCCCAAAAAGAGAAGAAATATTCTGGGTAATTCATTGAATGTATTTATGACTGGTGTACTTTCAGTCTATCTAAACAGCTAAACAGGTGGGTGAAAAGAAAAAAAAAATAATAAACTGGTCAGTTTAACAATTTACAAAAAATATAAAATAATACAAACACAAAATATAAGTAGGGTATAAAAACATAACAAGCGTAGGTAAATTAAAATAATTAACATTTAACTCTTCAATTTAAAGTAAATAATATAAAACATTTTTCTACTTAATTGTACATTTAACAATCTTCGTCAACAATATAAAGCCCCTATGTTACATATTTACATTCTACGAAAAGATATAGAGCTACATGAAATAATTAACACTATATTTTCTACAGCGCATTTTTGTAACACTATACTTGCCGATTGGAGCAGATAGATATGATGAATTGAAATCCCTAAATTTTTGTGTTCCTCCTACGATACCTACATTATCTCAATGTCATATTGATGAAGAATATTTTTATATGTTTTTGCTATTTATGTCGACATATTATATGATGAACTCATAAAGAGTTAAAATTATTAAGCATTATTTTTTATTTAATTTATATCTTCTTATTTGATAATTTACTAATATTTAGGCTTGATAGAAATACTGCATATATTTTTCATAGTTCATAAGTCTTTATTCTTTTTTTATAATCTTCAATTTGAATTTATAATATTTTAATCTCTAATGCATTTGATCGAGATTAGTATGACGGACGGTTTTAAAATATTGTATTGAAATATTACTTATTACAGGTACAAATAGCTTCAGCATGTTTTTTACACCCCGGTTCCAATGCATCTTTTCGCGCCCCTGTAAATAAAACTATTTAGAACTGCAGATAAATTTCGGGTGATTCCAATAAGCCCTTGGGTAAAAAAGAGACCCTCATAAAACTTAAATTGTATAGTGTTAACTAATTTTGGTATAGCAATGAAAATTTATGAATGTTTCAATATTACATTACATTGAAAAATTGGCAACATGGTACAGAAAACCTCCGTAAGAATAACATTGGCTATCTCTGCTACACTGGAGATAGAGTGTGGGACACTGTATAGATTAAAAACACCGCTGATAAGTGCAACACTGTTTTCCGACGACCACTACGAAAAGTATATAAATTCACACGCTAAACTATTACTGAAAGTTGGTTATTGCACATCACTACCAAAGCTGTGTGAAATGAAAACTCGTTAGCCAATCAGACGCGTCCGCAACTGTGTGATATGATTTTATCACACGCTGCGATAACTGAGCGAACTAACCTAAAAATTTATATGTAAAAATTTGACAGTTGCAAATAATTTGCTAAATTTACACGGATTAAGAAGGCTGGACCTTGATTTATCAAATTTTAACATAATTTTTGGTGAATTCTGATAGCAATGATGTAAACATATGGCTCGTACCACGATCACGGTTCTAACATTGGTGTTAGCTAGAACCGTGCTAACTATTTGACACATACTTCAGGGTTATAAAGAAAATCAGTGATGCCACTGTACTAATTAAACCGAAAATGTACCAATAGGCATATTTAATACATTTGGCTTCATTATTTTAAATTATTTAATATGATTTGTCTCTAGACTTGTTTTTAAGATAAATTATTTAGAATATTAAAGCCAAATGTATTGAATATGCCTGTCAGTACATTTTCGGTTTAATCAGTATAGTGGCATCACTGAGTTTTGTTGATAACCCTGAAGTATGTGTCAAATCGTCGTCAAGGTTTTAACTAATACCGGTCTTAGAACCGTGATCGTGGTACGAACCATTCTGTTTTAATATTTTTATGAAAATTTTATATTATTTTATTTTTTGTGGTCGTCGGACAAATATCGTGTACAACACGTGCTGAAAGGGTATTTCACACTCACGTGATTAAACCACTCGCCTTCGGCTCGTGGCTCAAACTTCACGTTATCCAATTTTCAGCACTAGTTATACAATATACCATTACACTCGTATTTATACTGTGCTTCAGATGTGTGAATATTTTATAGTAAATAATTTTCAAAAAAAAACGAAATCCCGTCGAAAAAAGGTGCCGGAACGGCGTTCCGGTGCGTTACATTACAAAAAAAGCCATGCATAACTTATTTTCGTTGAACATGGCAGATACAAGATATTGCCAGGCCACCCGCGATATAAAAAATTTAATACCAACTGGTGATATATTAGTTTATCAGTACATTATACATACATATTATTCATTAAATACATAAAGGAGCACATGTGTGACCATGCGAGTACGTAATACATATTTCCGATTGTGAAATTTCTGTAGATGTACAGAATGTCTCATTTTCGATGTTTTTTTTAGGGTATCTCGGGAAATATTACTGATAGAGCAAAATCGTTTGCACATTCCTGGATCAACTTTTTGAAAAAAGTTTAATAGTCACCACAGGAATTTTCGATCTTCTTTTGTTTCTGAGCTACAGGCAAAAACTTGTTTTTCGCTCATTTCGAAAATGTCTCATAACTTATTTGTTATGGTAGTTAGAAAAAAAATGTTCAAACAAATTTTGTATCGTTTTTTAGGTAAAATAAAATGGCGTAATTAGATTTTTCAAAAACTTCATAATTCTCGAGATATAACACAAACTTATGATTTTTTAAATGGCAAGCTATGTTGAAAATAGTCTCATCTTTTTGCTTATTTTATACGCTTTTCAATGATATATAACAGGTCTACATTCTTTTATTTTACACATGAATAAAAGATGAATTATTAATTTTTTGGGGCGAAAAAATAGAAAATTATTAAAAAACAAATGAAAAACCTTTTATAGTTCATAATTTGTTTATTTCTAATATTATTTGCTTCAGTTTTACACATTTTTTAAATTTATTTAGATCGTGTTAAAAAGAAAACCCAATTCGGAGTAGGCTATGATCAGAGAATCCTATGTCTGATCGTTATTCAATTCAAAAGTCAAGTTGTCAAAATGGATCGTGAAATGTAATTTTAAGGTGAAAATATAATAAACAAGAATCAGAATATTGTCATTCACCGTTTTCTAATTTATTTCTATTTCTAAAACAAGTATTCAAGAAGAAAAGCTTTTATTTCTTTAGATATATGACGTGTCAAATTGACATTTAATTAAATACTTCCAAATTGACATACGTTTCTTTGTTTTCAGAGCCTACTCCGAAATGGGTTTTTTTTAACACTGTACCACAGAATACATTTATACAGAAGCGACACTCCTTGCCGACACCATTGTTGTTGCGATTTTACGTTTATGACCTTGAACTTTAAATTTGTTGGCAAATTTACGCGCGAAATTTAAATTGTTTTAAATGGTAAAAGAAAAATTAGAACATAAAAGTACAAAATTTTAATTTTATTAACGAATTAAAAAGAGATCAGATAAAATAATCACATAATTATATTTTTATTAAACAAATACCTGAATTTTACAAATTCATTACAATGCAGAATTTTCTATATCTTTGATTTGAGAAACAAACGTCAGACTCGATGAATATGTCCCATATATCCTTTTCCATCAAATCTTCTCTTCCACAGGCCTTGAGCCACATTTTACACCTATATTTATTAAATGAATATACATTTTACATGATATGGTAGTCGTTTTACACAACTTACATTTCTGGATCTTTCGGAAATGAAAAAAAACTTACATTTCCCTTTCTCCATTTTTTAAATCTATTTATACAGTCTTTATATGAACAAACAAGTCCTCCCGATTCTACTTTCTTCATTTTATCCATTTAATTAGAAACTAACACCACTTCTAATATTCACAAACAGTTCGCAAAATGACATGTCAAAAGTGAGAAGCCGTGTTTGGTTTGCTTGAATTAGCCATAACCCTGAAATACATGGGCGTGACCTTAGACCAGGAATAGAGGGGAGACAGGGCCTATTCACGCATATATTTCCAAATCTTATCTGCGATTTTGACCCTTATTGAATCAGCTGGAATCGCTAGTCGACCAGTTAAATATTGTTATGTTACAATTGACCAAATCTAAATAAACACTTGATTATCCATAACATAAATAAAACAATTTAAAACTAAGAAAACTATGAATCAAACTAAAGACGTATGTATTCAAGAACGTCAGAAGTCAAAATAATGATTGATAACGTCGGGTGACGCTTGTTGATTTTGAAAACTTATTCGTTCCACTGCACACGTATGTAACACATCTGGTCGATTGGGCTATTGCAGCTGACTTTGACGTTTCAATAAGGTCGAAAATCGCTAAGATGATTTGGAAAGTCTTCTTACGCGAAATACATAGCATGCCCTGTCTCCCCTCTATTCCTGGTCTAAGGGCGTGACAAGCTGAGACAACAGCTCTTTCAGAATACGTGAAATATAATGTTTTTCCTTATGATAACGATTTTTCCTATCGTTTGTTGAAAAAATAACATATTTGTTTTTAATAGAAATCAATTTGTGTTTCTCAATATACTTTTATTATTGACCCCTAACGGAAAATGTTCACGTCGAGATAATGAAAAGAGCAAAGAATCGTAAGATACGAAGATATGCCGAAACAATCCGATTTTATCCGATTAGCCCTTTAAATTTGTTGGCATACTTTCTCTCTCTAATTTTCGTCTCTGTCTCTGACTGTCGCTTCTGTATAGATGTTTATTCTGTGACTATACTTTAAAAGCATATTAATAGTGTATTGTGTTATTAGGAGTAAAAGTGATTCTTTGTGTGACGAGCATGTAAGTTTGCACGACGAGCGGTAGCGAGTCGGACAATTACATGCGAGGCACACAATGACACTTTTACTCCGAATGACACATTATATTTTTTCTACAAACATACATATTTAAATAAAATAATTACAACTTGACGTTACAATAATTATTAGTTATTTATGTATTAAGAGCGTAAGGAGGCTTTTATGGCCTGCGACGGGATTTTGAGCCCGAGGCGTAAGCCGAGGGATATGAACACGTCAAAGGCCATAAAAGCAAGTTACGCTCGTGGTACATACAAAACTTTATGCACAGACGAAAATTTTCAAATTAGGAGTGTTAGAAAAATTGTATCGGAAAGAATTTGTCCTCGTACATCCAGTATCTAGTGTTGCTATGAAAGCGGAGAATAACAATTGTTTGTTTATTAGTTATGTCATTTGAGTTTTATTTTGTGTATCTCCGTGCTTTCCATATAAATATCACAAAATTAATTTTCATTTTTCATTAAAGAATATAAAAATTTTCGATTTGTAATAAAAACTTTTCATGTTGCCTGTTTAAATTGTTTATATTGTAGGTTATAATTAGTGTTTCACAAGAGTCTTGCATTTTTCTTGTTCTTGTCTTGTTCTTGCATAAAATGCAAGACAAGAACAAGACAAGAGTTATATAGTTCGTTGCAAGACAAGACAAGAATCTGCCCTGCAAGAAAAGTGCAAGAATAGCAAGATTTTTTAGTATTTTCTTGCATTCTTGCACTCTTGCAATATTATATTATAATTCAATATATCAACATTTTATTATAGGTTTTACCTCCAGGTAATCTGACATTAATCGGAAAAGCTAAAAAGGTTTTGGTAACAAATGACAACCGGAAGTAGTAGTTTCTTAAAAAATCTTCTAAATATTATATTTTAAAAATTTATAGTACAAGAAATAATAAAGAGCATTAAGTACTCAATCTGATTTAAATTTTCTTATTATATCTTTTATAGATTTAGAGATAAAAAATCTGATATGGCCAGCACATGACCTCCCGCTAATTCGATGTTTAAAATTGCAGTGAGTTTGGAGTTAAATATCACTTTATCGTTTTAAACAAAATCTAATTTGTTGTTCCAATAAATAGAAAAGTTTTTAATAAGAAATTTTGTATTATATTTTATCAAGTTTTTTTTTTTTGAAAATCTGTTAAGATCTCTTAGTTAAGAACCACATCCGACTCATCATATATACACAAAATCTAATGTTGTTTTCAATCATATACGAGTTTTAAAACCAAATTTGAGTAGTTTTTTACCTTCCGTCACCTTTAGGTAAGGGAGGTATTGTCTTTGGTCAAAAAATTCGGTGGTGAGTTTTTAATGAATAAGCACGTTTTAGGGTCCCTACAATACGAATTTACTATTTTTAAGTTGATGTCTGTATGTATGTATGTATGTGTGTGTGTGTGTCCGTGCGTGTGTGTGTGTGTGTGTGTGTGTGTGTATGTGTGTCCGTGTGTGACAAATTTTTCTCCGACGATAACTCCAATACTACAAATCTAAAAATTATAATACTTTCGTATTCCTCTTCTGTACATCCATATGAAGAGGTGATTAGATTTTGGTTATAATTGATCCACTGGAAGTACCCTTATTTGAAGTTTTTAACAGTTTTTCTTAAAAAAACGCAGTTAAATATTATTTTTCGACATTTTGTGATTATCAATATGAAAGAATATCTTATTCTCTATACGGTTTGATCATACAGTTTCGTTCATATTCAGTAGATATAGAGTTATAGAGACATTAAGAGAGATTAACTTTCAAAAATTAGTCAGCTTTGTTAAAATTATGGAAACAACAGATATATTCAGAAAAATTTAACTGACAGATGTCAGTGTCAAATGCAAAACCAAAGTTGAAAGTATAGGGTCAGAAAGTTATGTGTGAATGTGATAGAGTGTCCCTCCAAAGAGAAGAAGATGGAAGGACTGTGTAGCAGATGATTTGAGAGAGGAAGAATTGTGTGAAGAAGATGCGTTGGACAGGAATGATTAAAAGAGAAGAGTAAGAAACAGCGACCCCTAATAAAATAGGGAAAGGACTTTTCGGTATGGAATTTGTAAAAAATAGTGTGTTCGTATTACAATTTTACAGGATATACAGAATATTTTTCAAGGAACTTTTGGTATGGGATATATACAAAATACATCGAATTGACGGAAGGTTTTGTGCTGGCCACAACAGATTTTTTTTATCATATTTTAATACATTTTTTCAAGAAAATCAGTTCAGAGCTTCAAGTAAAGTACCACTTTAGGTTTACTAATATTAACAAGAATCTAATATGTCGGTCTCATTAATATAAAAGTGTTAAATACAAGATTTGAAAAGTTTTCAATTATAGCATAATACATTTTTTCACGAAAATCTCTTCACAGCTTCAAGTAAAATATCACTTCCGATTTAAATATGTTCTTTCTATTGATATGAAATTGCAAGACAAGAAATATGCAAGAGTCTTGCAAGCAAGACAAGATTTTTGCTTGCAAGAGTAACACAAGACAAGAGTTATTTAAATTTCTTGTCTTGTTTTGCAAGACAAGACAAGAAATAGTCTAGCAAGACAAGAAATCTTGTCTTGTGAAACACTAGTTATAATTTGGTTTAACTTAACTATTCAATTTCAAATCGGAAATAATGAAAATGTATTTTTAACAAATGTCGGTACATATTTAATTATAAACAACGAACTAAAAAGTAAATATTGATGCAAAATCACAACAGAATGTTTAAATTTTGATGTAGGCATACATATTTAAAATTGTGCGCACTAATGAAATAATCTGATGACAAATGCGCGTCTTAAATGGCCAACTACGACTACGTGACTAACATGTCAGAGTCAAAACAGTTGATGATCTAATAGCTAATCTTAAAAGAATCATTTATTTGTCAGGTGTAACGCAAACGCTATTATTATTCTTACTAAACATACTAATTAGATTAGAAGTTAATAATGGGGTCCTCTATCGTATAGTAAGAAATTAAAACACGGGTATGGATCATTTCCATGAAAACTAACCTTAAAATTGTATGTTAATGACTATCAAAGTTATTAGTTTTTATAAGAATCGAATTTTTGTTTCATTTCCCACTGATACACCGGTTAAGATTTTGGAAAAAAATTCAGTAGTAATATAACAAGAGAATGAGAATAAATTGAAAATAATTTGATAGATTTTTCGAAAACTAGTTGCCAGGCAATAATCACGAAAGCCCGTAGGGCTTGAGTGCCTATTGCCAAATGGCAACAATTTTGAGAAAGAAACTGGAGAATTAATTTCTAATTTATCAAACTCTCGAATTATATTTATACTTACCGTCAAATAATGGGGGATTACACCATTTTTTTTTTATAATTTCATCTGAAAATATTAGGAAAACTAAGACTATTGATGAAAATCCGGTGAAAAAATTCCTATTAATAAGCGAATGGATGCATTGCACAAAATGAGAGAGATAGTAAAAAATGAGATGTTTTCAAAGCGCAGTTGTTTTTCTGCGCATAGAGATGATAAAATGAAATAGTTGTTAGTTTTAAATTCAAAATGCTTGGTATGAAATCAGATTCCTTAAAATGTTTACAACAGACAAATGAGAATTACTTTACTTCTGTATTAATTTTTAATGAAATTAACAACTTTCTTCTCATTTCTGGGTTCTTTGGAAATCTATGATACGATAATAATTGGGTTGACGCATTACAAGAAGCTAAGGAACAATATTTTCGAAATAATTTGTGTTTCTTAACACATTTTACTTCTATTTGTTCCATAGTTTTGAGATATTTTTTGAATTTATAACATTTCAACAACGCTTCACAAACTAAGCACAAGCTCATTCATTACATGACAGATAATCCATTGTTGCCAGTTGCGTTTATTATTAAATTTTACTATTGTTTAAAACTTAATTTTGACACAAAATTCATTTTTCTTTATTGGATATATCATATTTAAATTCAAAATTGCAATAATTTATTTGTTTTGGCATTATTAGAATAATTTTTAATTAATACAATCTGATTTAATTATATATCAATTATGTGGCAACAGAGCATCATCTCTACAAAGCTTTACAAAAATATCGCTAGATGACAGACTTAATATGACGTCAGAGGGCAATTACTGTGCAATGCATCCATTATGGTCTCCCGAATTTTGAAAAGATTGACGTGACGTCACATTTATGTGTTTTTATATCAAACTGTTTTCATCATGGACCTAAATGTTCTTGAAATATATGCTATTTTAAGTTATATTTACATAAAAATAAATGAATAATATAACACTGTATAAGTCTACATACTTTATAATTACAGGTGTATTTAAATTATTAAGTTTAAGGCAAGAAATTTATGTTAAAATAAAAACTGTTTGAAAACTACAGTACAGGAATGTTAGCCCCTCCTTTCGAATTTGAATTTCTTAACTTCCATTGGTAGTAATCCCCACCTCCTAACATGCTATTTGTAATGCATGTATAGGTGGTCTCTCGGTCGCCAATCAAAATATTTTCATATTAGTGTCGAAGCGCTATAACAAAAAACCCTGTATTTCCGAAATATCGCAATTATACCATTTCATTTTTTTATTAATATTCGTTATTCAGCATATACCTACATTCGTATTTTTTTGCTATTTTCCTTTAATTCGATTGAGCCGTAATCCCCCATTATGGACTGGAGATTTCTACACTGATGCCAATTTTTTTAAGTGTCTACCTGTACAAATATCTGTAATCTGTCAATGTCATTTTATATTCTGACATTTTCGTTAGTACTTGCGTGCGCTTTTTATTCCCAATCCTATAAATTCCATTATATTTAGACTTTTGAAAAGAAAACGAGTGAAACTCAAGAATTAAATTGCCAATGTACACAATTTTTTTAAAAAATTGGCGTTATATCCTGAAAAAATTATTGAATAACAAGAAAACTTTGGATTTGACTGCAGAAGCATGTTGTGTTGCCAGATCTACTGTTCACCTAATAATCAATTATTCTTACCTTTTATTTAGATATCACCGGTTATCGTATTTTAAAGCAAACGCGACCTTAGCTTGATGTGTAAAACTTTGGTCAAAATATAAATTTTTATATTACGTATTACTGTCTTACCTTACTTATTTGTTATGTTTTCTTCCTTTACGTATTAAAAATTTTAATTCATTTCAAATTACAAGCGGCAGCCCCGCTAGGCAAGGGACAGGGTGCGGAAAGGGATAAAAGTTGAACTTCAGTCCATAATCATTTGACGGTGAGTATAATTAGATAATTTTTTGATCTACAAATTTGTTTCAAACAACGGAAAGCCATGTCTTGCTATTGTGTCGCCATCTACTGTCGTAATTAACTAGCTTCATTCATTTACATGGTGCAGTTGGCAAGTCTGTTTTGACAACTAGAACATAACTTTGACACGGCAAAATAAATATAAATAATCGCCTTTATATCGAGTGATTATTAATTACGGTGTTTCCATAATTTTTTGATTTATTTCATGATCAGAAACATCACTAAATCGGAGTTTTTCGTTCATTTTATATTTATGTGTTGATAACTGGTTAAAACACTGACACGTGACAGGTAATGAAACATTTCATTTGTTTTAAGAAATGTCAAAAAAATAATCAAATAAAAAACCTTTTTAATTCATTTACTATACTATATACTTTATATTAGGGTCTATCTCGTAAGGACGAAATGTTTCTGTTTTTTTTTTTTTTTTTTTTTTTTTGCTGAACAAACCTGTTCGAATGTCAGTTTTTATTATTTTTCTTATCATTTTAGAAACAAATATGATATATTTATTACATAAACACATTCCCAAAACATAAATACATAATCGCTGTAGGCCAGTACTGTGATCATCCGAGACTAATACAGCCATTTTAATCATTTTATGCAAGTCACTATACTTCATCTACAACTAATCATCTAACAATAGGCTATTCCACGACATGTTTTTAAATTTTTTTCTTGAAATACATAAAAATATAAGACTACATGTGAAAGTCCGAGTTAAAAATTTCTCCAAATAAGCGAGATATTAAGATCCGAATTTTAAATCTGCTTTGTGACGTATGTAATGTAGATATACCAGAAGTAAACAAACAGTGGTTCACAAACCACTAAAAATTGTTAAACAAATTACAAAATAATGTATATTTAAATTGTAATATTATAATTCATTATTAGAGACATAAAATAAATTATTTCACTTAATTTATTTCACTTTTTTTCTCATTTTATAAAAATAAAGAAATTAGAACGTCACCCGAACAGATCCGACACACCCGAAGAAGTATATTCTTAGTTTGGGCGAGGCTTCTCAAAATCGGAAGTCATACTTGGATCCTATTTGCTCAAACACTCGTGCACATGTCCTGCGTCATCAAAAGCAAAACTCCACGTGTCTTCTAGAGGAAATAATTTATAATAAAAGAAATATGGTTTTCCTTATCCTTTAACTATTATCATTCTTATTTTCAATAAACTTTACTATTTTTGATTACTGTGGAATAGCCTATTTCATAGTTTAAAAATCCGATGTGGCCAACACAAAACCTCCCGCTATTTAATTTTTATTAATTTAAATACATACCTACCTACGTATTTAGTAATGATTCAAACTATATTATGTTCCATTGCATATAACTATTGCTTTATTCACTATTTTCTTTTTAAAATGTCACCATTACTAATTTGACAGTGACATTTATCTGTTGGTATCCCTGATTTTCTGTGATTGTCAATGAAAGATATGCAAATGTACAAAGCTAATTAAAAGTAAATACAAAATGTTTGAAAATTAATATGTTACAGGGCCAGTTTTATAAAGAAATTAAATCTTCACTTAAAATTTAGTTGTTAAGTAAATTTATGTCCATTTGCACCAACAAGGCTTAAATTTTAAGCTAGGCTTAAACAAAAAATTTGGCATTTCATTTCGATGCAATATTGTCAATTTAAACAGAGTTTAATATTCAAGTTAATTGGTGCAAACAGCCATTAATGAAATGAACAAATTCGAATCGGTTCGTCTGTTTTTATGACATCATTGTTGTCAAAAAACGCGTTGTATTTTTTCATTTAATTAAATTTACTGTGGAAATAAATTTTAAGTGAAGATTAAATTTCTTTATAAAACCGGCTCATAATAATTTATTTACATGTGACAGATTTCTCTAAATAGTACAACGTTACTCCGTGCCATGGCGCCACGTAACGGACTCGTTCACGCGCTCTGTAATTTTCTTTGAGTAATTTTAGTGATAAATGAGACCGCCAGAATAAGAATGGGGTATTTCGATGATATAGAAATAATGCAAAATAATACCTTTTTTCTATAGTTTCCATCTTCATATAGTAGAAAAATATAATAAAATATGTTTAATAAAAAGTTTTAATTCATAATTTAATGTTACAAAATTGGAATTTTTACAGCTCTAGAAACGTCCTTGAAATTTGTGACAAGTTGATAATCTGTTGCTCATTTTAAAGTAAATATTTTCGTTTAAAAACACAGATGGTGTCAGTAGTTAACACGCGCGGGTACATTTCTTGTTTGTCATTTCGTCCACTTTATAATTATTACTCCTATTTTTACCATAAACAAACACAGGACAAACACCGAAATACACGCTGCTACTAAAATCATTTGTAAACAAGCAAATGGCTGTCATGAACATGTGGATTTAGGCGCTGAAGTTCGTTGCAGATGTCACCATCGAGTTGACGTCATAAGCGCGCGATGAAATTTTTTAAAATTCATATCTCATGTGATGCATACATTTTCTTACTCAAAGTTAGATATTCAGACTCGTACTGGTCTGCACTAATGTAAAAAAATATTTTTCAAAAATGTCGGAATACCCCATTGACTCCGAAAGTGATGACGTCAAAATCGACCGGGAATTACAAAACCTGAAAGTAGGCTTCCGGTTTCTTAACTGCATCTTGAAAGAATTTGTTGTGAACGAACCGTACTAGCGGTAAATTTAAATAGCTGTCATCAAAGCTGTAATGTGTAAAGTGTAAATAAAACTTTTTTAGAATTAAAAATTGTTTCTTATAAAGCTTATTTTATAACAATATTTTGCGATATACAGGGTGTCTCTTAAATAGGGGGACATGGCTTAACCACAGATTCCTGAGGCTAAAATAAGACGATTTAACCAAACTTGCTTCTACCGGAAAGTATACCATTTAGCCAGAAATCTGCTTCAAAGTTCTTCGAAAAAAAATTAATTTTGCTTATAATAATCGGACGCTTTATTCGATTTGGATGAAATTTGGTATGACAGTTTATACGGTTATAGGTCATCTTTTAAGGTGATACTTGTTATTATTAGTGAACCACTAGTGTATGAAACTTAGGTCTTCCAACATTAATTAGACCGTAACTTTTTAATGGCAATGCCGAGAACGTGAAATTATTTTTCTTCAGAATGATACATTCAATTGTAAACTTTTGTCTCTCTGTGTAATTTGTGATATCTGTTACGGTTCACACAGAAAAAAATAAAATCTTAGTGTCTGCACTTCTAAATTTTTAAAATAAATTTAATCTAGCAGTCTATCCAAATGTCAAACAAGTAATTTTTAATGACAGTAACAATTGTTTTACGGGTTGTCAAAAATTTTCTTCGCAATATTCTAAAACTAGTAACATCCGTGTGTTAGGCCTAATAGTATTTTACTACCATTATTATAAATAAGACGATTACATATCTTAGCTTACTCCTAAACAAGTTGTAAAGATTGACAACTCGTTACTGTCATTAAAAATTACTTGTTTGACATTTGGATAGATTGCTAGATTAAATTTATTTTAAAAATTTAGCAGTGCACACACTTAGATTTTATTTTTTTCTGTGTGAACCGTAACAGATATCATAAATTACACAGAGAGAGAAAAGTTTACTATTGAATGTATCTTTCTGAAGAAAAATAATTTCATGTTTTCGGCATTGCCATTAAAAAGTTACGTTCTAATTAATGTTGGGAGACCTAAGTTTCATACACTAGTGGTTCACTAATAATAACAAGTATCACCTTAAAAGATGACTTATAACCATATAAACTGTCATACCAAATTTCATCCAAATCGAATGAAGCGTCTGATTATTATAAGCAAAATTAATTTTTATTTAAAGAACTTTGAAGCAGAATTCTGGGTAAATGGTACACTTTCCGGTAGAAGCAAGTTTGGTTAAATCGTCTTATTTTAGCCTCAGGAATCTGTGGTTAAGCCATGTCCCCCTATTTAAGAGACACCCTGTATACAATTAATAAAATGAATAACGCATATGAGAAATATTGGGCATGGAAAATAAAAGAAGTAGGTATGCAAAATTTGAAAAGTAGATTATCATATAATAAAATATATTTATCACATACGTATAAATAATATTGAGTGTTAAAGAATACGTGTTACAAATTTATAGGGTATGGAGGGGATACAAAAAGTTAAAATAAACAAGATTAATAACTGTAGTGAGAGATCGTAACAGCCAGCGAAAATTAGCGAAAGATAATTACCATTTTATGAGTTTATTAGTAAAAGTTACTCTATTTTGCATCTCGTACATACCCTATAAATTTGTAACACGTATTCATTAAAGCCCTTGTACATATTTACAAAAATTCGGTTACATACTTTGTTCATTGTAAAGTATTTCGACTTATAAGCAGGTATTAAAAAATTGTCAAAGCCCCACAAACTTTAAGGATGAGTGATGAACAGGGCATTAAAAAAAGCAATCATATGTAATATCTGAAAAGTTTTAATTCCTCCTATGGCCCTTTCTACTTGTATTTTTACCCTCGAAATATTTCTTGTTTTCTGAATATGTTCCATTATAAACTGTGGTATCATTAAAAATTAACGACTAGTGGTAAAAGTTCGGCTACTAAAAAACCTCTCTCGGCGAGAATTAAATCACCGGCGAGAAAGTGACTCGCAACTTTACAATGATTAAATTCCACTGCTTTTCCAAATTTGGCTACTACGAACTGAATTGAAAGTAAGAACGGACAGAATAAGTGATCAGGTGCAGAATACCAACCCTTTGAACAATAGCCTAGGTCGATAACTATAGAATCAGAGGAAAATCTTTTCGTCCTCGCTGAAGAATGACATAGCCACAAATAACATTATTTCTTGGAATTTATTAAAATTTACTTCAATATAAGGTGTCTTGAAACAAATTACGCATATATTTTAGTTTATTTTTTACTTTAAATACATAAAACAGGAATATGTAACAAAATCACATCATTAAATTTTCTAGTTTTCAAATAAGACAAATAACAGCTATTTAAATTTGGCGCTAGTCCGGTTCGTTCACAATAAACTCTTTCAAGATACAGTCAAGAAACCAGAAGCCTACTTTCAGGTTTTGTAATTCCCGGTCGATTTTGACGTCACGCTTTCGGAGTCAATTAACTAATATATTGCTAATGCTCGTATCTTTCCCATAAGAGTAGGTGAAGGAAACGCTGTGAAATGGAAATATCATTTCTGCATAAGTCTATCTCACACAAACGCCCAACTTCGAATTATGCGCAAGATTGGAAACCTTGACTACTATTGGCTAACGCTGACAGCGTCGCTGGCTGGGCTGCGTTCCAAAATCCTACTCTTAGAGTACGAAATTATCCAAAGTCGTTTCAAAACTAATAACCTTACCCTCAGAGTTTACTCAACCTGTTCCAAAACAGCCAGAATTTACTCCAAAGTGATGTTCTACTTACTCTACTAACGAGGAGGGTATAGAAATTACTCCACAATATTTTCAAACGTAGATGCTCACGATTCTCTACATATGGAAGTAATTTGCCTTCTTGAGGAAGAAAACATGCTTTTGGTTGAAAATAAACATAAGTAAATACGTTGGCGTGTATTACGAGAATACTTTTATAATGAAAGCGATTTTATGAAGCGTACTTTCACATTATATTGAGGAGAGAGCTCCATAAAAGTGCTTTTATTACGGGCTTGACATTAATGTTGTAATTATAAGTAGTTTTGTTAGTTTTATAAAATTATTTTTAATTTAGCTTCAATTTTTTACTTCAACAAAACTCTCATTCGTTCCAAAACACAACACATCATACTCTACGCCAAAACTCTGTATTCTTGGTTTTGGAACGCTGCCCTGGTGATGCAGCGAGCACATGGTTTGACTTTGATTTCATTTCTGTTTGTAGTTGCACTTCGAAAGCATTTGCTTTGTGTTTCATACAGTAATTTATTGTCACCGAAATAAATTAATCCTGATGTGGCCAGCACGCGATCTTCCGCTGTTTATTTTTTATTAATTTAAATACATACCTACATATTTATTAATACTGCAAACTATATTAAGTTCCTTTGTATATATCTATTGCTTTATTTACTTTTACCATTGATTAAATAATACCAGTAGGTATTATTTAATCAATGCTTTTACTATTTTCTTTTTAAAATGTTACTATTATTAATTTGAAATTATTAGTTTTTGACAGTGACATTTATCTGTTGGTATCCCTGATTTTCTTTGATTCTCTGTCAATGAAATTAAGACATGCAAATGTCCTGTTAGCTAATTATGAGTAAATACAAAATGTTTAAAAATTAATATGTTACAATCTTATAATTTATTTGTATGTGAGTTCTCTAAATAGTACAATGTTACTCCGTGCCGTGGCGCCACTTGACGGACTCGTTCATGCTCTCCGTAATTTTCTTTGAGTAATTTTAGTGACAAATGAGACCGTCATAATAAGCGTTCGCTATGGTTTTTGAGATTATTGTCATTTTTATTGTTGTTGAATCGACAACTTGTAAGGGTCCGTTCACACGTTGCGGTTTTTTCGTATCGGTATTTTTTCCGATCCGGGATAAACAGATGCAATTCACACGTAGTATTTTTGCAACGGTCTGGATTTTTGACACACATTTTTCTGTCAATTGCAGACATTTTAATTGGTTTACATAATTCTATATCTCTAAATCTATGTATAGAAGATATAATAAAAATGTTCAATGTATCGGATAGAGAATTTTATATTCTTTAATATTTGTAAAAATAATTTTTAAGAAATTACTACTTTCGGTTGTCCAATAAGAGCAGGTGGTGGTGACAAAGAGTTACTATTCTCAACTGAAATGACCAATGAGGCGCTGCGAGCACTTTCAACATGGCGGATGCATGACGGTAGGTGTACAACTTTGAATATACATATCTACTAACGTAGATGGAAGTAGCGTACACTATCAGCCGTATTCATAGTGCTTCTGTTCGAGTCTAAACCTAGTTTATCTCCAGTCTAACTTAGACCGGCGAAAAAAGCTATTCATAGAGGCAGTTTAGGGCTAGTACAGGTCTAACTCTAGACTAAAATTTAGACCTGCGCGTACCCTAGTTTAATGCAGTATTTGTAGAGTTAAGAAAATAAATTAATAACTCAGCGCGAGTAAGGTTTAATATTTTTATTTTTATTTAATTATTTTGATACACAGAATTGACAACTGACATATATTTTTACGAATCAAATCACTGACTGTTGTTTTTTTTTTTATATTTGTTTTTCTTTAGACTTCTCTGATTCAGTCAGAGCAGCCTCAGAAATCTGAAATTATCTTTCAACAGTATTAAGTCAGTTGACAGAACTATGAAAATATAATTTTGTGTGTTTAATGCAAATTAAATACATTATTACTTAATATAATATTTTTGGTAAGTAGTATGTTATAAATATTACCATATTAATGTTTATAATATTACTTTGCTATGTATTCGTAACTTGCATTATTTCATTTTTAGAAAGTTCATGATGGATAATGATCTTCAAGAAATTTTTGAGCATTTTAACTATGTGGAAGATATTAAAACAAAACATAGTTGAATATATGAGGAGGAATCAAAAGGTTTATTTTAAATTATATGAATCTAAGAAATTTATTATAGGTTAAGTAGTATTTCAGGAAATGTTCAGTTGTGTAAGTTGTTGGTTTTTTAAAGTGTTTTAAATTTGCAGATCTAAGAAACAAAACTACAGAATTTAATCGACAGAATAATACAATATTAGAAAATGCAAACAGCAATAAAAAGCGAGCAGTTTCAATTGATATAAGTTTTGGCATTATATCTTTGAATAGAGAATTATTAAAGTGAATCTGGTAATAATTTATTAGATAAAATGTTAAATTTTAACAACTTATTTAAGTTAAACAATCTGTTTTAGCAAACTTACACAGTTTTCTCAAAGTACAATGATTCGCATTGGATTTGGAGTTGTCAAGAGCTATCGCTTTTCTTTTTAAAACAATTATGATCACACCATAATTTATATTGATTTTTGTGCTTCATCCAACTAAAGCTACTACATCAAAGCTCATAGTCGGACAATAATAATACTGCCCAATATACCAGTGGACGAAAGAGTGAACTATATTGAAGGAATTTTAATATATAAAATATTGTAAGATTATGTATTATATTATGTAAGCGACAGTGTAATTGTTATGTATTACTGTTAAATGTATTCAATTTTTGAACAATTTTTAAGAAGTCTCATCTGAAGAAGTTGCATGTGTTGTATGATTAAAATAAATGAATATTGACTGCAATCCAGTAATATTTTATCATAAAAAGTTCATATTCTTCATTTAATGTAGTTTATTTTTCATTTCATATTCCAGTTTAAATATTAAATTGAATCTATTGGTTATGATACTAATTTTTATTTCCATATTCTCTTGCAAATCCTGATGTACTAAAACCATCAATGTGTGTTATAGCAATCAAGGTAAAAATTAATTGTATTAATGTCGTTGTTAACAGTAAATAAAAAGTTTTAGTTGTAAGAAATCAGCCCAGTCAACAACAGCTGTGATCACAATTGTCAAAATTGTATTCACTACGCATGAGCAGTGCAATGTATGGGCATAGCCGACTAGATAGAATGGTTTAACTTCGATTTACTTAGACCAGGTTTAAATCAGGTCTAAGTTTGTCTATGAATAACCATATTTAGATCTGGTTTAAACCTAGTCTAAGTAAATCGAAGTTAAACCAGGTCTATCTCAGTTACTATGAATACGGCTGTTATATGTTCCTTAAGACTTTGTTGGCTCAAAGTAGATTGAGAAGGATAGAATTATGTATAAGCATTAGTTGAACAAAGATATCCTGCTATTTGATACTCCCGTTTTCAACGAGGCGGAACGGAAAACCACGAGCACCACACGAGCGCTCCTGTAAAAGAGTGAGAAGGTTATTTTTCTAAGGGGAAAATTCATTGGTCTCAATTGTATCTCCATCCTTGTCAATCTTCTTTGGTACACGATTTTTGTTGGTAGCTACTTCCAGATGTATATATTCAAAGGTGTACAATCTGTCACTGTCATATGATACAATTTTGCTTGTGTTTCTTCAAAATGAATCTAAGTATTGTTCAGATATTTGACTTTCTAAATGCTAATCATCATTCTAGGATTATTGTTGAAGGTATGATTGTATATAATGTTCATTTACTACTTTATTTAAAATATTAATCTTGTAAACAGGCGAAGAAGTTCTGAATGCGAATCACATTATATTATGTGGAATTACCGATAGTTATCGAGAAATTATAAATGTAACATCACTCTGTCTTCAGAAAAGTGCTCTGTCGTCACAAAGATGGTATAGCACTTTTTTAATTTCTCCGTTGAGAAGGAATTTCTAAAAATTTAAATAATCATAAATATGTTTCAAATATAATTATTAATAATATTACCTGGAAGAATAAAGTCACTATCTTATCGAACATACTCTCATATACTTGGAAATTTGTTTTCCAGAACGTAAAACATACTTCCAAGCTCCAATGTTTGTTAAATACCTGCATTTGTGGTTATACTCACTTTATTTTTATCTATTTTTGGAAAAATGTGGAAACTTAAATGAGTTTCGCTACTCATAAGCGAATGACACCCGTATACACAACACATAATATTGCTTTTACCGTGTTTTACAACATTCATTTTCGTATAAAAGAAATACTTTTAAAAAATGTATGCTAACATTAAGTTGTTTTTGCTCGCACCTACCGTCATGCACTAGTTCAAAATTTAGTCACCAGATGTCATATCGATGCTCTACAGTATAAAGTCACTAGATATATAAAGTACCGCAATTCATTGTACCAATGTGTTAGAGAGAGAAAAACGTTTTTTAGACACAATATGGCGGAATCAAGCCAATCAGGGTCACATCAGGATCTAGTTGTAGTTGGCTGTGCCTATAAAAGTCACTATATCTGGGGACTTTAGCGTCAATCCTATCATCATGTCAAACGATCTGAAGAAAATTAACCTTAATTGTACTTATTTTTTATTTTCTTTATAATTTTGATCAGTTATGTTTTGTACTTATATGTACGCATATTATAAAAATTATGAACATAAAATCAATATTAATTACTTGCCTTCATAGATTTATTTCACTGCCGATTATTTTTTTTTGTAATAACGCACTCGTTTCAAGATAATCCATTTTAAATTTTGCGCCTAAGCTAGACACAATATGGCGGCCAATTGCGGTACTTTATATATCTAGTGACTTTACTACAGTACTACAGTAAAGTCACTAGATATATAAAGTACCGCAATTGGCCGCCATATTGTGTCTAGCTTCGGCGCCAAATTTAAAATGGATTATCTTGAAACGAGTGCGTTATTACAAAAAAAAATAATCGGCAGTGAAATAAATCTATGAAGGCAAGTAATTAATATTGATTTTATGTTCATAATTTTTATAATATGCGTACATATAAGTACAAAACATAACTGATCAAAATTATAAAGAAAATAAAAAATAAGTACAATTAAGGTTAATTTTCTTCAGATCGTTTGACATGATGATAGGATTGACGCTAAAGTCCCCAGATATAGTGACTTTTATAGGCACAGCCAACTACAACTAGATCCTGATGTGACCCTGATTGGCTTGATTCCGCCATATTGTGTCTAAAAAACGTTTTTCTCTCTCTAACACATTGGTACAATGAATTGCGGTACTTTATATATCTAGTGACTTTACTCTACAGTTGTCAATAGCGCCACCCCAGCTACGAACTTTCTGGAATTATGCAATAAAATTTGTGTACTTTAGAATGCGCGCGCTAGCCCAAAGTACTCATAAATGAAGAATTCGGTATTAATAGTGACAGATATTTACTTAAAACAATCTTGTATTTGGATTCTTCTTTTAAATAATGCGTTCTTTTTATGTTCTTATAGTTTACCAAAGGATGAAAAAAGAAGAGAATAATAAAATTTAGGTCCAAATATAAAACAAGTATTTGTTTGTGCAAATTATTTTGAGAAAAATAAATTTTTAATTATACAATTGGTAAAAATTATAATAATTAACATAGTTTCATGTAGATTTGACTTTATAATTGTACTTTTACGTCAAAAATACAATAAAAAAACTGTAACTGCCTGCTCCCATTGAATAATGATCAGACATACGTTTCTGTGTTCATCTTCTCCGAATTAGGTTTTTTTTTTCTGAACATACTGTACTTCAAACCACGGAAGATAATAGTAGATACTAGATGGCACTTGAAAGCATGGGGATTTTCAAATAAGAAAACGCTAACTAGCGGGGATTATTAAAACTACAAACAAAGGTACACATTTGACATTTACATGAAATTATAACTATAGGACTACAAAAACTCTATTATACATATTTGAATTATAAAATAAAAATTACTAATAAATGAGAAAATAATACGAAATATAAAGAAACACAGTTGATAGTAATGCTACTCTTATAAATGTCAACAAAAAGTGTATCACTGTTTAATACGATCAGCGCCATCTCTTGATACTTGAAAATGCCAATAAGTAGATAATTAAATTTGTGAAACCAAATATTTTATCTCTAAAAATATACCTTACCTGAATGTTAAAAATTACATTATCGAAATTAAAAACATGGTTAAATATCACTTAATTCTGTCGATTTTATTTGATATTTTTCATAGGGCAGTGTTTATTTCTGGATCTAAACGAAAGCTATTTTCATACGTGAAATCAAGTATGTCCTTTCTTATTTATTATAGATCTACATTAACTTATGTTGTTATTCAATATAAATAATGGCATAATAAAAGGCAAAATTCAATCATATGAGAACGAACAGACTCTTTTCAAATGTTAATGAATATCTGATCAATTAATTACGTTTCATCTGTCAAATAATACCACTGGTACCTAAATAATAAATGTGAGACAATAAAATGACAAATAGTAAATTCAAATCTTTCTTAGTTATTTTATTATTAAATATGAATAAATACATTCCATTTTCAATATTTTCAAAAGACAAAAAACATTATTTGTATCTTTAATGATAAAAATTTACAAAAATAATCAATAGTTATCAATTGTTTACACATTTTTGTGTACTGAGTCATGACCTTTAATAAACTGATTGTTTAATCACTGTATTGCACCATTTTATTTCAAAATATATTCGTTATACTTGATTTTGATTGGTTATTTTATATCAATGTTCTAGAATATTCTACACATGTAGATCCCCTATTTTCCAGTAAATTTAAAGCAGTGTTGACAAATGTATAATTCATTTTATTTTCACAAGACATATTAACCATATAAAATTATATTATGAATGAAATAAAATTTAATAATGTTTATCTTTGAAATATATACAATATAATGTAATAAATTTATAGAAAATTAATTTTATTTGTAATTTAAATTTTATTGTTGGACTTTCTGCGCAACAGTGTACTCCTTGTAGATTGTAGCGCATGCGTATATAAGTTCTTCATCTGTTAGCAGACGGAATCATTTGTTTTTATTAGTCAACGAGTCAATATTGTGTCAAGTTGCGATTTTTAGAGAAAATATTGTGAGAAGTTTTAACTAAATTGTGAATAAACATTTTATTGTATTTGGTTTTAATCGTTTTTGCATATTATGGGGAAGAAAGGTACGTATTTGTTTGTAAACTTCTTTAACCTCGTACAAAATAACTTGGCAAGCTGCCATTGCGTAAAAATAACCATTTACCCTTTCAGACTATAAAACTGCTTAACATGTTATTTTAGACACTTTATAAATGTAAAATCACACGTATAACGCCCCAATTTTTGCTTAAAATTACAAGAAATACTATTGCCAAACAATAATTTCATTGTTACATTGACATTTTTGTCATGCTTGATATTTTGTTTTATATATTTATTCTCATATTATCCATTGTTGTAATAATTATGGTTGGACGTGGTCGAGGTATATTCGCATATATTCTTGTTCAAACACGCACCATTTTGTGTTCTTTTTAGGGAAGAAGAAGCCGGATTCATCCGGCGATCAGAAGGCTAAACCTGCACCGGAAAGTGCACCTGGGGCCCAACAAGGGCCCTCGTCTCAGCCCCCACCACCCGCAAAGGCAAAGGAAGAGGTCGAACCGAAAGCACCACAGGTATGGATAGCAATATTGCGGAATGTGATATGAAATTCGTTTTAAAATGACCCTACATACAATTTTTGATATTGACTATAGGGGGTATTGAATCTAGGATAACTCTTCCAATATGGGGTTTGTCTCTTGATGTATTATTTTCTGGATGAACGGTTAAATATGGCGGTGACAGCATTATGTTTTGGAAGTATATTTACTTTGCGGGAGTACGAAAATTATTGTAATTATATACAGGTGTAACACGTACACCGACCACTGCCATTTTTACCTTTTTTATTATTATAGTTACAAGTTACAAAAAAATACTATAGAACAAAGTTGTAGGGGACCAAGGGGGACATTCTTTCAGAGAAGAAAATATTTTTTTAAACCAGTGGTTCTCAAGTTACAACACAAAGTTATATTTTTTCAAATGGGATTCTACATATTTTTTATGCCTATTCGATAGCATATTTTTTTCTGAATTCAACCATGTATTAGTTTTATATCCTTACATAATAAAAATATTGAAAAAAATGCGATTGAAATTTTAATCAATTTTTATTTTTAATATTATTGTACAGTAGGCTATGGATGAAAAACAATAACAAAAGAACAAAATATAGCTGCTGTCAAATAATAATTGGCGTACTAATTGTTGTAAATTATTATTCTTTGTGTTTTGAGATTATTTTGTGACAATATGGCTGATGTTTATACAAATGAAGATTTGTATCGTTTATTATTAATTTATGGTGAGTGTAATGAAAATGCCATACAAGCGTACAATATTTATGCCACGAGATATCCAAACAAACCGCGTCCAGGGAGGTCAGTAATCAGGCGATTAGCACGAAATTTGAAAAACTATGGATCATTTTCACAAAAACGTGAAAGGCAATATCCCGTGAGAAACAATGAAGAAATAGAAATCGCAGTTTTAGCTTCTATTGCGCGTAATCCCAATTCATCCATACGCGAAATTGCTCAAGAACATTTTATTTCTAATATGTCAGTATGGCGCATTTTGAAAAAGCATAATTTAAAATCATATTCATACAAACTATTACATGCTATACATAATAATGACAATGAACGCAGAATAGTGTTTTGCGAATGGTTTTTGGTGCAGTATCAGGACGATAATAATATTCTTAGAAAAATTCTGTGGACAGATGAATCTAAATATTCAAATAATGGATTATTTAATAGAAATAATGAGCACATTTGGGCTGAAGAACATCCTCCTGAATTTAGAGAAAAAAATAATCAACACAGATGGAGCTTTAATGTATGGCTTGGAATGTTTGGGAATAAAATTATTGGACCACATTTTTATGAAGACAATTTATTTATTTATTTATGTTTCTTGGAAAATGAATTATTAAATTATTTAGAAGATTTAAACTTGAATGAAAGACAAAATATGTGGTTCCAACAAGATGGAGCGCCGGCTCACAATACTCGTCGAGTGTACGAACGGCTCGACGAAATGTTTCAAGGTCGGTGGATAGCAACAAATGGGCCATACAAATGGCCCGCTCGTTCCCCGGACTTGACACCCCTTGATTTTTTTTTATGGGGATATCTTAAAAATAGAGTATATTCGAAACCAGTGACAACGAAACAAAATTTGATGGACAGAGTTAGAGAAGCTTGCGCTGCTTTGACACCAGAAACTGTAATAAAAGCTACTTCTTCTGTTTTAATTAGAATAGAATTATGCTTAGAAAATAATGGAAATCAAATAGAACATTATTTATAAGGAGTAATTAACAATTATTAATTTTCAATTTAAATTTATCACTTGTGTTTCTCATCCATGGCCTACTGTACAATAATATTAAAAATAAAATTTTTTTTAAATTTCAATCGCATTTTTTTCAATATTTTTATTATGTAATGATATAAAACTAATACATGGTTAAATTCAGAAAAAAATATGCTATCGAATAGGCATAAAAAATATGTAGAATCCCATTTGAAAAAATATAACTTTGTGTTGTCACTTGAGAACCACTGGTTTAAAAAAATATTTTCTTCTCTGAAAGAATGTCCCCTTTGGTCCCCTACAACTTTGTTCTATAGTATTTTTCTAAAACTATAATAATAAAGGTAATAATAAATAATAGTGTGCTATTATTTCAAAAAAGTGATAATCGCGTCATCTGTCACATTCAATTTGTAAAATATTTTTTTCTATTTTTCGTTCGAGATACATTTAATATTTTTCCTAATATTAATACCTTATATAAATATAGTATTATTTTTTTCGTGATGACTTTTCTCTTAGGTATGCGTTATTAACATAAACTAAAGTTTATAAAATATTTTGATATGACGATATATGTTTGTTTTGATTTTAGGTGCCGGTTGAAGTGAGTCAACCTCAACCATCTGGTGGCGAGCCACAACAAGGACAACAGCAAGGACAAGGAAAGAAGAAAAAGGGAAAGAAACAACAAGCGGAAGAACAGAAAGCGGAACCACAGAAAGAGGAACCAAAACCAGAGGTATTTACATATTATAATGTTATTTGAGTAACTTTTCGGTAATTTTGGCCATGTATTTGATATTTAAATATTCGTAAATGGACCATTCACATTTTTTAAAAATCTGTTGTGGCCAGTACAAGACCTCTCGCCAATTCCATATTAGACAATATAAGTATTGTATTGCACTTTGCTACCGAACCGTCGTTTTATAACAAAAAATTACAGAACTTTACCCAAATATTGTTTTTTATTGTATTTAACATGTCTTCTGCACATATAATTTTATCTGTTTTTCATTGTATAAGGAATGTCAGAGATTCTTCCATTTCGGTAACAAGATTGGCGGTATTTCTGATGGATACAAGCATTTTACCTATAATTTGAAATATTTAATTAATAAAACAATAATGCCCAGTTTTATAAACATCGAATAACTTGCTGAGAAAATTATTCTAGGGGCCTTAAATCGTGCTTATTCAATAAAATCTGAATAGGCGAATTTTAAAATGAATCCAATACCTCTCTTAGCGAGAGGTAAAAAGTATTATAAATGACAGTTTATGCAATGTTTTTCATAATAATAATAGGGGTTTCCACCATAATCAAAATAATGAAAAACTAGTACACTAAAATATTAATAACACTACTTCCATTGTCTATATTTCAATAAAGTTATTACACAACGTTTCGATTGTTGAAATATAGACAATGGAAGTCCAGAATAGTGTTATTAATTCAAACGTAACATTGTCTCCTTCATTCAAACATACACTAAAATATATTCAATACATTCATGAATGTACTACATTTGGAACGCTGCCAAATTTGTGACGTAATGGCCCGGGACGGTTTTACAGTTTAGTAGTAATATATGGCAGCACATTCAAATTGTAACATTACATTTAAAAGTATTTGAGGTGAATAGTTATTTTAAACTAATTAAAAGGGGGTCATTTCACATTTTCTGATTTACTTTTTTATTGAAAAAATAGGTCAAATTAAACATGTATGTGTATGTTTTACATCTTACAAGTCTTTAGAATCAGAGATATGATTTTTTAAAAGTTGCGTTTAATTTTAAATATTTCAACGGCTGACAACACATATTCACGGATACGACTGTCGAGCTCTACCGGTTTAATTTAGAACTATGATTGTTTGGTTTGGTATTTACTTAAATAAATGGTTTATTTACATACCGTATACTGCACTAGTACTTTTAAAGAAATAGAAAGTAATAATAATCTTCTCTCTTGTATATTTTGCTGTCAGCTGTCACACTTTTAGGTTAGGTTACTGTTTCATGTTGTGAAGCGTGTGTGTGTGAGAGAGAATTGTCTTTGTGTGAGTATGAATTTGTGTTGTCACAAATTTAGTCCGTGTTTAAAAGCGCGAAAGTTTATTAGCAAATTTATGAATGAAAAGTCGCATATTTCAAATTATTTTCTACTACTATACAGGTGTCCCATTTAAGGTACGAATGCATTGGTATCTCGAGAGCCGTAAGAGCTACGAGGTTGGTTAAATTAGACAAAAGTAGCCCCATTAGGAGGCTATTTTAATGGTGTTTTGTTATTTGCGAAAAAATGCATAAATCACTAGATACAGGTGAAAATGTAAATTTCGCGATTTTATTATTTTGCTTATAACTTTGTTATATGAAATAATACGAGATTCTGGTTTGCACTTTCTTAAGGCACTTTTGTATGGTGAATTTGCAGAAGTACTCAATTTTTTTTTATATCTAACCATTTACGAGTTACTGATAGCAACTTGTATTTTTCATATGGAGGTCATATTAAGCTATGGCATTTTTAAATAGAGATTTTTTTTAGCTTTACAATGATATAAAACAATAATAATTTATTTTTATAATTAACAGAAAAATTAATAAAAATTGTTATTTATATTAAATTAAATTGAAAAAAGTAAATCGAAGACTGCTGGAAAAAATATTGATTGTCAATCTGACGTTAAATGTTTTTTTGCATAGACACAATTTATATTCTATTTTTTTGATATTCTCAAAATGCCATTTACCTTCACCAATCAAGAGTATGCAGACATGCATATGGTTTATAGCGAGACATTACAAAATAGTCGTGCTGTTGTAAGACGGTACATAGAGTTATTTTCAAATAGACGTCAATGATTTTATGTCATTTGTGACAGGTATCACATTTTTTCCAGAGCGCACATTGATTGTTACTTTTCTATAAAATTTTGAACTATGACGTGATTGGTCAGTTTTAAAGGCCTCTAGTTCTTGTAGTAAGTATGTTAAATAAAAATTATTGCCAGATTTACTATCTTTGGGGTCAGTTCTACCATGGGTTAAGCGTTGATCACTTACTTACATAACACCGTGTATATAAATTTTCATGAAGAATAACATATAAAAAAATTGAAAATTAGTGGAAACCCCTATTCAATATTTCAATAACTATTTGTGTATTAAGAGCGCAAAATGTGGCTATTAAACTGAAAAATGGCAAAATGGGGTAGAGAAGTAATTGAAATCTTGATGGCTATACAAGGTGTATCACAACTCGCGCCCAAGACGAAGCTGACACTTGCTGACGACAATAGGTTGCCAACAAATAGAAGAAAATAATTTGCGGCTGCTTGCATAACGGAGTTACAAGACTTTTTAATCCACCAATCCCGGAAGGATATCTTGCGGTGTGATGATATTATTACAAAATAAAACTGGTTGCTAGGTTTTAAAAATACTACTAGTGAGTTACAAAATTTGTTTGACTTACTATAATTTTAACACTTTAGAGTTGACTTTTCACTGTCAACAAATTTAGGTTAGCGAAGGTGTCATCCGAGATCATCATTTATATCACACAATGCAACGTGTTGTAGCAGCTGTGTAAAATGTGTTAAACGAAAATATTATTGTCCACATTCTCCGAAAATTATAGTCATTTCTAAGTAATCAGCGGCTGAATACATGGTAAGAATTTGCCCTTTTGTATTCACCTTGACAAATTTAATTTGACACTGACATTTTTCGAAAACTACAGTCGCCCACAATTTTAAAGAAGATTTGATTTGTATAAAATCATAGTAACGTAATATTACGGCAAACACACGTTAAAGGTGTAGGACTCTGATTGGTCAATTTTAAGACGTCTTTTCTCTAATATCTTTTAAGCTAGATATTTTTTTTCTTCGAAATTACACATCCGAGTGCAGTCTCGTGTTTCCTCATTCGCTCTGGGGCGCGAGTTGTGAGACACTCTGTATACCTCATAACTTAACTATGACAAAAGAATAATTTGGGAGCATATACCTATTAACTAATATATTGCTAATGCTCGTATCTTTCCCATAAGAGTAGGTGAAGGAAACACTGTGAAATGGAAATATCTTTTCTGCATAAGTCTATCTCTCACAAACACCCAACAGGCAATTATACGCATACTCTGAAATCTTGACTACTATTGGCTACCGCTGACAGCGTCGCTGGCTGGGCTGCGTTCCAAAATCCTACTCTTCGAGTACGAAATTATTCAAAGTCGTTTCAAAACTAATAACCTTACTCTCAGAGTTTACTCAACCTGTTCCAAAACAGCCAGAGTTTACTCCAAAGTGATGTTCTCTACTACTCTACTAACAAGGAGGGTATAGAAATTACTCTACAATATTTTCAAACGTAGAAGCTCACGATTCTCTACATATGAGAGTAATTTGCCTTCTTGAGGAAGAAAACAAGCTTTTGGTTGAAAATAAACAAGTAAATACGTTGGCGTGTATTACGAGCATACTTTTATAATAAAAGCGCTTTTATGGAGCGTACTTTCATATTATATTGAGGAGAGTGCTCCATAAAAGCGCTTTTATTGCGGGCTTGACATTAATGTTGTAATTATAAGTAGTTTTGTTAGTTTTATAAAATTATTTTTAATTTAGCTTCAGTTTTTTACTTCAACAAAACTCTCATTCGTTCCAAAACACAACACATCATACTCTACGCCAAAACTCGGTATTCCTGGTTTTGGAACGCTGCCCTGGTGATGCAGCGAGCACATGGTTTGACTTTGACGTTGATTTCATTTCTGTTTGTAGTTGCACTTCGAAAGCATTTGTTTTGTGTTTCATACAGTAATTTATTGTCACCTAAATAAATTAATCCTGACCAGATTGTATTCCTATTATTTTTACAGTACAACAAAGTAAATTATTTAATTCAAATTTAGCACTAGAATATGTCAATGTTTTTTATTATTACTAATATTTATATTCAAGAATTTACATACAAAATAAATAATAGGTACATTGTTTAATTTCTCAAATTTAAATTTAAAATTTCTCGCGCTAGCCGTTAATAAACAGAACTCCGTGATTCGCAAAAAGTGATTATGATTTTCTCGTTAGCCAATAGTAGTCGCGGTTTCCAAGCATGCGCATAATTCGCGGTTGTGTGTTTGTGTGAGATAGACTTATGCAGAAATGATATTTCCATTTCACAGTGTTTCCTTCAAGAAAAGCAAAGGATCCGCAATATATTAGTTAATAGGTATATGTTTGGGAATAGAACTTCGGAGAAAAAAGTATGTGAAAATTACAATACTTTAAACTTCCGTTGGAGTCATATGACGCCACGCGACTACTTAAAGGTTAACTAATTTAAATTATTTATTTAATGCATTTAAAAACGGTCGGCTCTCAAGCGCCATCTGCTATTTTCTTACGTAAAATGAAGTATAGTGTGCTATTATTTCAAAAAAGTGATAATCGCGTCATCTGTCACATTCAATTTGTAAAATATTTTTTTCTATTTTTCGTTCGAGATACATTTAATATTTTTCCTAATATTAATACTTTATATAAATATAGTATTTTTTCGTGATGACTTTTCTCTTAGGTATGCGTTGTTAACATAAACTAAAGTTTATAAAATATTTTGATATGACGATATATGTTTGTTTTGATTTTAGGTGCCGGTTGAAGTGAGTCAACCTCAGCCATCTGGTGGCGAACCACAACAAGGACAACAGCAAGGACAAGGAAAGAAGAAGAAGGGAAAGAAACAACAAACGGAAGAACAGAAAGAGGAACCACAGAAAGAGGAACCAAAACCAGAGGTATTCACATATTATAATGTTATTTGAGTAACTTTTCCGTAATTTTGGCCATGTATTTGAAATTTAAATATTCGTAAATGGACCATTCTCATTTTTTAAAAATCTGTTGTGGCCAGCACAATACCTCTCGTCATTTCCATATTAGACAATATAAGTATTGTATTGCACTTTGCTTTCGAACCATCGTTTTATAATAAAAAATTACAGAACTTTACCCAAATATTGTTTTTTATTTTACTTAACATGTCTTCTGCACATATAATTAATATATAATAATAATAATCTGTTTTTCATTGTATGAGGAATGTCAGAGATTATTCCAATTTATTAACAAGATTGCCGGTATTTCTGATGGATATATGCATTTTACATATAATTTGAAATATTTAATTAATAAAACAATAAGAAAGATGAAATGTACTTCCCAGAAAAAGCTTTCAAAATGTCACTAAAACTGTTGATTTTTGTCACTGATATTTGTCATTCAGAAACTATGTTATAAACATTTGAATTTGTCAAGTGGTTTCCTTAGTGCATTAGCCTCTGCGATTAGATTATTCTATATATTATAGTGTCTTTATCTCTAAATCTATACAAGATACAATAAAAATTTAAGTGTATTAGATGGAGAATTTCATGTTCTTCAATATTTGCAATAACAAAAAATTCCAAAAAATTATTCTAGGGGCCTTAAATTGTGCTTATTCACTAAAATCTGGATGTACGAATTTTAGCATGAATCCAATACCTCTCTTAGCGAGAGGTAAAAAGTATTATAAATGAAAGTTTATGCAATGTTTTTCATAATAATAATTCAATATTTCAATAGCTATACCCAAATCATTCAAGCAGCCAATGCACGTCATTAATAAAAATTGAATTTTAGTAACTAGATGTGTGACGTCATGTACTAACCTCATTTATACTTATGTATGCCATATAAAGGCAATAAATGCCGAATTTCAAAGAAATATACCGAATTCTGCTGATTTATTAGAAGTGTTACCTTTGACAGATTCACAGATTTTATGTTTGCGTTAACGGTCAAGTTGCGTCGTTGCGTTGCGTTTACCATTACTTTATTATAAATAGCCCTTTACAACGCACAAAAATGTTACAAACACGATACAAATATTTTTCAAATAATAACTTTGACAGTATGAACATACAAATTATCAATGTTGCCAACTATAGCAACAATTAAACAAATAATGTGACGTTGATGTACATTATTTATATATTATTCATGTCATATACGATAAGTAATGAACTCTACTATTCATCTTAATAATAATTATATAAGGCCATACACTTTTTGTCGGTTAAAAATGATTGAAAGTTTATTTCATTTTTCACTATTAGTGATTTTAATGCATTAAGGTTTTTACACTAAGTGATGACGTGCATTGGCTGCTTGAATGCTTTGGGTATATTTGTGTATTAAGAAAAATGGCAAAATAGGGTATAGAGAAGTAATTGAAATCTTGATGGCTATATATGAAAAATTCAAGTGATGAAAATTCGATGACAATTTAATGTAGGTGTAACTTAAATTTTGACACTTGGATATTTTAATTCACGCAAAACTTGGTCGTGTAAATAAACTTATAAGGTCACTTATAAAGACACTTTTCAAGTCACTTGAAAATAAAAACTTCATCATATAATCCACGCTTAAGAAATTACTTGTTTTGACAATCAATGAACGTAAGTTCAATTTAAGTTGAGACACACTATTGTGCTAGAGTGTATAGAATTTCGAGAGACAACCGGATAATATAATTTTAAACTTTTAAAATCTTGTTTCAATGATTTTGTTTCTTTCATGGAAGTAACAGTGCATTTTACATTGCAAATTTATTTTGTTTGGTATATTGTTTATCAAACCTGTTATAAAATGGTTTTTGGGGTATGTGATTTTTTAATGTTTCTTCTTTTGAAATTATGTAATTAGTTTATGCAAAATATGAATAATGATAATGACATCTTTTACCGTAATAACAAATTGAATTGAAATTTATATTAAAATTATACCTCAAAACTGTATTATAGGAAATATGAAAGTTTTTAATGGCCGTTTGCATCAACGTAATTTAAATATTAAACTTGGCTTAAATGGGGGATTACGGCTCAATCGAATTAAAGGAAAAAATACGAATGTATATGCTGAATAACGAATATTAATAAATAAAATGAAATGGTATAATTGAGATATTTCGGAAATAAAGGGTTTTTTGTTATAACGCTTCGACACTAATATGAAAATATTTTGATTGGCGACCGAGAAACCGCCTATACATGCATTACAAATAGCGTGTTAGGAGGTGGGGGTTACTACCAATGGAAGTTAAGAAATTCAAATTCGAAAGGAGGGGCTAACATTCCTGTACTACAGTTTCCAAACAGTTTTTATTTTAACATAAATTTCTTGCATTAAATTTAATAATTTAAATACACCTGTAATTATAAAGTATGTAGACTTGTACAGTGTTATAATATTTATTTATTTTTATGTACATATAACTTAAAATAGCATATATTTCAAGAACATTTAGGTCCATGATGAAAACAGTTTGATATAAAAACACATAAATATGACGTCACGTCAATCTTTTCAAAATTCGGGAGACCATAACTCGCTTATTAATAAGAATTTTTTCCACCGGATTTTCATCAATAGTCTTAGTTTTCCTAATATTTTCAGATGAAATTATAAAAAAAAGTGGTGTACTGTAATCCCCCATTGACAATATTGCATCAAAATGAAATGTCAAATGAACTATAATATATTGCTGTCAAAATTTCGATTTGCATTTGTTTGCTTAAACCTAGCTTAAAATTTAAGCATTGTTGGTGAAACTGGGCATAAAAAGTTTAGTTTTTAAAATATGGAGTTTTTATAATGCCCTTCACATCTACTCTATTCCATATTCGTACTACTTTAAAACCTTCTGTTATTCCCTTTTTCAAGTAATACAGAATCCATTTCCAATGTGGAAAATATCGAATCAAGTAAATCAAATATTTCTTCTCGTTACGTTGCAGCACGGTCCAGCATTATTGAGAACTTTACCATATTACTAACAGTAAATAACATGGTATGTATTTATTTATTAGGTGCAGGCTCAACCCGCACAACCAGCTGATGTCCCACCGCCCCAGGCCTCCGCTCCGGGCCAGGGCAAACGTAAAGGTAAGCAGAAACAACAGGATCAACCCCGCGAATCCACCCCTCCTACACCACAGACTGCCCCGGCCCAACCACCTCCGGGCTTTGCCCCCGCCCCCCAACAAGCCGCCTGGGGCCAACCCCCACCGCAACATGCCGCGCCGCCTCAGCAAACCGCTTGGGGCGCTCCGAGGGCACAAGCGCCGCCAGGGCATGCCCCACTGCCGCAAGCACCGCAGCCGCAGCAAACCGCGTGGGGAGCACCAAGGGGACAGCCACCGCAAGGGCGTGGAGCGCCGATGCAACAGCAACAGCCTCAAGTAAGGGTCACAATCAAATATTAGTGGTAACGGTAGAATAATGGCAGAGATACAAGTTTGATAGTATGTTTATGATATTGGCACAGAATAAACATTTATACAAAAGCGACAGTCAGAGAGAGAAACGAAAATTAGAGAGAGAAAGAGTAAGCCAACAAATTTAAAGGGCTAATCGGATAAAATCGGATTGTTTCGGCATATCTTCGTATCTTACGATTCTTTGTTCTTTTCATTATCTCGACGTGAACATTTTCCGTTAGGGGTCAATAATAAAAGTATATTGAGAAACACAAATTGATGTCTAATAAGAACAAATATGTTATTTTTTCAACAAACGATAGAAAAAATCGTTATCATAAGGAAAATCATTATACAGTGAGTCCCATTTAGAGGTGCCACAATACAAAACATAATAACCCTTACATCATTGAAAAGAGAAAAAAATAATGATATTTTTGAGACTAAAATCAGATATGGGTTCCATTTAAAAAAATATAAGTTTTTGTTATATCTCGAAAATTTACAGATATAAAAATTTATTTCGTACGCCACTGGTTAGTTAATAAAAATATCTATCTTTTGTATTTGAAATGTTTTTCTCAATTATTAATAGTTTAGAAGTTATTTGTAAAATAAAAAATCAACAATATTCAGTTTTTCGTCTTTATCTAGTGCCCTATGAGAATTTTTGGAAAAACAAAAGCACATCTGAGATGGCCTCCCAAAGGCGCACAAAAAGTTCCATTTAACCGACATTGTATCTCTTATAGTTCTCAAGATCCCAATGGTGGCACCTCTAAATGAGACACACTGTATTTCACATATTCTGGAGGAGCGGTTGTCTCAGCTTGTCACGCCCATGTATTTTAGGGTTATGGCTAATTCAAGCAAACCAAACACGTCTTCTCACTTTTGATATATGTCATTTTGTGAACTATTTGTGAATTTTAGAAGTGGAGTTAGTTTCTAATGATAAAAATAAAATGAAGAAAGTAAAATCGGGAGGACTTGTTTGTTCATATAAGAACTGTATAAATAGATTTGAAAAATGGAGAAAGGGAAATGTAAGTTTTTTTTCGTTTCCGAAAGATCCAGAAATGTAAGCTATGTAAAACGACTACCATATCATGTAAAATGTATATTCATTTAATAATTATATGTGTAAAATATGGCTCAAGGCCTGTGGAAGAGAAGATTTGATGGAGAAGGATATATGGGACATATTCATCGAGTCTGACGTTTGTTTCCCACATCAAAGATATAGAAAATTCTGCATTGTAATAAATTTGTAAAATTCAGGTATTTGTTTAATAAAAATATAATTATGTGATTATTTTATCTGATTTCTTTTTAATTCGTTAATAAAATCAAAATTTTAATACTTTTATGTTCTAATTTTTATTTTACCATTCAAAACTATTTAAATTTCGTGCGTAAATTTGCCAACAAATTTAAAGTTCAAGGTCATAAACGTAAAATCGTAACAACAATGGTGCCGACAAGGAGTGTCGCTTCTGTATAAATGTATTCTGTGATATTGGCGAGGAAAATGAACTCATAGCCACCTAGTGGCAAATTATAAAGTTGTCTAGTGGGTAAAGGGACGTTGTTCGTAGCGTATCAGTGTGGTCGTATTCTTAAATACCGTGAGTATTTTTTAACGTGAAACATTGCGTTTATTATATCCATGGTGACGACTTGATATTTAATTGACAGCAATGTATTTGCCTGTTCCATTTAAAATGAAACATAGGGAACGAATCTGACAGAAGTATTATATTTAAATATTGTAAGAAATTTATCGTAGTCAGAAAACCACTCGAGAGAACTAAACATATTTCGGGCACAAGGTGCACACAGTATTTTTTCTACATCTAAATTTAATTTTTAGAAAAGAGGTATAATTATTTAAACAAAATTAACCTCTAATGACATCTTGTCAATATGACAGATAACCGTTGAATTTTTACGTCCTTGTACGAAGTAAAGGAAGTATTGTAATCGCGAAAAATTTCGGTTTCCAGATTTCAACGGAAATATCCATTTTGAGCATCCTTGAATCCATTTTGACTAATTTCGTCGTGACGTCTGTACGTACGTACGTATCTCGCATAACTGAAAAACGGGAAGCAGTAGAAAGTTAAAATTTTGTATTTATGACTGTTATAACATCTAGTTGTGCACCTCCCTTTTTGGTCATTACCTAACTTTTGGAAGTGGTACTTTACTTGAAGCCTATAGTAGATTTTAATGCAAAACTATATTAAATTATAATCCAAAACTTTTCAAATTTGGTATATAGTACTCTTATGTCAATGGGAATAACATAATAGATTTTAGTTAAAATGGTCTATCGGGAAGTGGTACTTTACTTGAAACCTGTAATAGATTTTAATGAAAAACTATATTAAAATATAATCCAAAACTTTTCAAATTTGGTATATAATACTTTTATATCAATGGGAATAACATAATAGATTTCGGTTAAAATAGTCTAACCCGAAGTGATACTTTACTTGAAGCTGTTATCAGTTATTCTTGAAAAAAATTGTTTTATTTTGATTTTAATAATAAATGCTACAAATAAAAGTTTTAGAGAATTGAATTCTGCGTCGAAAACATGAAGTATGATTAAATTAGCTCTTTGTATAAGCGAGATATGTAAATTTAAAAATTATGTACTTTTTGGTTTCTCTAATTAAGTTTGCTATGAATTAGGACAAAAAATACATGCAATTTTATGATTGGGTCTGTTATAATACATATTTTAATTATTAACAAAATATGTATAGTGTAACAGGCGTACAAGGAAATCATGTGGTGTCCACATCAGATATTTCTATAAGTTATGATTTGACATTTGATTGACAGCAATGTTTTGTCTGTCTCTTTTAAAATGACACATGGAGAATGAATTTGACAGAAGTATTATATTTTAATATTGTAAGAAATTTAGCCGAGTCAGAAGACCACTCGGACACAAGGTGCACACTAATTTTTTTCTACAACTAATTTTAATTTAGAATGCAGGTATAATTATTTAAACAAAATTAAACTCTATTGACGTCTTATCAAATATCAAATTCGTTCCCTATGTTTCATTTTAAATGGAACGTTCAAATACATTGCTGTCAATCAAATGTCAAGTCGTAACCATGGATATGACAAATCCAGTGTTTCACGTTAAAAAATACTCACGGTATTTTTCATTGAGGAAGCTGAGTATGGATTTTAAATCCAAACCAAAAATGAACAATACCTGTTATGCGTGGGAAAAAAATGGGATTTAGTTTTCACTATATTCCCAAAAAAGGTGAAAGGAAGGTTAACATATAAATAAATGGTTCCGTTTACTTCATATCTCATAATGGGGTCCTATACCATTTTTATTTTATTTTTTTTTTTTCTGTAAGAACAGGATAAAATTAGAATTTTAGTGCAAACGCGACTTAAAAATTTTTACGTAATAAGCGAGATATGAATTTTTAAAGTTCAAGAATTTGTGCGTGACGTAGCAGGTACTAACAAGTGATTGACAAACAATGGGACAAACTGTTAGTTATAGAGGGAACAATTTTTTTCATGTTTGCCTAGCTGAAATGTTTGTATATAAAAACTTATACAATTTATATTTTCGGTGGTCGAAAATATGTTTTTAAAAACTTTATTTAATTACACAAAGTTATACAATACTATTTGTACTTAGCTTAGTTGCAACAGGAATAGCTTATTTCTAACATTACCTCTATTTATAACAAAGATTATCAGTTTATACGTGCCTTTTGGTGAGAAACATGTTTTCACCCAAAGTTGTTAAGTCTGTTAAAATAAGATGATGAAATAATTTATATTGTTGTGAAATAAGGGCGAGGCCACTACATAATTTACATTATATTCATGAAGAAATTATTATTAAGCATAAATAACGTAAATAATAAACATTTTTTCCCTAATAAATTATAGAACATTGAAAAAGATTGACAATATTATTACACAAAGTATGACGACGGATGGCGCTAGAATTGGCTGTTTTGAAGTTTCAATATTAATTTAATTAATATTATTATTAATTTAATTTATATTACAAATTGATTTAATTATAAATATATTATTATTGTTAATATTACTAGATGTTATAATTAAACAAATTCATCAAACACAAAATTGTTAAATGTTTTGTTAGGTTATAGAACAACATGACATTTCATATTCTTTTAAAGGTGACCGCTAAAGACGCGCGAATCTTCTTTTTAAAATTAAGCGACCAATCAAATTCTTAGTACCTAACGCGTCATATCCAATTAGTAATCAGCTTCAATCGCTTATAGTTTGTGACCTAGTCAATATTTAAAGAAATTTTTTTCACTAATACTCATTAATTTATGTTTATTTTCGTCTTCTTATTTAAGATAGTTAAAATATGACTATGGTATAGGACCCTATTCAACTCTTGTCAATAAATAATTTTTGATACCATAGCCATTGCCCCCGATTCTACCGTTACTACTAATTTTTTTCTTTAACAATGTATCTTCATGGTCTCCTGATGTATTAGCAACAACCTCAGCAACCGTATGGAAGGGGACAGCCTCAGCAACCGCATGGGAGGGGGCAAGCTCCCCCGATGCAACAACAACAGCCGCAACAAGCCTGGAGGGGACAGCAACAACAACAACCACAACCCCAGCAAGGTTATGGAAGGGGACAAGGTCCCCCAGTGCAACAACAACAACAACCACCACCGCAGCAGGCTTATGGAAGGGGACAAGGTCCCCCGATGCAGCAACAACCGCAACAAGGTTATGGAAGGGGACAAGGTCCCCCAATGCAGCAACAACAACAACCACCGCAGCAAGCTTATGGAAGGGGACAAGGTCCCCCGATGCAGCAACAGCAACCGCAGCAAGCTTATGGAAGGGCGCTAAGTCCCCCGATGCAGCAAGAGCAACAGCAACCTGGAGGAAGAGGGCAGCCCGGTCAAAGGGGTAGAGGACGTGGACGTGGTGAGTTACATTATTTGTTTGTAATATTAAATAAAAAGGAACTAAAACGGAAAATAGTTATTTATGGAACAAGTTTGTAAAGTAGTACTTTTTTGGTCGAGTTGCGCCTCATGCGGAAATTAGCACGAGATAAAAATACTATTTATGCCCGGACGTATACCCAAATCTTTCAAGCAGCCAATGCACGTCACCACTTAGTGTAAAAACCTTAATGCATTAAAATCACTAATAGTGAAAAATGAAATAAAATTTTAAACATTTTTATTTTTAACCGTCGAAAAGTGTATGGACTTATACAATTATTATTAAGATGAATAGTAGAGTTCATTACTTATCGTATATGAAATGAATAATACAGTATGTCCCAGTTAGAGGTGCCACCATTGGGATCTCGAGAACTGTAAGAGATACGATGTCGGTTAAATGGAACTTTTTGTGCGCCTTTGGGAGGCCATCTCAGATGTGCTTTTGTTTCTCCAAAATTTCTTATAGGGCACTAGATAATGACGAAAAACTGAATATTGTTGATTTTTTCTATTTCAAATAACTTCTAAACTATTAATAATTGAGAAAAAAGTTTCAAATATAAAAGATAGATATTTTTATTAACTAACCAGTGGCGTACGAAATAAATTTTTATACCCGTAAATTTTCGAGATATAACACAAACTTATGTTTTTTTAAATGGAACTCATATCTGATTTTAGTCTCAAAAAAATAACTATTTTTTTCTCTTTTCAATGATGCAAGGGTATTATACATTATGTTTTATATTTGTTTTGCTCCTAAAATTTAATTTTTCTCTTTATTTTCCTGAATTTTCTTATTTTCCAAATGAAAAATATTATTATTTTTATTAATTATATTGTATTTGTTCGAAATAATTTGTTTTATGCCTTTATTACTTAATATTTTCATTCTAGACTAATAATTACAAATTACACTATAATGTGCCAAGGCAGACCTGAGACAAAATATTTAATATTTAATATTTAACGAAATAAATTATTTAAATACAAGAAGTGATTTTTAAATAGAAATCTACCAATATTTTCAAAATAATTCTAAATTTAATGCAAAATAAGGAAAAAATAATAATTTTGAAGGCAAAACAAATATAAAACATAATAACCCTTACATCGTTGAAAAGATAAAAAAATAATGATTTTTTTGAGAATAAAATCAGATATGAGTTCCATTTAAAAAAACATAAGTTTGTGTTATATCTCGAAAATTTACGGATATAAAAATTTATTACGTACGCCACTGGTTATTTAATAGAAATATCTATCTTTCATATTTGAAACGTTTTTCACAATTACTAATAGTTTAAAAGTTATTTGAAAAAGAAAAAATCAACAATATTCAGTTTTTCGTCATTATCTAGTGCCCTATGAGAATTTTTGGAAAAACAAAAGCACATCTGAGATGGCCTCCCAAAGGCGCACAAAAAGTTCCATTTAACCGACATCGTATCTCTTATAGTTCTCGAGATCCCAATGGTGGCACTTCTAATTGGGACACACTGTATATAAATAATGTATATCAACGTCATATTATTCGTTTAATTGTTGCTATAGTTGGCAACATGGATAATTTGTATGTTCATCCTGTCAAAGTTATTATTTGAAAAATATTTGTATTGTGTTTGAAACATTTTTGTGCGTTGTAAAGGTCTGTTTATAATAAAGTAATGTTAAACGCAACGTGACTGTTAATGCAAACATAAAATCTGTGAATCTGCCAAAGGTAACACTTCTAATCAATCAGAAGAATTCGGTATATTTCTTTAAAATTCGGCTCACTTTTATTTATTGCCTTTATATGGCATACATAAGTATAAATAAGGTTAGTATTATAAAATAATTTAAATAGAAATGGACAGTGATGAAAATATAGTATTTATTTTGTAGATGTGACAGTTCATGGACATGTCGATAATACAGATTGCAATCTGTATAACATCTTTCATAAAGATTCGAAAACCTCTGCAAACGTACAAGTACATGACGTCACACATCTAGTTACTTTTATTCAATTTTTATTAATTGGCTGCTTGAATGATTTGGGTATATCATAATTTGACAATTAGACACGAATTTCTTTGACATAAACGTCATTTCATAGCACGCGGGCCTCATTATAGCCCGCCGGGCTATAATGAAACGTCAAACCAAATTATAACCTACAATATAAACAATTTAAACAGGCAGCACGAAAAGTTTTTATTACAAATCGAAAATTTGTTATATTCTTTAATGAAAAATGAAAATTAATTTTATGATATTTATATGGAAAGCACGGAGATACACAAAATAAAACTCAAATGACATAACTAATAAACAAACAATAAACTGTTGTTCTCCGCTTTCATAGCAACACTAGATACTGGATGTACGAGGACAAATTCTTTTCGATACAATTTTTCTAACACTCATAATTTGAAAATTTTCGTCCGTGCATAAAGTTTTGTATGTACTACGAGCGTAACGACGTATTTTTATCCCTCGGCTTATGCCTCGGGCTCAAAATCCCGCCGTAGGCCATAAAAGCCTCTTAATACATAAATAACTATTACTCGCGAGTTGCATACAATATTTTTCCTACAACAATAGGTACTGAGTATGAGTGTACAGGATGGAACAAATTTGAGTTCCTTATATGAAAAACTTTTTATTAACCACGCTGCAGAAAATTGATGTAGGTCTTTATGGGCCAACTTTTTGAGACAACTGTAATAGGCACCACTGGAATTTACGATCGTCTTTTATTTTTGAGCTACAGGCTAAAACTTGATTTTCGCTTATTTTGAAAATACTTCATATCTCGCTTATTACGAGAGATACAGAAAAAATGTTTAGATAATTTTTATACTGTTTTTTTTTACATAAAATAACGTGGTGTAATTATATTTTTTCAAAACTTATGCCTCGATTATGGTATGTATTATAGCCCTATAGCGCTTTAACACTTTAAAATTTAAGAATTAAAGTTGAAAACAATTATGGACAAAACTTTAAATATTTACACTTTAACTCTTTAGAATTTAAGTATTAAAGTTTGAAAACAATTATGGTCATGGCTTTAAATATTTACTTACTAAATATTTCTATAAATTTTACAGTGACAAGAACCTCGCTATAAAATTTAATTTAACTTTTTGTAATCAAAAGTCCAAGCGAAAAATGGACAATATTAGAGTTTTTGTGGTTTTATTGTTAAATGAAGATGATGAAGGGTAAAAAATACATATTTTTATAATCGTGCAAATTAGATTAAAATTTCTTACGTAGGAATGAAATGAGAATTGAAAGAAGAATATTAAGGGATACTATGAATCTTTTCGAATATCCCGAAAAAAAAAAATTAATAAAGACTTTCGTTTAAACAAAGTTATAATTTAATTTCATAGTTAATTCTTTCCATTTCTTTGTAATGTTGGGTTTATTATTCTCGTTCTAAACACAGTGGGTTGTAGCATGAATGGTGTTTAAGAGATGACTAAGGAGATAACTAGCAGTGTTTTAGCGCTGTCAATCGTTTATGGATTATTTTAAAGTAAATTACTTCAAATAAATGTTACGGACAATTAATTTTTCTATAACTGCTATTTGAAGTATTTTTTTCTAAAATTATCCATAAACTATTTATAGCGCTAAAACACTGCTAGTCATTTCCTAACTAATCACCCTGAACGTGTTAATCACTTGTTCATGCCACCACCCAGTATCACTTTCCATAGCTCTTATAACTCTTCATATTGTTCAGTAGATGTATTGGCATGCTTTACACGTTTTTTTATTATTTATTAACTAGTATATTAAAGTGAATACGTGATATATTTCATTTTTCCAGGTGCTACGGTGAAAATTTTCCATATTTTGATGTGATAAATATGTTTTATTTTCTAACCTATATGTCACTTTTACAGCAACATAACATAAATGAAGTTAGCTGCTCTATAAAGTGACATTTCGAAGTTAAGAAATTAAATTTAAATGACCGTAATCACAATTCGTTAAATTATTTAAGAATCTCTTTAAGACATCTCTTTAAGTTTAAATTCTATAATTCTTAAAGAGAAGACCATAATCGTGGTATTAATTCTCAAGATATAATAGCAACATAATTTTTTTTTATTAGAAACATATGTTGAAATTAGTCTCATCTTTTTGCTTATTTTCTAATCTTTTCAACGATGTATAACAAGTCTACTTTCTGTTGTTTTAGACATGAATAAAACTTGAATTATTAATTTTTTGGGGTGATCGGTAGTGGGGGGTCTAACGAAATGTTTTTAGGTTATATTTTGACATTTGCATTTGTTTCATGCTTCCGGTTTATGCGATTATGCAAAGAAAACCAAATGCATGATTCAAGTAAGAAAACATTATATATCTCGTCCACAACGGAAAGGAGATGGTTATAGATATAGATGAATTTATTATCATTAAAATAAATAAATAAATATATCATCACGGCATATTACCCATTTCTGGGTGTGCCATTATCTACAACACATGTAGACATCGGTAATGATGACGATATATTTTACCGTGTGGGCGCTTACCAGGCGTCACCTAACGGGCACTCATAGCTGGCGTGGAGAGTGCACCACAGGGGTCACTTTTATGCCATTTAAAATTGGAAATATTTGGCGCCGGTCGGGATCGAACCCGGTTCCCCCAGGTTCGCGACCACGGGACCCCATATCAAATTCTTCATTGTTTGATGAAGAATCTGATTATTGCAATACAGTGTGTCCCATTTAGAGATGCCACCATTGGGATCTCGAGAACTATAAGAGATACGATGTCGGTTAAATGGAACTTTTTGTGCGCGTTTGGGAGGCCACCTCAGATGTGCTTTTGTTTTTCCAAAAATTCTCATAGGGCACTAGATAATGACGAAAAACTGAATATTGTTGATTTTTTCTTTTTCAAATAACTTCTAAACTATTAATAATTAAGAAAAACATTTCAAATATAAAAGATAGATATTTTTATTATCTAACCAGTGACGTACGAAATAAATTTTTATATCCGTAAATTTTCGAGATATAACACAAACTTATATTTTTTTAAATGGAACCCATATCTGATTTTAATCTCAAAAAAATCAATATTTTTTTCTCTTTTCAATGATGTAAGGGTTATTATGTTTTTTATTTGTTTTGCTCCTAAAATTTAATTTTTCTCTTTATTTTCCTGAATTTTCTTATTATTTCACAAAAAAACATTAATATTTTTATTAATTATATTGTATTTGATCAAAATAATTTGTTTTATGCCTTTATTACTTAATATTTTCATTCTAGACTCAAAATTACAAATTACACTATGATGTGCCAAGGCGACCTGATACAAAATATTATAAAAATTTATTTGATACGAGTTTTGAGCAAATTTTTCTAACGAAATAAATTATTTAAATACAAGGAGTATTTCCAAATAGAAATCTACCAATATTTTCAAAATGATTGTAAATTTAATACAAAATAAGGAAAAAATAATAATTTTGAAGGCAAGACAAATATAAAACATAATAATCCTTACATCGTTGAAAGAGAAAAAAATATTTATTTTTTTGAGACTAAAATCAGATATAGGATCCATTTAAAAAAATATAAGTTTGTATTATATCTCGAAATTTTACGGATATAAAAATTTATTCCTTACGCCACTGGTTAGTAAATAAAAATATCTATCTTTTATATTTGAAACTTTTTTCTCAATTACTAATAGTTTAGAAGTTATTTGAAAAAGAAAAAATCAACAATATTCAGTTTTTCGTCATTATCTAGTGCCCTATGAGAATTTTTGGAAAAACAAAAGCACATCTGAGATGGCCTCCCAAAGGCGCACAAAAAGTTCCATTTAACCGACATCGTATCTCTTATAGTTCTTGAGATCCCAATGGTGGCACCTCTAAATGGGACACACTGTAGAGCGACGATTCTTTTAACCATAAAATTTTCTATAGCTGTTAACTTGTGATTAACTGTCAGTTGATATTTAAGGTTAGGAGATTCGTCGCACTTTTCAGCACCCCGTTTCTTTATTCGGTCGCAGCGGCTATCCATCGGATCCATCAGCTATTCATCGTGATGTCCTTTTCAATTTCTGATGGAATTCAGCGCATGAATAGTTGTTGAATAAAGAAACTCGTCCATAACAATGAATTCCACTTATTGTATTTAATTTGTTTACGTGTAGGTGCTGGAGCAGGACCCCCTGGTCGTGCTCCCCAGCAGCCTGCTATGGCACCACAGCAGCCGCAAGTTCAGCCCCCCACGGCTCAGATGCAACAGATGCAATTAGGCGCAGGCGATCAGGCCCAGAGAAGACAGCCCCCGCAGCAAGGTAAAGTATATATTCAAATTATTGGAAAATATAACCCTTGTTTTAATTGTTATTACCTCGTTTCGTTGCTCGCGTTCTGCCAGGCTAGCGCCACAAAGCACCAACACCAATTCGCGATTCAAATTTAGAAATTACTATATACAACCCGTTCGGCAATGACGTTATGAAATAGTTATTTACAATACAAATGCGGAAACAAGAACTTCCGTGCATGAGCCTTTGTTTGAAGTACGAGCGAGCAACGCGAGCGAGTATTTCATTTAGGCGAATGCACGGAAGGTATTTCCGTATAAGTATTGTACAAGATTTTTTGTAACGAACGAATTAATTATAAAACTGTTCTACCTTCGATAGATGTTACGCAGAACATGTCGTCGCATTAAATAGAGCCATCAATTTCACTAACTGTCAGATACAAAATATAAATATATAATAATTATTGCAATACGAAGGAGCATTCTTAAAACTGTATATAATCGATTCAAATACAATTTATTAAATTTAAAATCTTATTTTATTTTGACAGTACATATGTATAGTAGTTTGGTTATAAATTTAGGAACATATCACTGCCTAAAACAAATAAAAGTATGAATACATATTAAATTATCTTTAAATAAAATATATTCTTATACCTCTTAATAATAATAATGTTTTCATTGTATATTAATACCTACTTATACCGTGAGTTTCAGCTAAGATGCAACATTTACTATACTGTTACTAATATATTACCATGGTTACTAGTTATTATATGTACTGCATCGTTCCAGATAAAATGCAACATAGGTTGTCAAACTTGTCAATCTCAAATTAACTTGTCTTGTCATTACTTTTCAAAGATGTTTAGTAAAGAAGAAAAGATTCGAATGGTTACTTGGTACAATGCTGGCTACAGTTTAAGAAATGTGTGTGATATGTTTATCAACTTATTTCCTGAACGTCCTAGACCAAATCCTACTACAGTTTCGAGAATATTTTCAAAATTTAAAAGTGATGGATGTTTGGATAAGAATCATAAGAAGAGGATAAGAACAAAAACTGCGCGGACTGAAGAAAAGAAAAATAATTTACTAAGAGCAATAGAAGAAAATAATCAGCTATCTACGAAAATTTTGGCAAATCAATTAAATATTAGCAAAACTTCCGTATTTAGATTATTAAAAGACGAAAAATTTCATTCTTACCATTTTCAAAAACACCAAGAGTTAAGAAATAATGACCATGAGAAAAGAATTGCCTTTTGTGAGCTACTTTTTGAGAAAATTAATATTGATCCGGATTTCAAGAGCAAAATTTTGTTTACTGATGAAGCTACTTTTTTTACAACAGGAGAAGTAAATTCACAAAATTGTAGATATTGGAGCAGGCATAATTTACATTTATTTAAAGAAAGTAGAACTCAATATCTACTAAAAGTTAATGTTTGGGCTGGGTTAATTGGAGATCACGTTATTGGACCATTTTTTATTAATGGAAATATCAATGGCGAAATATACTTGGAACTGCTGCAAAATAAGATTATACCAAGTTTAAATAATTTGAATCTTAATATGGGTGAAATATGGTTTCAACACGACGGTTGTCCAGCTCACAATCATCGACTAGTAAAAGACTACCTGGATACAATATTTCTCCATCGCTGGATAGGTCGTGGGGGGGGGGAAATTAACTGGCCACCGCGTTCACCAGATCTCTCACCTAATGACTTCTTTTACTGGGGTTTTTTAAAATCTAAAGTATATACGGGAGAAATTGAAGATTTAGAAGAACTTAAATTCAAAATTAGAGAGGCTTCGTCAACAATAACTCCCGAAATATTACATTCTGTATATGAAAATTTTTATAATCGTCTAAATTATTGTTTAATTGTTAATGGTGCAGTTTTTGAAAATTTGTTGTAATTTGTGTTTAAAATATACTGAATTTTTATTGCTACTGTTCTTATTACTATCTTACTTTATTTATAGATCAGTAAATTATGATGACAAGTTAATTTGACATTGACAAGTTTGACAACCTATGTTGCATTTTATCTGGAACGATGCAGTACATATAAAAACTAGTATCCATAGTAATATATTAATAACAGTATAGTAAATGTTGCATTTTAGCTGAAACTCACGGTATATTATCTTTAATATTGTATGCAACATACAGTATGGCCGCCATGTTCATCATTCTGATTCTCGTTACATTAGTTTCTAATAGATGGCGTTAGTAGTATTAAAATGTCAAAATTAGCAATGATTCTGACTTTATTTAAATAATTTTTATTCTTTCAACTAATTTTCCTAAATTATTATGTTCTTATATTAAATTTGTTGTAATGTACAAAAAAATTAAAAATAAAATAGCACTTTTAAGCTACTCGATCAAAGTAGTTTCCATTGAGACACTAGTGCGGGAAGTAAAACAATAGCGCGGGAATATGGCCTTTCAGATTGTGAGTTGGCTGCGGGAAACATTAGTTTCTAGGCAGTGAGTGCGAAAATATTTTTTCGTACTCACTGCCTAGAAACTAATGTTTCCCGCAGCCAACTCACAATCCGAAAGGCCATATTCCCGCGCCATTGTTTTACTTCCCGCACTAGTGTTTCAATGGAAACTACTTTCATCGAGTAGCTTAAAAGTGCTATTTTATTTTTAATTTTTTTGTACATTACAACAAATTTAATATAAGAACATAATAATTTAGGAAAATTACTTGAAAGAATAAAAAATATTTAAATAAAATTAGAATCATTGGTAATTTTGACATTTTAATAATACTAACGCCATCTATTAGAAACTAATGTAACGAGAATCGAGACTGATGAACATGGCGGCCATACTGTATGTTGGACACAATATTAAAGATAATGTATTAAGTAGGTATTAATATACAATGAAAACATTATTATTATTAAGAGGTATAAGAATATATTTTATTTAAAGATAATTTAATATGTATTCATACTTTTATTTGTTTTAGGCAGTGATATGTTCCTAAATTTATAACCAAACTACTATACATATGTACTGTCAAAATAAAATAAGATTTTAAATTTAATAAATTGTATTTGAATCGATTATATACAGTTTTAAGAATGCTCCTTCGTATTGCAATAATTATTATATATTTATATTTTGTATCTGACAGTTAGTGAAATTGATGGCTCTATTTAATGCGACGACATGTTCTGCGTAACATCTATCGAAGGTAGAACAGTTTTATAATTAATTCGTTCGTTACAAAAAATCTTGTACAATACTTATACGGAAATACCTTCCGTGCATTCGCCTAAATGAAATACTCGCTCGCGTTGCTCGCTCGTACTTCAAACAAAGGCTCATGCACGGAAGTTCTTGTTTCCGCATTTGTATTGTAAATAACTATTGAACTGTCATATTTGTTTTGCAGTCACAATTGTTCTAAACTTATAAAACTTAACCACAGAATACATTTATACAGAACCGACACTCCTTGTTGGCACCATAGTTGTTGCGATTTTACGTTTATGACCTTGAACTTTAAATTTGTTGGCAAATTTAAGCGCGAAATTTAAATTATTTTAAATAGTAAAAGAAAAATTAGAACATAAAAGTACTAAAATTTTAATTTTATTAACGAATTAAAAAGAAATCAGATAAAATAATCATATAATTATATTTTTATTAAACAAATACCTGAATTTTACAAATTCATTTTCTCTATCTTTGATGTGGGAAACACAAACGTCAGACTCGAATATGTCCCATATATCCTTCTCCATCAAATCTCCTCTTCCTCAGGCCTTGAGCCACATTTTACACCTATATTTATTAAGTGAATATACATTTTACTTGATATCAGGGTTGCCAGATGTAAAAAATTAAATAATCGTACTATTTTCCAAAATAATGGTATTTTCAATTAAAAAAATCGTACAATATAATCGTAATTTGGAAAAGAAAAATCGTACTTACGAAATTGAATGTAAAAAAGAATTATACACAAAAATATTTATAAACGTATTTATTAAAGAAAATGATTTTATTTTTATAAAATAAAAAAAAATATTGTCCGATTTTCAAAAAAGTTTAAGCTAATCCACATTTTTGGATTAGCGAATTCTACTCTAATTTTGACAGTTTATATCTTAAAATATAGTCTATTATATTCCTAGTATCTACCTTTTTTTGATAATATTATGAAGATTAAATTTTAAATACCGGAATAGGAATCGGGCTGCAAAACATAAAAACAAACCACATAAACACTTTTTTACCTATCACTACTCATAGTAGTACAGTCACAAACTCACGCGCACACGCAATCGTGATTTTGGGCATGCGGCATTAGCAATATTCACAAGTAAAAATAAAGAAAATCAAATAATAAAAAAAATCGTATTTCAGGCCAATGAAATCGTACATCGTACAATTTTTAAAATAATCGTACGAAATACATTATAATCGTACATCTGGCAACCCTGCTTGATATGGAAGTCGTTTTGCATTACTTACATTTCTGGATCTTTCGGAAACGAAAAAAAACTTACATTTCCCTATCTCCATTTTTTAAATCTACTTATACAGTCCTTATATGAACAAACAAGTCCTCCCGATTCTACTTTCTTCATATCTATCCATTTCATTAGAAACTAACACCACTTCTAAAATTCACAAACAGTTCACAAAATGACATATGTCAAAAGTGAGAAGACGTGTTCGATTTGTTTGAATTAGCCATGACCCTAAAATACATGGACGTGACAAGCTGAGACAATTGCTCCTCCAGAATATGTGAAATATAATGATTTTCTTTATGATAACGATTTTTCCTATCGTTTGTTGAAAAAATAACATATTTGTTCGTATTAGAAATCAATTTGTGTGTCTCAATATACTTTTATTATTGACACCTAACGGAAAATGTTCACGTCGAGATAATGAAAAGAACAAAGAATCGTAAGATACGAAGATATGCCGAAAAAATCTGATTTTATCCGATTAGCCCTTTAAATTTGTTGGCATACTCTTTCTCTCTCTAATTTTCGTTTCTCTCTCTGACTGTCGCTTCTGTATAAATGTTTATTCTGTGACTTAACCACAGATTCCTGAGGCTAAAATAAGACGTTTTAACTAAACTTGTTTCTACCGGAAAGTGTACCATTTAGCCAGAATTCTACTTCAAAGTTGTTCGAAAAAAAATTAATTTTGCTTATAATAACAGAACGCTTTATACGATTTGGATGAAATTTGGTATGACTGTTCGTATGGTTATGATATCTTTTAAGATGATACTTGTTATTATTAGTGAACCACTAGTGTATGAAACTTAGGTGTCCCAACATTGATTAGACCGTAACTTTTTAATGGCCATGTCGATAACGTAAAATTATTTTTTTCAGAAAGATACATTCAGTAGTAAACTTTTCTCACTCTGTGTAATTTGTGATATCTGTTACGGTTCAGACAGAAAAAAAATAAAACCTGAGTGACTGCAGCGTGAATTTTTTTAAAATAAATTTAATCTAGCAGTCTGTCCAAATGTCAAACAAGTAATTTCTAATGACAGTAACAATTGTTTATGGGTTGACAAAATTTTCTTCGCAATATTCTAATAGTTATTTATTCGATTGCGCCTTAAGGGCTCGTGCCTTAAACAAAGCTGTCGCGCTGTAAAATACTTCACGCACAAGAATTGTATCAAATTTTTTGGCCGACGATAATGAAAATCACTTTTTTTAATGAGATAGGTTGTACTTCTGGAAAGGGTTAGTTTAAAATACAAGGGTTAAGTCAATTTCCAAATTTGATTTTACTTACCTTCATTAGAGTACTTCTTCTAGCGAAAATTTATTTGTAATAATAGACGTTGTTTATGACTGATAATATATTTATTTGCTCATGTTTCTTAATAAATAATAGGTAGGTGTCGATATTTGACATTTCAGCAATTTTCGCCTCGCGTATTTGACAGGTATATCGATCGGTGACTATGTCGGTAACGGCGGATTTTTACAATAATGACAGATGCCGCTGTCACGATTTTGGTTTATATAAATTAATTTTAAATATAGGAAATGTTAAAGTAAAAAAATAACTTATGTAGGTAGTACTTTTTTACATGAACTTTATTATAGTAAAGATGATTTCTTTTCTAAATGCCCATAAACGTCCAGTGTATTTTGATTATTTTACCGCATAGTTACACAAGTTACAACACAGTGGCTGGTAGTGCGAGCTCGGTTTTAACTAAAACGCTGTTTTAAGAAATGTCAAATTTCACTATTTAATAATAAAAATAAATAATATCAAATTTATCAAAATATGATTTTAAAGCAGAACATAGTTTGTATTCAAACAAATATTTTTTAAAAAATCGTTCTTTAAACATAAGGGTGAAATTACATTTTGAAATTTTAATTTGACATTTCTAAAAACAGCGTTGTAGTTAAAAGTTAAAACTGAGCTCGCACTACCAGCCAATAAGCGTAAAATGTAGGTTACACTTGCTCTGTATACAATTGTAAAGTTCCCATTACACTTCAGGAGGGCAAAAAATTAGTAACATTCGTTTGTTCGGCTTATAGTATTTTACTACCGTTATTATAAATATGACGAATAAATATCTTTACTTACTCTTAAACAGTTGAGAAGATTAACAACTCATTACTGTCATTAAAAATTAAATGTATGGCATTTGGACAGACTGCTAGATTAAATTTATTTTTAAAAAATTCACGATGCAGTCACTCAGGTTTTATTTTTTTCTGTATGAACCGTAACAGATATCACAAATTACACATAGAGAGAGAAAAGTTTACTATTGAATGCAATAATAACAAGTATCACTTTAAAAGACGACTTATAACCATATGAACTGTCATACCAAATTTCATCCAAATCAAATAAAGCGTTCTGTTATTATAAGCAAAATTAATTTTTTTTCGAAGAACTTTGAAGCAGAATTCTGGCTAAATGGTACACTTTCCGGTAGAAGCAAGTTTAGTTAAATCGTCTTATTTTAGCCTCAGGAATCTGTGGTTAAGCCATGTCTCCCTATTTTAGAGACACCTGTATATCACCACCGCTTGCTTCTCTTAATTTATCATGCAACGCAAGATAATAGTCAACACTTTATATAAAAATAACTAATACCGAATGAAGGCACAAAACTTAATATTGTAACCCCATTTATAATTTATGAAAACATCCTAATGGTATAATCGCTTTCGTGTGCAGCTCGCGCAGCAGGCCCCGCTCCTTCTAAAGGTCCTGGCGGCGATGAATTCGCGCTGGCCAAACGTAAGGACATGCGCCAGGGTGGAACACTAGGCAAACGCTTCATGGTGCAAACCAACCACATGGAATTGAAAATCAAACCGAAATCTGATATTGCCATCCATTATGATGTCACTATCGATCCTGACAAGCCCAAGAGAATGATGAGGGATGTTTGGGAGGAGTTTCGGAGGGTTTATCTGCCCAATATGTAAGTTCAAATGCACTATTAACCAAAAATATCTATGTCACATTTATGTTTTTTTGCTTTAATGCCTGGTATCACCATTGCCGAATAAATTCACAAATAGTTATCTGACGAATAATGCAGGATTTCTATTCGCTAGTGAAATAGATCAATATGACGTCTAGCGGCGAAAATATAAACTAGTACATGGTAGTAAGTCGAGGTAGCGGTGAACGCATCGTTTCTATAACTTATTTAACAAATAAATCACGAATGGATTGAAATTTGCAGGCTATACTTAAGAGCCGACCGTTTTTACATGCACTGAATAAATTATTTAAATTTGTGAAACCAAGCTTTGTCAATAATAAATATATTTATCTGTAAAAATGTCAAAATCTAAAATTGCAACAAAATATGGTTAAACATCACTCAATTTTGTAGATTTTATTTGACAACTGACAGGCGATATTTGTTTCGTTTCTGTGAAATAGGTTTATATTCTGACCAATCAAAGGGTAGAATTTATATATCCCTAACTAAACCAACGCTATTCTTACGTGAAATAAAGCATAATAATAAAATCTAAAACTTCAACACGTTTTAGTTGCGTTTAATCTATGTACGTCATTAGCACGCAGAAATCCAGAAATAATTAATTTCCATAATTTTCCGAAAACAAGAACCTAAATTCTATAGAAAAATTTGAAATAGTTGGTAGACGAAAGTTGTGCATTCATCTTTTAAAAATGGGAAAGGAACCGAGTAAAAATAATGCTTGCTCCTTGCATTTTGTAAAGCAAGATTATATTTTGCCAGGTATAACTACAAGATAATAATTACTTAGTGTCTTTATTAAAATACTTCGTAATGAAATCTAAACTTGTAGACCAGCCTACACAAAGATGACAATAAAATAATAGTACTTATCTCTCCATTAATCTACCAAAGACTGTAATAATGCAGTACTATGTAGATTCAAGAAAACAAAGACTCGAATCATGTAAATTCAAAATTCGAGAGAATGTTGAACATAATTTTTATATGAAACGGATTAGTTCTCAAAATTCAAAATGTTATTCATACTAGAAACATTATTTTTATTTAATATTAACTATAATATTAATATTATTTTGTATTTAAAACGCCGCAGTATATAAGAATACAATTGCGGGAAACGAAGCATCTACCTTAAACCGGCCATATTGTTACGTCACGCGCTAAGCTCCTCCTCTTCTTCACTCGCGAATAGCGTAAGCCGTAACATACCATGACGTAACGTAACGTACTGTGACGTAACGTACTGTAGCGTAACGTAACGGACCGTGACGTAAAGAATAAAACAATGCAAACAAATGTGATGATGTATCGTATTAAAATCCCAAAAATCGCCAACTTTTATCTTTCTATGTTACGATACGTTGTGATATTACAAAAGTGATTTCTGCCATGTGCTATACAGGTGTCTCAATAAGCTTGCTCACTATTGATAACTTTTTTATTTGAAGAGGTACGAGGTTGGTTAAATGATCAAAATTGTGCCATTTTATATTAGAAAATTGGTCATGTAGGCAAAATAAAAATTGTCAGCGGTTCTCAAAATTTGGGACAATATATATATTTTTTAAATAGAACCATATATTTTTTATTCTCTTATTGGAAAGAGTATTTTTTTTTCTCTTTTCAATAAGGTATTGTTGTTTATGTACAATTTTTTCAAATAAACGAGTTATGTACGATTAAAAATTTAAATTTTGTAAACTATTTCATTAGTTTTTTAGTCAAATAAGCCATGGAAACAATTGATTCTTTATAAATATACACACACATATATTTATTATATTGGATGGATCCGAGACTTGAGAGAGAGAGAGAACATACAGAGGAGAGGAGAGAGAGGGAGAATTTGTTTGACGTTTAATAATTTCTCCCGTAAAGTTCTCTGTGTTTAATAATATTTAATAACTTTACAAATGAAGAAAAGTTAGATATGATCTTGCTATATGGAAAGTTATATAATTTGAATATTTTCTTTAATTGTTTTGTTATTACTGTAAAATAAATTAATAAAATAATAATTTTATAAAAGACAATTGTTTCCATAGTTTACTTGACCTAAACTAATAAAAGATAATTTTTATCTTTAAACGTAAATAACTCGTTTATTTGGAAAAATTGTACATAAACAACATTACCTTATTGGAAAGAGAAAAAAATACTCTTTCCAATAAGATGATAAAAAATATATAGTTCCATTTAAAAAGTATATATTCTGTCCCAAATTTTGTCTACATGACCAATTTTTTAATATAAAATGGAACAATTTTGCTCATTTAACCAACCTCGTATTTCTTCAAATAAAAAAGTTACCAATAGTGAGCAAGCTTATTGAGACACCCTGTAGTCTGTTTTTATGTAGCTAATACAGTGTGTATCAAGTTAATGGAATATTGCATTTTATTCATGTATGTGCAAAGTTACACAAAAATGTGTATAAGATATTTTGTAAGGCATAGAGGGGGACACATTTTGGCAAAACCACTTTTATTTTAAAACCAGTTGTACTCAACTTATGGATCAATGTTGTATTTTTTTAAATTGCATTATATATTTTTTATTAACTCATTACATAGGGAATTTTCTTCAGAATTCAATAATTAAATAATATCATATTCTTACATTGCGAAAATTTTGATAAAAATCAATTCAAAGTTAGTATTTCATTTCTATTTCAAAAATTTTGAGTAGGCTAAGCAAACATTCAACTATTAAAAGAAAAGAAAATTATTTGTCATTTTCATATATCATTGTTACAAATTATTAAATTAGTTATTTGAAATGTTCCAAAATTCGTTATTTTTTATTTCGAGTGATTATTATTTGGTCTTCTTTAATTAGGATAACTTTTTGCAAATAAATTGCATGCTTGAAATACATTTTGATGGGTCTCACATCAATATATAAAATAATTTATCAGCTCGATTCACAAAAAAGTTTAAGTTAATCCTCATTTTTGAATTAGCGAATTCTACTCTAATTTTTACTGTTTATATGTTAAAATATAGTCTAATCTATTCCTAGTATCTACCTTTATTGATAATATCATGAAAATTAAATTTTAAATATCGGCATAGAATAGAATTCACTAATCCAAAAATGAGGATTAGCTTAAACTTTTCTGTGAATCGGGCTGTAAAAGTATTTGTTAAATCTGCTGCCATTATTAAATTAATTATTTGTCAGCTCCGGTGGCTCAATGGTCAGAGCGACGTCTCTTAGTCGTGAGAGCGCTCGGGGTTCTGGGTTTGAATCCCACAAACTAAGGCATGGATGTTTGTGTATGTGAACCTACTCAGTCATTGGGATTTAATACTGTTGAGAAACTATAAAAGAAAAAAATCTGATGTGGCCAACACAAAACCTCCCGCTATTTAATTTTTATTAATTTAAATACATACCTCCGTATTTACTAACTGTTCCATTGCATAAAACTATTGCTTTATTTACTATTTTCTTTTTAAAATGTCACTATTATTAATTTGAAGTGATTAGTTTTTTGAGAGTGACATTTACTGTCAGTTACATTCATTTGGGACTAATAAAAAAAATTATTTTTAAATTTATCTGTAAAATATATAGAAAAAGTTGTGACGATGTGATCTGTCACAAGAATATTAGTTCAAACCGCTTTTGCCGCGCTCTCCTTTTTCACGCGACGCTGAAAACTTTTCTTTGCTATGCCGGCCGTAAAGTACACCGTTTACATTAAGTACGAGCGTAATATCTCAACTAGAAGTCCGCGTTCCATTTTATTCCAAATTTTGGTTAAAATCCCACGTGCTCTTTTGATTCTCGAACATTCGCAAAACAAGCTAAAGCCTGAATAGCCAGCCTCCGGCTATAAAAGCCGCGCCGCCGAGATGCGAAATATAGTATTCTTCCGATGCAGATTTCGACTCCAAAGACATCAGCCGGACCCGCAGAAATCTCTAGGTGAGAAACCGTGGTTTTTTTTTGATCTCCCGCCGTGAGCTCCCCGCGGGTTTGTTTTATTGTTTTTGCCCATCGTCGTGGCTCGTTGCGTGACTCAGAGCGTCGAACATCGTAACACTGGTAGCGTGTAGACCACCAGCGTCTTTGGGAGACGCACCTGAGCAACACCAGGGTCACCGCCGCCGTCCGTACACCTAAAGTATAGTTTGTTTCGCGAGCATCGTCGCTTGTAGTGGCCCGTTGCGAGACCAACCGCCTTAGCACTTCGACGTCGCCGGCGTGTAAACCCGGGCGTTGCCGTCGCCAAGGTGCATGACTAAGCAGAGCTATTACAAGTGACCCGACGCCACCTCGCCGACGTCACATCCGTATTTCACCCCTATTAGTGGCCTGTTGTGAGATTAACCTCTTTAGCGCCTCGACGCCATCAGGTGTTGACGCCAATAAGGTGCGTGACCGTCCAGGGCTATTACCGACCGACGACGCCGTCCCGACGCCGGGCGTCGTTTTTGAGAAAACCCCCGATTCGGATCCTCCTCGGTATAAGGAAGCGCCGGGCGTCGTTTTCGAGAAAACCGCACTTTGAAAAACCACTCATCGGAAACAAGTTTAGCTCACCGCCGCCAAGCGTCCTGTCGCATCGACGCCGCGACGCCGGGCGTCGTTTTGTGGATGAGCCTTCTTTTCACTTCTACGTACCGGGAAACGCGCCCACATCACCGTATTTACAAAATCCCGCAGTATAGTCACCGGTAAAGCAAGTCTACACTATTCTGAGACATCCTACCTCACCGACACCGCGACGCCGAGCGTCTTTTTCCGGAAAACAAAACTTTTGGACTCCGTACTTCAGGGCTTCGTAAACCCCACCGTATCCGGTCAACTTTCCGCTATCCAGCCGACGCGACGCCAAGCGTCGTCTTTCCCGAATACCCCGTTTCCGTCTTAAATAAAAAGTCACTTGGAACGCCTAGCCATAGGGGACCTCTTGTACTCAAAATTGGAATAATAAACCAGCCTTTCTACCAACGCTATTGTTTTCTTTCACTATTTGAACCTTGTCTCCAAAGCAGCTACCGAACCGTTGGCGCCCGAGCAACTAAACGCCAACATTCTTACACGTATACGAAAATACGTTACAAAGTATTAATGTATTCCTGTAGAAAATTCAATAATCTTTAATTTTCATACGACATAAAATGCGATAAAATGGCATTTAATATTTAATGATATTTTTTGTAGAAAAACCATTATGAGCTTCAGGTAAAGTGCCATTTCCGGTTATCCGATTTGCACCAAAATCTAATGGCTTCTTTTCATATTACACATACACACACACACACATGATACATACATACATACAGACATATACACACACACATACATACACACATACATACAGACATCATCGTGAAAAGGTTAAAATTGAATTCTAGGGACCTTAAAACGTGGTCATTTACTAAAATCCCGGTATGTGATTTTTAGCACGATCCCTATACCTCCCTTACCAAGGATAACGGGAGGTAAAATTCTAACTTAAAAGATATTAGTGAAAAGACGTCTTAAAATTGACCAATCAGTGTCCTACACCTTTAACGCGTGTTTGCCGTAATTTTACGTTACTAGGGTTGTATACAAATCAAATCTTCTTTAAAATGTGAGGGCGACTGTAGTTTTCGAAAAATGTCAGCGTCAAATTAAATTTGACAAGGTGAATAAAAACAGACAAATTCTTACCATGTATTCAGCCGCTGACTACTTGAAAATTATTATAATTTTCGGAGAATGTGGACAATAATATTTCCGTTTAACACTTTTAACACAGCTGCTACAACACGTTGCACTGTACGATATAAATGATGATCTCGGATGACACCTTTGCTATCCTAAATTTGTTGACAGTGAAAAGTCAACTCTAAAGTGTCAAAATTACAGTGTCAAAATTACAGTAAGTCAAACAAATTTTGTAACTCAGTAGTAGTATTTTTAAAAGCTAGCAACCAGTTTTATTTTGTAATAATATCATGACACCTCAAGATATCCTTCCGGGATTGGTGGATTAAAAAGTCTTGTAACTCCGTTATGCAAGCAGCCGCAAATTATTTTCTTCTATTTGTTGGCAACCTATTGTCGTCGGCAAGTGCCAGTTTCGTCTTGGGCGCGAGTTGTGAGACACATATAAATAAACATATTTGTATTTCCAGTGCGATAGCCTTCGACGACGTAAAGAACGCCTACTCCCCGACTCGCTTCAACGACCTAGGTGGCGAAGTCACCATCTGTGAAGAAGGCCGCGATAAAAAGTACTCCGTTATCGTGAAAGCGGCAGCCGAAGTGAATCTCAGGGCTCTTTTCACGTACATGGAATCGGGCGGACGTTTGCCCATCCCGCAAGATGCGTTACAGTGCATTGATATAGTGCTCCGCAACGCGTCAGCCTTGAAGTTTGTCCGAGTGGGAAGGAGTTTCTTCTCTGCGCCCAGAGAAGGGACGGTGGTAAAACTGGGGGATGGGTTGGAGCTGTGGCATGGGTTTTTCCAGAGCGCGATTATTGGATGGAAACCGTTCCTTAATGTCGACGTGGCCCATAAAGGTAAATAAAATACATTTCCAGAGATTAGATCTTTTCTTATTTACAAGACAGAATACTTTCTGTTCATTTTCTTGGCCATAGTTCATACTCTTTTACTACCACTTCTGGTGTACCACAGGGTTCCAATTCAGGTCCATTACATAAATGATTGAGAGTGGATTGGATGGTGTACATATTGGTGAAAGTATTGTGCCTGCGTTAGCGTATGCGGATGATGTAGTTGTCTTAAGTGAAAATGAAGAGCAACTGAGAAGAATGATAGAGAGAATAAACGAAGTTGGAAGAAGTATGAATTTAATGTTGAATGTTGATAAATCTAAGGTGTTAGTATTTGAAAGGAGTGAATTAATGACTGAGTGCAATGTATTTATTTAGTATTTATTTATTTTGACTATTTTACATTTATACAATGTTTATAGTACGTCAGAAACATTTGGCAATAAAAATAGATTATCAAATACTTATTTCAAAATACATAATCATTGGTCGATTGTGTCAAAAAAAACAAGTACAATATTAAACAAAGTAAGTAACAATGTAAGTAGTATCACGTAAAGTGAAATGAAAGTGATAAAATACAAATGTAAAATAATAAATATTTGAGAGTAGTTGAATTTGAGCTTATTCACTCATAGTATCGTAAGTATATTTAACCAAAATCAATAAAATTGGATTTTAAATATTCCTCAGTTGTATAAAAACAATTTCGCAATAAAAAATTTTTAACTGCTAATTTAAAGGCTTTATATTTTAGATTTTTAATTCTGGAAGGCAAAACATTATAGTAATCTAGATTTAAGGTGTTATTTAATGATTTTTGTAATCTCAAGAAAGGTTTTCTTATTAAATTTATAGATCTAGTGTTATAAGTGTGCACATCTCCATTTTTTAACATATTATCTTTATTTTTATGAATATCAATGAGTGTCTGGAAAATAAATAGACAAGGTAACGACAAAATTTTCAAATTAATAAAAGCTTCTTTACAGTGGTCTCTAAAAGATAAATTATAAAGAATTCTAACTGCTTTCTTTTGCAGCCGAAATATTTTAATAGAGTTTGGCGAGTGACCCCATAAAAGAATATCGTAAGATAAAACAGAATGAAATAATGAAAAATAAACCATTCTCAAGGTAGATTTATCAATTATAGAGTTTAGTCTACGTAGCAGAAAAATAATTCCTGACAGTTTCTTACTTATGAATGAAATATGAGAAGAACCATTTAGTGTTGGTTCTAAATGCATTCCAAGAATTGAAACAGGATCATTATTAATGAAATTACGATTATTTGAGAGAATTATTTTTTGAGTTTTATCTTTATTCAAAAGTAAATTATTTGCTGCAAACCATTGTTCAGCTTTACGAATTGCGCTATTATTAGCATCAGTAAGATTTTCATAATTTGAATCACCTGTAATTAGTGAGGTGTCATCTGCAAATAAAACACTTGTAATCGGATCCATATAGTTACTAAAATCATTAACATATATTAGAAAGAAAAAAGGCCCTAAAATAGAGCCTTGAGGCACACCGTACTCTATTTTTTTAAAATCTGATAAGGTACCATCAAAAGAGACACACTGTACGAGGTGTGTTCAAAAAATATCGCGAATTTTGTGTTTTTTCAAAAATTATTTATTTATTCATGAATATCTATTTTGTCCCCTTCAAAGTAATCCCCATGAGATATTATACACTTGTGCCAACGGTTTTTCCAATCTTCAAAGCACTTCAAAAAATCATTTTTTTTTATCTTGTTCAGCTCCTCCTTCGATGCCGTCTTTATCTCGTCAAGCGTAGCGTAACGTCGTCCTTTCATGGGCCTCTTCAGTTTAGGGAACAAGAAAAAGTCACAGGGGGCCAGATCTGGGGAATACGGTGGCTGCGGCATCATTAGTGTGTTGTTTTTGGCTAAAAAGTCGCGCACAAGCAACGATGTGTGAGCAGGGGCGTTATCGTGGTGCAAAAGCCAATTTTTGTTCTTCCACAAATCCGGGCGTTTCTGGCGGATTGCTTCGCGCAAATTGCGCATAACTTGCAGGTAATATTCCTTATTGACCGTTCTACCCTGTGGCAAGAACTCATGATGCACCACGCCCCTGCAATCGAAGAAAACTTACAGCAAAACTTTCACATTCGACCGAACTTGGCGCGCTTTTTTCGGTCTTGGTTCGTGCGGCAGCTTCCATTGAGATGATTGAACTTTGGTTTCCACGTCATAACCATAAACCCACGATTCGTCACCAGTTATGACCCTCTGGAGTCCAACATCTCATTAGCAATGTTCATGCGATGCTGTTTTTGGTCGCAATTGAGCAATTTTGGTACAAATTTCGCGGCGACCCGTCTCATGCCCAAATCATTGATAAAAATCGAATGGCACGAGCCAATCGATATGTTTAGGTCCTCAGCAACTTCTCTAACGGTGATTCGACGATTGGCCAATATCATTTTCCCCACTTCATTAATTTTTTCGTCTGTTGTTGAAGTGCTCGGGCGTCCGGCACGCTTTTCGTCGTTCACATCTTCTCGGCCTTCTGAGAACATTTTGTACCACCGATAAACGTTGCTTTGGTCCAAGGTAGCTTCTCCGTATGCCACAGTCAACATTCGGAATGCATCCGCGCACTTAATTTCGTTTTTCACACAAAATTTGATACAGGTTCTTTGTTCCATTTTTTTGAATAGGTAAAAATCGAAGACGATCCAAAACACGTGCAAGCAAAGCAAATGGCCGAGCTTGTCGACATAAGTGAGAGACATGAGTACCAACATAAAGCCAAAAAAAGATCGAAATTCGAATATACGTAACCCGCGAAAATTCAAAATTCGCGATAGTTTTTGAACACACCTCGTACTCTATTTTCTAAATAAGACTTGATAATATTTAAAGCCGGTCCTGTAATACCATAATATTCTAATTTATGTAAAAGTAATGCATGATTAACGCAATCAAATGCCTTTGACAGGTCACATAAATTAAGTGCCATATGTTTACCTGCTTCAAGGTGTGTTGGTGAATGGAGTAAAACTGGAGCAGGTGAATGAGTTTGTATATTTGGGTAGCATGATGTCGAGGGATGGACGAATTGACCGTGAAATTGATAGGAGGGTGAGTGCGGGATGTAAGGTAATGGGTGCTCTGGGTACGTTTGCTCGTAACGTAAACGTATCTAGAGAAGCTCGGTTAAGTGTATATAATGGAGTGCTGGTGCCTGCTTTGATGTTTGGAAGTGAATGTTTGGCATGGACGAGAAAGCATAAAAGGAAAGTGACTGCTGTGGAAATGAGGTATTTACGTGGTGTTTGTGGGTATACGAGGTGTGTTCAAAAACTATCGCGAATTTTGAATTTTCGCGGGTTACGTATATTCGAATTTCGATCTTTTTGTGGCTTTATGTTGGTACTCATGTCTCTCACTTATGTCGACAAGCTCGGCCATTTTGAATGTTCACTTAATTGTTGACAGCTGCTTTGCTTGCACGTGTTTTGGATCGTCTTCGATTTTTACCTATTCAAAAAAATGGAACAAAGAACCTGTATCAAATTTTGTGTGAAAAACGAAATTAAGTGCGCGGATGCATTCCGAATGTTGACTGTGGCATACGGAGAAGCTACCTTGGACCAAAGCAACGTTTATCGGTGGTACAAAATGTTCTCAGAAGGCCGAGAAGATGTGAACGACGAAAAGCGTGCCGGACGCCCGAGCACTTCAACAACAGACGAAAAAATTAATGAAGTGGAGAAAATGATATTGGCCAATCGTCGAATCACCGTTAGAGAAGTTGCTGAGGACCTAAACATATCGATTGGCTCGTGCCATTCGATTTTTATCAATGATTTGGGCATGAGACGGGTCGCCGCGAAATTTGTACCAAAATTGCTCAATTGCGACCAAAAACAGCATCGCATGAACATTGCTAATGAGATGTTGGACTCCAGAGGGTCATAACTGGTGACGAATCGTGGGTTTATGGTTATGACGTGGAAACCAAAGTTCAATCATCTCAATGGAAGCTGCCGCACGAACCAAGACCGAAAAAAGCGCGCCAAGTTCGGTCGAATGTGAAAGTTTTGCTGACAGTTTTCTTCGATTGCAGGGGCGTGGTGCATCATGAGTTCTTGCCACAGGGTAGAACGGTCAATAAGGAATATTACCTGCAAGTTATGCGCAATTTGCGCGAAGCAATCCGCCAGAAACGCCCGGATTTGTGGAAGAACAAAAATTGGCTTTTGCACCACGATAACGCCCCTGCTCACACATCGTTGCTTGTGCGCGACTTTTTAGCCAAAAACAACACACTAATGATGCCGCAGCCACCGTATTCCCCAGATCTGGCCCCCTGTGACTTTTTCTTGTTCCCTAAACTGAAGAGGCCCATGAAAGGACGACGTTACGCTACGCTTGACGAGATAAAGACGGCATCGAAGGAGGAGCTGAACAAGATAAAAAAAAATGATTTTTTGAAGTGCTTTGAAGATTGGAAAAACCGTTGGCACAAGTGTATAATATCTCATGGGGATTACTTTGAAGGGGACAAAATAGATATTCATGAATAAATAAATAATTTTTGAAAAAACACAAAATTCGCGATATTTTTTGAACACACCTCGTATCTCTCTACTTTATAATAATTTAATTTCAGGCTTTCCAACGGATCAACCCGTGATCGATCTCTTCGAAGATTTCAGCGACCAAGGTCGCAACCGTCCTAGGGCTTTGGACATCGACAAAGCAAACCGTTTCCTCAAAAGTTTAAAAGTGGAATACGCGATGCCGAGACAAGTCGGCACCAGGAAAACTTACCGAGTGAACGAATTAGTTCAACCGCCAGAACAAGCTATGTTTGTCCATGAAGACAAGCAAATCAGCGTTTTTGAGTACTTCAGAAGGGTTAAAGGATATACGATTAAATATAAGCATTTTCCGTGCTTGTGGGTGGGATCTAGGGAGAAAAAAGTGTATTTACCGCCAGAGTTGTGCAAGATTGTCAAGGGACAGGTATGTGTTATCTTCTAACAATTATTTGCTTGCCTACATTATTAATTTAATAGTGGGATTCTGAAACTCGGCGTTAATTAACTTCTGTCGTTAACGTGAATTAACGACGATTTTGACACTTGTGGTATATTGAAACTCAGCGTTACTTAAAGTTAACGCCGCTGACCGGCGTTAATTCACACTGGGAATATTGAAGCGTGAACGTCGAAACGGTGGTTTACATGTGTGTTTTATGGTATGAATAGCCATAGTATTTTTTGTGTACTGCTTTAGACACTTTGCAAAATGTATTTCATTAGCACAATTAACATAACCTTGCAATATAAAATTTTCAAATTACAAACAACAGTATCAAGTTTAGAATGGGGGATTACACCATTTTTTTTTTATAATTTCATCTGAAAATGTTAGGAAAACTAAGACTATTGATGAAAATCCGGTGAAAAAATTCCTATTAATAAGCGAGTTATGGTCTCCCGAATTTTGAAAAGATTGACGTGACGTCACATTTATGTGTTTTTATATCAAACTGTTTTCATCATGGACCTAAATGTTCTTGAAATATATGCTATTTTAAGTCATATTTACATAAAAAATAAATGAATATTATACTACTGTATAAGTCTACATACTTTATAATGGGGTCCTATACCATAGTCATATTTTAACTATCTTAAATAAGAAGACGAAAATATACATAAATTAATGAGTATTAGTGAAAAAATTTTCTTTAAATATTGACTAGGTCACAAACTACAAGCGATTAAAGCTGAGTACTAATTGGGCATGACGTGTTAGGTACTAAGAATTTGATTGGTCGCCTGATTTTAAAAAGGATATTCGCGCGTCTGTAGCGGTCACCTTTATAAGAATATGAAATGTCATGTTGTTCTATAACCTAACAAAACATTTAAGAATTTTGTGTTTGACGAATTTGTTTAATTATAACATCTAGTAATATTAACAATAATAATATATTTATAATTAAATCAATTTGTAATATTAATTAAATTAATAATATTTATTAAATTAATATTGAAACTTCAAAACAGGCAAACACTGGCGCCATCTGTCGTCATACTTTGTGTAATAATATTGTCAAACTGTTTCAATGTTCTGTAATTTATTAGGAAGAAATCCTTGTTAAATGCTTATTATTTATGTTATTTATACTTAATAATAATTTCTTCATGAATATAACGTATAAGTTTTCATATAAAAGCATTTCAGCTATGCAAACATGAAAAAAATTGTTCCCTCTATAACTAACAGCTTGTCCCATTGTTTGTCGATCACTTGTTAGTACCTGATACGTCACGCATCAAATTCTTAAACTTTAAAAATTCATATCTCGCTTATTACGTAAAATTTTTAAGTCGCGTTTGCTCTAAAAATTTTATTTTATCCTGTTCTTACAGAAAAAAAAAATGGTATAGGACCCCATTACAGGTGTATTTAAATTATTAAAATTAATGCAAGAAATTTATGTTAAAATAAAAACTGTTTGGAAACTGTAGTACCGGAATGTTAGCCCCTCCTTTCGAATTTGAATTTCTTAACTTCCATTGGTAGTAATCCCCACCTCCTAACACGCTATTTGTTATGCATGTACAGGCGGTTTCTCGGTCGCCAATCAAAATATTTTCATATTAGTGTCGAAGCGCTATAACAAAAAACCCTTTATTTCCGAAATATCTCAATTATACCATTTTATTTTTTTTTTTTATTAATATTCGTTATTCAGCATATACATTCGTAATTTTTTACTATTTTCCTTTAATTCGATTGAGCCGTAATCCCCCATTATCGGTACAAAATGCAACACAGAAAATAACTACTGAACCCGAGGATGTATCTATGAGGAAAAGTCAAGTGAAGAAAAGCAATTTTATGTTACTTGCAAAAATTGTAAAATGTTTTGACTGTAATAATCAATTATGTTTTAATACAACAATAAATACTTTCAAGGAAAGTGATTTTTTTAGTATGAATTAAAAGAAGAAATTCGTATTATAATGAACAAAATTGTGTGTGATTACCACAAAGAATACACTGATTACAACAATGCATTATTAGAATAAATTCAAATAATTATTGATTTATTAGAAAAGTAATTGTTTCCTCGTACCTATACTAATATAGTAAATGTTTCTAAATAGAACAAATATTTTAAAACTGTTTTATCTTCAGTAGTTATTGGAAATCTTATCCGTAAATTCATTAGGTATAGTTTCCCATTTCAAATGCAAAAGTAACTTCTTTCATAAATGTACTGACTGCACATTGGCTAATATTATTTATAATATTAAAAACATTATTCAGTGAAACTGTAAACAATTCTTCAAATCTCCAATCTTGTATATTCTAAATGGGCTACTTGTGTACCTTTTTTTTATTTAATATTTTTGAAGAGAAGGTAAAAACTTGCTACCCATATTTTTTCTTTTGACAAAATTTTTATTAATTAGCCAGAAAAAAATTATTAGATATTTGATTATTTGAATTCCCGCCATGTATGACGTAGAATTACGCCGCACCAATGAATAGTCGTAAAGTCACAACGTGGTGCCGTCCCATAGTAATGGTATGTTTGTGCGGGTTTCAATAATAGTTTGGAGGTTAGTATTTTAGTTTATCTTTTTGGTATCGATATTTTAAATTTCAAGTAACTACCTATGTGTTTATTTATTAAGTAATTAATGTATTTGAGAGACCAGAGAGAGAGAGAAAAATGAACTAATGCAAATTCAAATTAAAACTTTCTCGTGCGCCATGCCATCTATTGATAACATTCTTAAACATGCTTCCCCTCCCCAGTTCAATATAAAGACGTCACAGAAAATTTTCTTTCTTAATTTAGTAAAAAATAAATAATTATTTTTAAATAAAATTTATATTTTTATATATGTTTTCAATATAACATTACGTATATAGTGACAGAAATCGGATTTTTAGTACCACGCAAGTAGCCCATTATTTTTTACCTTCCGTCAAAAGGAAGGTATTGTTTTTGGTCAAAAAATTCGGTTGTGAGTTTTCAATGAATAAGCACGTTTTAAGATCCTTAGAATACGATTTTACTAATTTTACATTGATGTCTGTATGTGTGTGTGTGTGTCTGTGTGTGTGTCTGTCTGTGTGTGTGTCTGTGTGTCCGTGTGTGTGTGACAAATTTTTCTCCGACGATAACTCCAAAACTACAATTCTAAAAATTATGATTCTTTCGTATTCCTCTTCTTTACAACCATATGAAGAGCTGATTAGATTTTGGTTATAATTGGTCAGCCGGAAGTACCCTTATTTGAAGATCTTAACAGTTTTTCTGGAAAAAACCCAGTTAAATATCATTTTTCAACATTTTATGATCATTAATATGAAAGAAAATTTTATTCTCTGTAAGATTTGATTATACATTTTCCTTCATATTCAATAAATATAAAGTTATAGAGAGATTAACAGAGGTTAACTTTCAAAAATCAGTCTGCTTTGAAAAAAATATGGAAACAGCAGATATGTATATTCAAAAAATTCTAATTGACAGATGTCAGTATCAAGTGCAAAACCAAAGTGGAAAGTATATGACCTGAAAGTGATGTAAGTGACAGAGTGTCCCTCGCCAGTGACTTGCATTTGCGGCCTCGCCTCAAGATAGGAACTTATAATGCCAGAAGTACGAGAAAGGCAAAAGAGAAGATGGAAGGACTGTATAGCAGAAGATTTGAGAGAGAAAGACCTATGTCACGAAGGTGCTTTGGACAGGACCCAGTAAACAAATTTTAGTTTCAGCAACGTTGCCAGAATATCAACATTTCAAATGCGATGTTATCATTTACATTATCATATCTATCACATATATGTTGCGGAAACTGCCTATGTCCGCCCTCAGGAACGTTTCCTTGAAACGTTTATGAAACATTCTGTAACGATTTTGATACATTCCAGCAACGTTCATATATACATTTATGCAACATATACACATTGATCCACTTAAATGTTCTTGAAACATGCACAAAACAGTCTACAAAAACAATGTTGAAATGTTTTTCTTTTAAAAATGACAGGTTAGGTTTGTATAATTAATTATAAAAATGCAATTCATAGTTTATTACATTTGAATATAAATATTTAACAAAAATAAAATATTCCTTTATAAATATAAAACTTCTTACAAAGTAGTAAGGTACAGGAGTTGAAAAATATGTAGTATTTAAAAAGATACTATAACATTATACAATAAAAATACAAATTGATATTGCTTTTGATGTAAACAGGAAATAATATGCAAACTGCCTGTTTAATTCCAGCTCACAAATACTAGACACGTGACTAAAGAGACCTTAAAATGCTTGGAATCAGGCAGCAAAACAAATGAAATTAAAAATAACGTTTTGCAGTTCAAAATCAAAATGAGACATAACATAGTCTTGGTCAGAGTGACAAACGCACACAAATCACTCCATTTCTAACACTCTAAGATAGTTCGAGTCAGGTGTCTGCTCACTATAGATACTAATTCGTTTATATTTGTTTAACAAAAAACCACACGTCACTTCACAAACCACTTATTGAACACAAATACGAAAGACGCAAAACACAAATGCCGAGAAAACGATTGATAGACTGATCCAACAAGAAATGGCGGAACACACGAACAATGAACACAGCCTTCCAGTCTAGATGTTGCTGCGACTGCGCAATTGTATGCTGCGACTGCGCAATTGTATGCTGCGACTGCGCAATTGTATGCTGCGACTGCGCAGTTGTACAAAGTTGCACTTGCGACGTTCCTGCAAGGTTTTCAAGTAAACATTTCTGATGTACCAGCTCGCACTTGTCTTTGCAACAATAGGTTGCACTTGCGACATTTCTGCAACGTTTGCAAGTGAACTTTTCCGATGTACCAGCTCGCGCAAGTCTTTGAAACGTTTCATAAAAATTATTAAGTAAATAACGTTTCGAAGACATCACTGAAGCTTTTTGCTAAACATTCCAGTAATGTAGCAGTAGGAACATTTTGGGATGTTTCGAAAACAAAACATGTTTACTGGGGAATGAGTAGAAAAGAAGAGTAAGAAACAGCGACTTCTAATAAAATAGGGAAAAGTTGAAGTAGGAGGAAGTGTTCAGTGCAATACATAATGTACGTTCGTATTCGTTTTAAAATTTTATTAGATTTTAGAATCTTTTCAAAGGAACTTTCAGTATGGTTATGTAAAAAATAGTGTGTTCTTGTTACAATGATACAGGATATATAGAATCTTTTTCAAGGAACTTTTGGTATAGGATATGTACAAAATACATCAAATTGACGGAAGGTTTTGTGCTGGCCACAACAGATTTTTTTTTTTCTATTTTTTGTAAAATACTAAACTATAAATAAACCGTGTTGTTCACCATTTTTATCAAATAATTGTATTTTATTAATATACCAGAAATATGTTAACACAAAATGCACGTAGGTTTATTTGACGTTTGACATATACTTTTTAAATTGACAGGTAAGTGCAGTTTTTGTTACGTTTAATGAGTTTTTATTGGTTGAAAAGGGAAAGATCACACGAATGTATGCGACGTGTATTAACGCTGGCGTTATTAACGTTCCACGTTCACGCCAGAGTTTCAGAATACCAGCTTAACTTCGAAACGTGAACGTTACTATCGTTACTTAACGCCGAACGTTATTTAACGCTGGTTTCAGAATCCCACTGTTAAACTAGACAGTTTTTTACCTTCCTTGGTAAGGGAAGTATAGGTATCGTGCTAAAAATCACATATAGAAATTTTGGGAAATGACTATATTTTAAGGTCCCTAGAATCTGATTTTAACGTTTTTACGATGATGTGTATGTGTATGGATTTTGTTGACGCTCTAACTCAAATTAAATTAATTGTCATTTTTTCGCATTTTAAGTTATGATGAAAATTAAAGATTATTGAATTTTCTACAGGTATACATTAATGTTGTTTCTACAGGGTATTTATTTTAAAGTGGCCACCATTGCTATTCGAGAATTATAAGAGCCATAAAGACGGTTAAAAAAAGTGGTTCTCAAAATATGGGACCCAACTTTTTTAATTTAAATGTGAACATACAGTCATACAAAAAAGTCTCCGTACGACAGTGGTTTTAATGTATTTTAGGAAAAATAGCAATCTAAAACCCATTGGGTGCGATTCAGTGGGTTGTATTAGGCTGTTTTAAGATCTGTATTAAGAGTTGTATTAAAAAACCTGATTCAGTGGCTTGTATTAGACTGTTTTAGAGTGTATTTTAATACATGTGTATTAGTTGCCTAGGAAATTAAAACACTTTTTAAAATGGGTTATATCTGTTTTAAGTATTGTATTAACCTTAATTCATAATGTCAAATATGATATATTAGAGTAAAATTATATATTTGAGTCTTCATAAAGTATACTAAAGCAAATATTGAACTTAAAATGATATAATAAAAGAGTAAATGAATAATTTGAAAAATTGAGGTTAATATGTACGAATTCTGTCAAGTTACAACAATTATTTATATGTTGTTTATTTTCTGAGTTTGTTTAAGTAAAATGGGTGACACAATACGTACTGTTGAAAAAGTTGATGTTCGACGTGTTGTTGATTGTAGAAGACGAAGAAGGATATACAGAAGACGAAAAACTATGACGATATTCTCTCCGAAAGTGATTATCAAAGAATGTATTTCAGCTCAGCATGTAATAAATTTGATTCGAATTGACATATCTGGGTTTGGCGGTGATGTACCTCCTCCAGTTTTAGTTTTTCTTTTAAATAATGCGCAATTTCACTCTTTGAATTGCATTTCAATCAGTACCGGATTACCCATTAGGTAGAATATGTAATTGCCTATAGGCCTCTCACATTTTAGGGGCCCCGCTACATTGAATTAAAATAATATTGATTTGATTTTGATTTTTTTTTATTACAAACAAAAAAATCCTTAAAGAAATTTTGATTACAACAAAGAAATGCTTATTTACAATAATGGAAACTTGATTACAATAATAAAAAATATCAATCAGCACAAACATAACTCTTATTTCTTTGGACATTCCAATTTAGCACTTCGAAATGATGCAGCTTTTTTATTTTTCATTATTTTAATGTCATTTCCCTTATTTTAAATAATACCGTTCCGTTTAGTAATTGCCTCTTATTAAAATAATCTTTTTTTCATTAAACCAATCGGTTCTAAAGTAGTGTAACATAACCTAAAACAACAAAAATACAAAATATTGACGTTTCAAATGCCGCCAATTTCGCACTTTGACAGTTATTACAGTGTTGTCAAGTGTAATTTTGTGTTTTAACTAAAACAGCTTAATACAGACCACTGAATCACCTTTGTTTTAAAATGCGTTTTAAGCTAATACAGTGTTTTAGTTAATACAAGTGTTAGTACAGACTTTAATATCACCCACTGAATTGCACCCATTATATTTAATTTCCTTTTAATCCAAAATGAAACGCAGTATATTACGTTATTATAAATATAAAATAAATAATTTATTTATATTAAGGGGTAAATATTGAAAGTATTCATAATATCATGACAAAAAAGTCTCCGTACGATAACCAAAACATTTAAATAATAAACCATTTATTTTTGTTTCATAAAGAAATATAATATTTGGAGGGGTACGAAAAAAAAGGTTACCTCGATATTTTAAAAGCAAATTTAAAACAAAGTGCCGAAAATTAGGGCCTTAAGAGACAATTTTAATTTCATGCATCAGAAAAATTCGACAAAAATTCGCGTCTATAAGAGAATGAGTACTATATAATATTAAAAATATGCTTAATCATCCCTCGCAGTCTCCGGATTTTAACCAGATTGAGAAAGTGCGGAAAATTCTTAAAATAACTAAGAATATAAAGAAAAAAAAAAAAAATTAAAATAAATTACAAGTAAAATGGCAGAATATAATGCCATAGGTTACCAAAAATTTGGTAGATTCAATGACTCATCGCTTAGTTACTGCTGGAAGAACCAAAGGAAAACCCTCCAAATATTATATTTCTTTATGAAACATAAATAAATGGTTTATTATTTAAATGTTTTGATTATCGTACGGAGACTTTTTTGTCAAGAAATTATGAATACTTTCAATGTTTACCCCATAATATAAATAAATTAAATATTTGCATGAAACCCGCAGTTTAAAAATTATTTTAATGATTTTTAGGTGTGCAACCGCAAGTTGAACGAAATCCAAACATCAAACATGGTGCGAAACGCTGCCACAAATACATCAGTCCGCAAGGATAAGATCATGAACATGGTACAAACCGTGAATTTAAATAACGATCCTGTTGTTCGGGCTTTCGGCATAGACGTTGGCAACGAATTCGAACAAATCCGTGCTCGGCTTTTGCAACCGCCTGAGCTTGAGTACGGTGGACAACAAAGAGTCCAGCCTTTCAAGGTAGGAATAGAAATTGTTTCTAACACGGTGACACTTGATCAATTGAAATTATATTGTTATTAATAAAATTATCTCGTAACCACAGAATAGACATTTATTTATACAGAAGCGACACTTGTTGAGCTTTAACTTAAATTTGTTGGCAAATTTACGCGCGAAATTTAAATTGTGTAAAGTACTAAAATTTGAATAGCTGATGGCATATACCTATTAACTAATATATTGCGGATCCTTTGCTTTTCTTGAAGGAAACACTGTGAAATGGAAATATCATTGCTGCATAAGTCTATCTCACACAAACACCCAACCGCGAATTATGCGCATGCTTGGAAACCGCGACTACTATTGGCTAACGAGGAAACCATGATCACTTTTATCATTTAAATTGCGAATCACAGAGTTCTGTTTATTAACGACTAGCGCGAAATTTGAGAAATTAAACAATGTACCTACTATTTATTTTGTATGTAAATTCTTGAATATAAATATTAGTAATAATAAAAAACATTGACATATTCTGCTGCTAAATTTGAATTAAATAATTTACTTTGTTGTATTGTAAAAATAATAGGAATACAATCTGGTCAGGATTAATTTATTTAGTTGACAATAAATTACTGTATGAAACACAATGCAAATGCTTTCGAAGTGCAATTACAAACAGAAATGAAATCAAACATCAAAATCAAACCATGTGCTCGCTGCATCACCAGGGCTGCGTTCCAAAACCAAGAATACCGAGTTTTGGCGTAGAGTATGATGTGTTGTGTTTTGGAACGAATGAGAGTTTTGTTGAAGTAAAAAACTGAAGCTAAATTAAAAATCATTTTATAAAACTAACAAAACTACTTATAATTACAACATTAATGTCAAGCCCGTAATAAAAGCGCTTTTATGGAGCACTCTCCTCTATATAATGTGAAAGTACGCTCCATAAAATCGCTTTTATTATAAAAGTATGCTCGTAATACACGCCAACGTATTTACTTATGTTTATTTTCAACCAAAAGCATGTTTTCTTCCTCAAGAAGGCAAATTACTTTCATATGTTGAGAATCGTGAGCATCTACGTTTGAAAATATTGTGGAGTAATTTCTATACCCTCCTCGTTAGTAGAGTAAGAAGAACATCACTTTGGAGTAAACTCTGGCTGTTTTGGAACAGGTTGAGTAAACTCTGAGAGTAGGATTTTGGAACGCAGCCCAGCCAGCGACGCTGTCAGCGTTAACCAATGGTAGTCAAGATTTCCGAGCATGCGCATAATTGCCGGTTGGGTGTTTGTGAGAGATAGACTTATGCAGAAATGATATTTCCATTTCATAGTGTTTCCTTCACCTACTCTTATGGGAAAGATACGAGCATTAGCAATATATTAGTTAATAGGTATATGGCTGATGGTTCCGATGGATTGCCGCTGCAACCGAATAAAGAAACGGGTTGCTGAAAAGTGCGATGATTCTCCTAACCTTAAATATCAACTGACAGTTAACCACCAGTTAACAGATATGGAAAGTTTTACAGTTAAAAGAACCGTCGCTCTATTGCAATCATCAGATTATTCATCAAACAATGAAGAATCTGATATGGTAGTCATGATGATAATAAAAATCATCTACATCCATAACCATCTCCTTTCCGTTGTAAACGAGATATAATGTTTTCTTATTTGAATCATGCATTTGGTTTTCTTTGCATAATCGCATAAACCGCAAGCATGAAACGAACGCAAATGTCAAAAATATAACCTAGAAACATTTCGTTAGACCCCCCTATAACCGATCCATCGGAAATCGTAAAATCTATCGGTAGTCAAAGCCGATGCATGCGATGAATTTACGATGGATAGTGCCAGTGCGTGGTAATTAGAAACGGTATGATGAATTTCATCTGCAATTCAGCAGTGAATAAAGAGACGATGTGATAAATTTTCGATTCATGCGCACTGTACTTGCCGTCAAATAATTATGGACTGGAGATTTCTACACTGATGCCAAATTTTTTAAGTGTCTACCTGTACAAATATCTGTAATCTGTCAATGTCATTTTATATTCTGACATTTTCGTTAGTACTTGCGTGCGCTTTTTATTACTAATCCTATAAATTGCATTTAGATTCTTGAAAAGAAAATGAGTGAAAGTCACGAATTAAATAGTCTTGGTTCTTATAAAGGACGTTTAGGTAAACAAGATTTAAATAGGCAGGCAAAAACAATTATTGCCAATGTTCGCAATTTTTCAAAAGTTACTGTCTTACCTTACTTATTTGTTATAATATTTTCTTCATTTACGATGTATTAAAATTTTTAATTATTTTTAAATGTATATATATATATATATATATATATATATATATATATATATATATATGTATATATGTCATATATGACATTTGTCAAGTTACAAGCGGCAACACCGCTGGGCAAGTGACAGGGTGCAAAAAAGGATAAAAGTTGAACATCAGTCCATAATCATTTGACAGCGAGTATTGGGCTTCCAAAATTAAAATGCGCCACTGGTGGCAGATTTCTGAACTGAGTGAAGTGTACATGTAAACAAAAACAATTAAATAAAAGTAAGGCTATGTAGATAGAAATTAATATATGTACAACTACAGCAATTAAATATAATCGAAATGAAGGAAATCAAAAATTTTTTTTATTAAAAAAAACAATATACTGTCAGTTAAAATATGACTAAAATACCCTTAACGTACAACTACTTACTAAAATTAACCCTATTAACTAAAATATTATTAAAACTATCTCTAAATTGTTACTACAAGAAAGATCAAACTCAATTCTACCGAAATTAACAAAAATGCACTATACTACATCTCAAATTAAATTAAAAACTACGAAAATTAGTCTCACAACAATTGTACTCGCATGGAAGCCAGCGAAAAATGTACCATTCGTTTGAATTTTGACGTTTGACATCAGCGCCATCTCTTGATAATTTGGAAGCCCAATAGAAGCATAACATATACAGTGTGTCCCATTTAGAGGTGCCACCATTGGGATCTCGAGAACTATAAGAGATACGATGTCGGTTAAATGGAACTTTTTGTGCACCTTTGGGAGGTCATCTCCGATGTGCTTTTGTTTTTCCAAAAATTCTCATAGGACACTAGATAATGACGAAAAACTAAATATTGCTGATTTTTTCTTTCTCAAATAACTTCTAAACTATTAGTAATTGAGAAAAACGTTTCAAATATAAAAGATAGATATTTTTATTAACTAACCAGTGGCGTACGAAATAAATTTTCATATCCGTAAATTTTTGAGATATAACACAAACTTATATTTTTTTAAATGGAACCCATATCTGATTTTAGTCTCAAAAAAATCAATATTTTTTTCTCTTTTCAATGGTGTAAGGGTTATTATGTTTTATATGTATTTTGCTCCTAAAATTTAATTTTTCTCTTTATTTTCCTGAATTTTCTAATTATTTCCCAGAAAAACATTATTATTTTTATTAATTATATTGTATTTGATCAAAATAATTTGTTTTATGCCTTTATTATTTAATATTTTCATTCTAGACTCATAATTAAAAATTACACTATGATGTGCCAAGGGCGAACTGATACAAAATATAAAAATTAATTTGATACGAATTTTGAGCAAATATTTTTAAGGAAATAAATTATTTAAATACAAGGAGTATTTCCAAATAGAAATCTACCAATATTTTCAAAATAATTCTAAATTTAATACAAAATAAGGAAAAAATAATCATTTTTGAAGGCAAAACAAATATAAAACATAACAACCCTTACATCGTTGAAAACAGAAAAAAATACTTATTTTTTTGAGACTAAAATCAGATATGGGTTCCATTTAAAAAATTATAAGTTTGTGTTATATCTCAAAAATTTACAAATATAAAAATTTATTTCGTACGCCACTGGTTAGGTAATAAAAATATCTATCTTTTATATTTGAAACTTTTTTCTCAATTATTAATAGTTTAGAAGTTATTTGAAAAAGAAAAAATCAACAATATTCAGTTTTTCGTCATTATCTAGTGCCCTATGAGAATTTTTGAAAAAATAAAAGCACATCTGAGATGGCCTCCCAAAGGCGCATAAAAAGTTCCATTTAACCGACATCGTATCTCTTACAGTTCTCGAGATCCCAATGGTGGCACCTCTAAATGGGACACACTGTATATATAATTTCCTTATTTTTTTCTTAAAAAATGCCTATGTTAATGTAGGAGTTTCTTTTTAATAATAAAAATATGCGAATAAGTTAAATTCGAAAAACATTTTTACAATACCGCAACATATCTTATTTATTTTCATGTGTCGTCATGTCATCCGTTGAAATATTCATAGTAAGGTAAGGTCATAGTAATCATAGTAAGGTGTAAAACATACACCTATACCCAAATCATTCAAGCAGCCAATGCACGTCATCATTTAGTGTAAAAACCTCAATGTATCAAAATCACTAATAGTGAAAAATGAAATAAAATTTTAATCATTTTTAACCGTCAAAAAGTGTATAGCCTTATAAAATTATTATTAAGATGAATTGTAGAGTTCATTACTTATTGAATATGACATGAATAATATATAAATAATGTACGTCAACGTCATATTATTCGTTTAATTGTTGCTATAGTTGGCAACATTGATAATTTGTATGTTCATACCACGGAGTATAATATAACTACTATTAGAGGAGTTGCAACGAAGCAGCGGAAAGCGGCACACTTTCTTATCGCCGAGCGAAGAGAGAGACGGAAGATCGGAGGCCTACGTACGGCTGGCGATTATGTAGTTTATATGAGATCATGCATAATATTTCTCAAATAAAAAGACTTTCGGTGTATATTTTATTGATTTTTATTTAAAGGACAATGTATAATTAATTTTAAGACTTTATAGTTCAGTTACATTCCTATAGTATGATATTTATTTTTTTAAAAATATGGACATTTCGATTTCTGTATACATATACATTTTAATTGAATAATGGCCGGTTGCACCAATGTAGATTAAATATTAAATTTGACTTAAATTGACAATATTGCGTTGCAATGAAAGTCAAATGAATTATAATATATTGCTGTCAAAATTTCGATTTGCATTTTTTTGTTTAAGCCTGGCTTAAAATTTAAGCCTTGTTGGTGCAAATGGGCATAAGAGTTTCTAAAAATTTATTTGTTACAAATAAATCGTAAGCTTGAATAGATCCAAATATATCTACAAATAAAAGAATGTTATAATTTTTTTCGTTTTTGAGCATTAATAATCATATTTCTATTTGTTAAATTAACGCCTTGGCACACATTTAATATTTCTAATTCTTCTAAAATATTAGAAATATCATTTAGTAAAACTATTTTGTATACCTTATTAAATAGTTGTTGTCCGTAAATAACAATTTTTACATCTAAAGATTCCGTAATTAATAATTGCTTTTCAATTACTGGAACTTCTGTATTCGAAAATATTAATTTTAAATATACAAGGCATGGTTTCCCATTATTTGTTATTTTGCCCAAGGACCAAAATTCGTTAGGCAATGTGATTACAATATCATTTTTCAAAATTAAATTGAAAAGTGAAGGAGACGTCGTTGGAGTTTCCAAATTTGTTTCTAAAAAATATAGAGATCATGTCGATACGACTACATTTTTTTTATAAAAGTACCATGATGTACTCGGATACCTGTTAATAATGATTCATTATTATCCTCATCGATACGAGCATGGTGTCGGTTGTCTTACGTTTTTTGTTTATTGTATCATATTTAAGTATCTCACGTCTCTTTTTAGGGGTATTAACATTAAAATAATTTGGACAGTTTGGAAATATGGTAGGATAAGCACCTTTTTTCAAATGAAATAATTTGTGTGGAATCTGAAAATATTCGTTTTACTTTTCACTTTCTTTCTTACATTAATTTATTAATGTAAAAAATATGATTAAATGTACAAACATGATTGAAGCCGTCAGTCCATTCTTTCAATATTTCCTCATCTTTAAAATGTTTGGCGCACACAAAGTCTTTATTAGAAAACGCTCTGTCTTTGCGAGGTATTTTTCGTACCCAAATTTTCAATGTTTCTTCATCTTTAGGAGCACCAAAAATTGAAACTTTTTCTTTACACGCCGCGTAGCCACTATTACAGTTCGGTACAAAACATTTTTTCCCCATTTTATATTAAATTAGAATACAAAACACTTCACAAACGTCAAAACAACCTTATGTCAAAGGGAATGTAAAGGTAAATCGATACGCTCATCGGCCTCCGATCTTTCATCTCTCTCACCGCTCTCTCTTTCTATCGTGATAAATTTGTGAGACATAGCTAGGATAGGGAAACTACATTGCGTTGCACAGGCGTGGTTCATACTGTCAAAGTTATTATTTGAAAAATATTTGTATCGTGTTTGAAACATTTTTGTGCGTTGTAAAGGCCTATTTATAATAAAGTAATGTTAAACGCAACGCAACGACGCAACGTGACCGTTAACGCAAACACAAAATCTGTGAATCTACCAAAGATAGCACTTCTAATTAGTCAAAAGAATTCGTTATATTTCTTTGAAATTCGTATCATTTTTATTTATTGCCTTTATATGGCATACATAAGTATAAATAAGGTTAATATTATAAAATAATTTAAATAGAAATGGACAGTGACGAAAATATAGTATTTATTTTGTAGACGTGACAGTTCATTAGCATGTCGATAATACAGATTGCAATCTGTATAACTCCTTTCATAAAGATTCTAAAACCTCTGCAAACGTAGCAGTACATGACGTCACACATCTAGTTACTAAAATTCATTTTATATTAATGACGTGCATTGGCTGCTTGAATGATTTGGGTATAGTCATCAGTGAATAAAGAAACCCGCCCAATCTGATTTTTTCCGATTAGCTTCTCTCTCTCTCTAATTTTCGTTTCTCTCCCTGACTGTCGCTTCTGTATAAATATTTATTCTGTGGTTAAGGGGTAATTTTGTTAGTGTTAATTTATAATGTAACCCTAGACTCCTTTTTCTATTATCTGCATTGTTATTTTAGGGCACTTGGCGCGCGAGCACATTCCTCCAGCCTCAAGAGATGCCAGACGGCCGTTGGGCCATCATCAGCTTAGATCGCTGGACGAAAGACGACGATCTAACCAATTTCGCCCGCAGTATTCAACAGGAGGCAGGCAAACTGGGTATGAGGGTGGGAAAACCCATGCAACCCTTTGAACGCGTCGAACGATTCGAACCAAGAAGGTTCGGAGATCTCCTGAAGAAGTACCAGCACTGCAGTATTGTGTTTGTGATTGTGACCGATTTTCCGGCGAATGTGTACAGCCGGGTCAAACAGCAGGCTGAGCTGCAGGTGGGATTGCTTACGCAGTGCATCCGGAGCAGGACCATGCAGAGGATGAGCCCAGCTACTGTCACCAACATCATGTTGAAGGTAAGTGTCACCATTCCTCCACGTTTGAAGTGAAAACTTCATCTTAAAAAAATTGTATGTGCTTAGGACCGCACGCCCGAAGTGATAACTTCTATTTTATTTTATTTTTTGCAATTATTGACAGCTCATAAACATCATAACAACTATCTTATATTTGATATTTTAATAGAGTACCATACCATAGTCAAATTTTAACTATCTTAATGGGGGATTCCACCATTTTTTACCTCCCGCTACCCTAGGTAACGGAGGTATAAGAAACGTTCTAAAAATCGCATGTAGAGATTTTAGTGAATAAGCACGTTTTGATGTCCCCAGAATCCGATTTTAACATTTTTACAATGATGTCTGTAGGTATGTATGTATGTGTGTGTGTCTGTGTGTGTGTGTGTGTGTGGATCTTGTGGACACGGTTACTCAAATACTATCAATCAGAAAAATTTGAAATTTTGTATATCCATTCTATACTAATGTGGGAAGAGCTCATTAGTGTTTAGTGTATATCAGATAACCGGAAGTATCATTTATACAAGTTTTTAACAGTTTTTCTTGTAAAAAATTCATTGAATATAATTTTTTAGCAACTTTTACCAATACAAATTGAATATAATGACACAATATTCAATTCTACGATAATAGCATTTAGTAAATAACTTGAAATAACTTTATATTATATTATAAAATAATTTATTTTTGTACATCACTTTGCCTCTGCGTCAAACAAAAACAATACTTTAATAACAAATTTGACATATTTAAACTAATGTCACTGTCACGAAGAAATTTTCATTAAAATTAATAATGAAACTGTGTTAAGAAGAATTTAGTCGTTTAAATATGATTCTAATGAAATTAAGGTTTGTAAAAAAATAATATATTTTCCATCATACATAAATATTAGATATACAGGATAATTCTATTTAAGTTTGATGTTTGCAACTACACATTTACGAAATGGATAATGTACGGCGAAGAATTTACACAGATTGCGTTTTAGAGCATAAGGAAGTTGGTGATGATTTTAACAATAATGTATGTGTGACGATTTTTCCTTAAAATATATTAATGATCCAAAAGTTTGCAAAGTTGGTATTTAATACTCTTATATAATTTGAAACAACATGTTAGATTTTGACTATATATGATAAACCGGATGTAGTACTTAATTTGAAGCTCTAACAGATTTTTCAGGAAAAACATAAAATATAATCCAAAATTTCGTATTACAAACTTTTCTATTTATTGGAACAACAAAGTAGATTTTGTTTACAAACGATCAATCGGAAGTGAAACTTTACTTAAAGCTCATTGCTATTTTAAACATGGAATTGGCGGAAGGTCATGTGCTGGCCACATCAGATTTTTTTTATATATAATTTTATCTGAAAATATTAGGACAACTAGGACTATTGATGAAAATCCGGTGAAAAAATTCCTATTAATAAGCGAGTTATGGTCTCCCGAATTTTGAAAAGATTGACGTGACGTCACATTTATGTGTGTTTTTATATCAAACTGTTTTCATCATGGACCTAAATGTACTTGAAATATATGCTATTTTAAGTTATATTTACATAAAAATAAATGAATATTATAACACTGTATAAGTCTACATACTTTATAATTACGGTTGTATTTAAATTATTAAGTTTAATGCAAGAAATTTATGTTAAAATAAAAACTGTTTGGAAACTGCTGTACAGGAATGTTAGCCCCTCCTTTCGAATTTGAATTTCGTAACTTCCATTGGTAGTAACCCCCATCTCCTAATACGCTATTTGTTATGCATGTATAGACGGTCTTTCGGTCGCCAATCAAAATATTTTCATATTAGTGTCGAAGCGCTATAACAAAAAACCCCTTATTTCCGAAATATCTCAATTATACAATTTCATTTTTTTTTATTAATATTCGTTACTCAGCATATACATTCGTATTTTTTTACTATTTTTCTTTAATTCGAATGAGCTGGAATCCCCCATTAAGAAGACGAAAATATACATAAATTAATGAGGATTAGTGAAAAAAAAAATGATTTAAATATTGACTAGGTCACAAACTACAAGCGATTGAAGTTGATTACTAATTGGATATGACGCGTTAGGTACTAAGAGCGCCTGATTTTAAAGGAGATTCACGCGTCTGCTGCTGTCACCTATAAAACATTATGAACTCTCACGGTCTCACGTTGATGTTTAACCTGACAAAAAAATTAACAATTTTGTGTTTGATGAATTTGTTTAATTATAATATCTAATAATATTAACAATAATAATGTATTTATGATTAAATCAATTTGTAATATTAATTAAATTAATATTGAAACTTCAAAACATACAAACACTAGCGTCATCCGTCGTCATACTTTGTTATAATATTGTCAAACTGTTTCATTGTTCTATACTTTATTAGGAAATAAATGCTTATTATTTATGTTAATATCCATCAGAAATATCGCTAATCTTGTTAATGAATTGGAAGAATCTGACATTTAGGAACTTCCACATACAATGAAAAATAGATATACAGGGAATTTATTTTAACATGCAACATATGGCGAATCATTTCCATGATTACTTACTATTGTCAAAAAATGACAGCAATGTAATATTTGTCCATTTTAAAATGCAACATACAAAATTTGTAGTTTTGTATTATCAAAATTAATATCCAATAAATTAGCCTACATACGATTAACAAATAATCAAAACATGAATGTTGTACATCTTAAAAAAACTTTAGCTTACAAAAATTCATAACATTCATGTAATAATTGTTAAAAAATACCCCCAATCACACTGAGGCAATATTCTAGTAGGTCGTAATAAGAATTGACACCATTTGTGATGTGTTTTGGAGGTATCTCCTGTGCTGCAATACTATTTATAATGTTGCAGTTTAAAATGGACAAATTTTACATTGCTGTCATTTTTTGACAATAGTAAGTAACCATGGAAAATGCTGCATTTTAAAATAAATTCTCTGTAATTAGAATTATATATGTGCAGAAGACATGTTAAATACAATATTAATTTAATTAATATTATTATTAATTTAATTAATATTACAAAATTTAATTATAAATACAATATTACTGTTAGTATTACTCGATATAATTAAATAAATTTATCAAACACAAAATTGTTAAAATTTTTGTTAGGTTATACATCAACGTGACAGTTCATAATGTTGTGAAGTTGATAGCAGCAGATGAGCGAATCTCCTTTTTAAAATCAGGCGACCAATCAAATTCTTAGAACCTAACGCGTCATACCTAATTAGTAATCAACTTCAATTGCTTGTAGTTTGCGACCTAATCAATATTTAAACAATTTTTTTTCACAGGATGTATCAGGACTAGTGTAAAAAAAATTAATAGCATATTCCTGAGCTAATTTTGAGCAAAAAATGTCATATGAAGGTATGTCCGGAAATTTTTCGTTACAGAGTTACAAGCCTTTAAAAGTACACCACATCTGACATATTTTTATTAATAACTCTGATGCTAATTGCACTAAAATTTTGAAACTTGATACGAGGATACTTATTGAGATGCATATTTAAACTTTCTTTTGTTTCTGTATCTCAACCACAGGCGTCTCATATGGGGAAGTCATGAAGGTTTTTATCCTTATTTTTTTACCTATTAACATTTTTCCATTTTTACCTCTCGCTAAGAGAGGTATTGGATTCATGCTAAAATTCGCATATCCAGATTTTATTGAATAAGCACGATTTAAGGTCCCTACAATCCGATTATAACATTTTTAAAATGATGTCTGTGTGTGTGTGTGTGTGTGTGGATATGTGTGTGTGTGTGTGTGTGTGTATGTATGTATGTATGTATGTCTGGATGTTGTAGTCACGATTCCTCTAAAACTATAAGACTTAAAAAATATTTAACTTCAGTTTCCTCAATCTGACATTCCTGGGAAGAGCTGAAAAGGTTTTGGTAACAATTGAACAACCGGAAGTAGTAGTTTCTTAGAAAAAATCTTCTAAATATAATTTTTTGGGAGTTTTTTTTATTAAATATTGAAGAACATACAATTCTCCATCTAATACACTTAAAATTTTTATTATATCTTGTATAGATTTAGAGATAAAGACTCTATAATTTATAGAGTAAACTAATCACAGAGGCCAAGGCACTAAGGAAACCAGTTGACAAATTCCAATGTTTATAACATGACACATGTCATTGTCAAATATCAACAGTTTTAGTGACATTCTGATAGCTTTTTCTGGGAAGTATATTTAACTTTACTTATTGTTTTATTAATTAAATATTTGAAATTTTAGGTAAATTAGTGGTAAAATGCATAAATCCATCAGAAATACCGCCAATCTGGTTAATGAATTGGAACAATCTTTGGCATGCTTTGACATCTAGAAACTTCCTCATACAATGAAAAATAGATACCGGGAGTTTATTTTATCAGTAAACATAGGGTATATTATTGTCATAGTTACGATATGAATGTTTGACAGCAATGTATTGAAGCGTTTATTTTATGAGTAAACATAGGCGTTTAACATGGGAAGCAGTTTTTTGTAATTACAAAGTGTCCGTCAAATAATCAAACCATGTTATTGAACATGATAATAGTACATTACATTTTGTACATTATTTAATATTAACTGCTTTAATAATATTATAGTAAATTACAAAAATTGTCAAATAAATAATTGTTTCACTTTTTTTATTATACATTATGAAAAGCTTTACAAATGTCTCCGGTAACGCAGTGGTTATGACAGTGGCGTCTGAAATTTTTGGTTGGGGTTCGATTCCCCATTTTTTTTTTACTTAAAAATTGTTGAACTTTTAAAAATCAATTTCTATATTATAATCATTTAAAAATAATAATAACATTGTAATAAATAAAGAGAAAATAATTGAGAATAATTGATTACAATAATCAAAATATTGATACAATAATAATGCATTGCATTTCCTTTGATATTAATAAAAATAACTGAAATATAATAAATTTGTGTAGATATTATGTTTTTACTGTATTTATCAAAAGAAAATACAATGCATTGTTATTACATCAATGTTTTGATTATTGTAATCAATTATTGTCAACTATTTTCTCCTTATTTATTACAATGTTATTATTATTTTTAAATAACTTTAATACGAAATATAACAGAGATTTTAAAAAGTTCAACAATTTTTATGTAAAAAAAATAAGTACTCCAATGGGGAATCGAACCCCAACCAAAAATTACATACGCCACTGTTGAACAAGTGTTTATTTCACATTACTAAAACCACTGCACCACCGGAGACATTCGTAAATCTTTTCATATTGCATAATGAAAATTTTTTTTTTTGCATAATTGATTTTTTTTCTAAAATTGAAATATCTCAAAAACTGTTGCGTTTGTCAAAAAGAGTACTTTTTTGTGTATTTTTGTATTGTATGTAATATTTTATAGGTAAAGTTGAAAAAACGTTCATAGAGCAAAAATAAGGATAAAAAACCTTCATGACTTCCCCATATGAGACGCCTGTGTAATGACAAATTTCACTCTTTTGTTTTTTAATTTGTTTATCTGTCAGTTGCAGTTTGTTACTATTTAATTGTGCACCGTCAGTTTCTAATTGATTATTGTTATTAATTGTGTAAAAGGTGAACAATGTACCATCGGTACTCTAATACGGAATTAGTTGACATGATGCTCATTTATGGGGAAGTGCATCAAAATTCAGCTGCAGCAAGTCGTCTTTACATAGAGCGATTTCCAAATAGGCAGAACTTTTAGACGATGTTCCCTTAAATGTGCGTCAAGATATGTGGTTTCTCTACGACGGTGCACCGGCGCATTTCAGTCGTCTCGTACGTCATCACTTAAACCATGCATTTGGAAATAAGTGGATTGGTCGGGGCGGTCCTGTTTCTTGGCCTCCGCGGTCACCTGACTTAACATCATTGCACTTTTATTTGTGGGGACATATGAAAGACATGGTATACACCACAGAAATTATCGACGCTGAAGACCTCCGTAACCGGGTGGAAGCAGCAGCGGCGGAAATTCGACAAGGCATGGGCCTTGCAACGTACATACGTTAATTCATGGATACGCCGAGCAAGACTTTGCATAAAGCAGCAGAGTGATAACTTTGAACATCTGTTATAAAAGCGCTTATCGTTCTGTTTTAATTCCATAAAAATAAAAACTAAAAAAAAATCGTATCTCTTTTATTATAAATATTTTACTAAAGTGTTTTAATGTTTTTCGCCTTCTTTTGACCTGTAGTATCACCCATTAAAAATAAAACAAAAAGATCGTAAACACCCTGTATATATTTTCTTCTTATTTAATGCTGGATTTATACAGCGTAAGCCGTAACGTAACGTACAGTGCTTTGGCATATTGTAACGTATCGTACCGTGTGATTTTTTTAAGCTATTTTATACAGACCTTTTACGATGATTTGTCGTAAAAAGTATGCTCATGCTCAGTCGATATAATTGTACGACAAATTTGTATTTAATAAGTTAGTTTATTGGTAATGCACTATATTTCGTATATATTTCCATTTAAAATATTAATATAAACTTTGACACATGACATATGTCACACATGTCAGTCACTGTCCACAAGAAAAGCCTATTAGTAATGCAGTATTTTTTATATTTATTTCCATTTAATGTATTAAGGTAAACTTTAACATACATTAGCCACATAAAAACAAACTGTAGCACAGGGAAGTAATAATTTTCGTAATAACACAACGTATCGTAACGTGCCGTACCGTAGAAAGATAAAAGTTGGCGATCTTTGGGATTTTAATACGTTAGAGCACGATACGTCACGTTACGGGTTACGGCTGTATAAATTATCACATTTGTTTGCATTGTTTTATTTTTTACTTTACGTTAGAGTACAGTACGTTACGTTACGGCTTACGCTGTATAAATCCAGCATAAGATAGTTAAAATTTGACTATAGGCATTTACGAAAATTCTACCGGTGAACTGTTACCGGTATATATCGGTAAACAGCTGTTCATCAGGTTACAGCTACCGGGATAGATACTTTAAGAACCCAAGTGGTAAACAGGGTAGATTTATAACCTATGAAAAGCAGTTGAAAGATGAAACATTTTAAATTTGACAAGTTAAACATTATCTCGTTTTAACTTCTGAAACCTACTTCCGATTCCAACTTCGCTTGACATCTCTACCTTTTTTTGAGGTTAGAATCTTCATTTACCGGCTGAATTACTCAATCCACAAATCCGGTAGATATGGTACAATTTTCGAACACGGTAACTATTAACCACTTGTGTTTTCGAACGCAGTTGATAGGTGCGGTATACAGGGTGTATCAAGATAATGGAACAGTGCATTTTATTCGTGTATGTGAAAAGATACAGAAAAAAATAATTAAGATATTTTGTAAGGCATAGAAGGGGACACATTTTAGCATAAAGTTTATTATCTTAAATCCAGTGGTACTCAAACTATAGGGCAATATTATATTTTTTTAAATGGCATTATATATATTTTATTAATTCATTAAATAGAGAATTTTGTTCTGAATTCAACGATATAATAATATCATACCCTTACATTGTAAAAAATTTGATAAAAATTAATTCAAAGTTAGTATTTCATTTCTACTGTATCTAAGTAATCTGAGCAAACATTCAAGCAATAAAACAAAAAATTTATTTTAAAAGTAGAATTTATTGCCAAAATCGTAGCTTACTTGCATGTAATAAAACTAAAATAAATTTTATTTTGTTTTATTGATTGAATGTTTGCTCAGATTACTTAGATAAAGTAGAAATGAAATATTAACTTTGAATTAATTTTTACCAAATTTTTCGCAATGTAAGGGTATGATATTATTATATCGCTGAATTCAGAACAAAATTCTCTATTTAATGAGTTTATAAAATATATACAGGGTGTCCCATTTAAGGTACGAATGCATTGGTATCTCGAGAACCGTAAGAGCTACGAGGTTGGTTAAATTAGACAAAAGTTGCCCCATTAGGAGGCTATTTTAATGGTGTTTTGTTATTTGCGAAAAAATGCATAGGTCACTAGATACAGGTGAAAATGTAAATTTCGCGATTTTCTTTTTTTGCTTATAACTTTGTTATATGAAATAATACGAGATTCTGGTTTGCACTTTCTTAAGGCACTTTTGTATGGTGAATTTGCAGAAGTACTCAAATTTTTTTTATATCTAACCATTTACGAGTTACTGATAGCAACTTTTATTTTTCATATGGAGGTCATATTAAGCTATGTCATTTTTAAATAGAGATTTTTTTTAGCTTTACAATGATATAAAACAATAATAATTTATTTTTATAATTAACAGAAAAATTAATAAAAATTGTTATTTATACTAAAATTAAATTGAAAAAAGTAAATCGAAGATTTCTATGGAAACAACAAACAACAAAAAAGTGCAACAATTGAATTTCTGAATTTTACTTGACAATAGTAGATTATTACGAGTAATAAAAATGAATTTTTCTCGTTGGGAAAAATATGATATGTTGAGTTGTTACATTCGTTGTCAAAGTTCGTTTATTACTCGTAATAATCTACTATTGTCAAGTAAAATTCAGAAATTCAATTGTTGCACTTTTTTGTTGCTTGTTGTTTCCATAGCAGTCTTCGATTTACTTTTTTCAATTTAATTTTAGTATAAATAACAATTTTTATTAATTTTTCTGTTAATTATAAAAATAAATTATTATTGTTTTATATCATTGTAAAGCTAAAAAAAATCTCTATTTAAAAATGACAAAGCTTAATATAACCTCCATATGAAAAATAAAAGTTGCTATCAATAACTCGTAAATGGTTAGATATAAAAAAAAATTGAGTACTTCTGCAAATTCACCATACAAAAGTGCCTTAAGAAAGTGCAAACCAGAATCTCATATTATTTCATATAACAAAGTTATAAGCAAAAAAAGAAAATCGCAAAATTTACATTTTCACCTGTATCTAGTGAGCTATGCATTTTTTCGCAAATAACAAAACACCATTAAAATAGCCTCCTAATGGGGCAACTTTTGTCTAATTTAACCAACCTCGTAGCTCTTACGGTTCTCGAGATACCAATGCATTCGTACCTTAAATGGGACACCCTGTATAATGCCATTTAAAAAAATATAATATTGCCCTATAGTTTGAGTACCACTCGATTTAAGATACTAAAATTTATGCTAAAATGTGTCCCCCTCTATGCCTTACAAAATATCTTAATCACTTTTTTCTGTATCTTTTCACATACTCGAATAAAATGCACTGTTCCATTATCTTGATACACCCTGTATACCGGTAGAATTTTCGTAAATGCCTTATTGTGGAATAAAAAGATCCCCAGAACTTTTTTGCGAACTGCGTCATCGCTAATTCACTAATAATTCCTGTATAGGTGAACGCCAAATTGAACGGCAAAAACCACGTAATCTCTCCATCCTGTCGCCCAGTATGCTTCAAACGGCCTTGCATGGTAATGGGCGCTGACGTCACCCACCCCTCCCCCGACCAGCGCGACATCCCCAGCGTGGCAGCAGTCACCGCCAGCTACGACGCCACCGCCTTCCGCTACAATTTCTGCTGGCGTCTGCAATCCGCCCGCCAGGAAATCATCGAGGACTTGCAGAACATCGTGCAAGAGCAACTGCTGGCATTTTATCGAGTCACGAAGTATTATCCCGAGAGGATTATCTTCTTTAGAGATGGGGTGTCGGAAGGGCAGTTTAAGGAGGTGATGAACATGGAGGTACAGGCTATTAAGAGAGCGTGTGGACAGATGGGCACGCCCGATACGTATAAGCCGCAGATTACGTTTGTGGTGGTGCAGAAGAGGCATCATACTAGGTTCTTTCCTACTAATCCACGGGAATCTGAAGATAGGTGAGTTACACTTGGAATATTATTTATTACATACCTTACTTTATCTAATGGGCTACTTGCGTAACTTTTTTACCTCTCGCTAAGAGAGGTATTGGATTCATGCTAAAATTCGCATATCCAGATTTTATTGAATAAGCACGATTTAAGGTCCCTAGAATCCGATTATAACATTTTTACGATGATGTCTGTATGTGTGTTTGTGTGTGTGTATGTGTGGATGTTGGAACTACGGTTTCTCAAATACTACAAGACTTAAAAAATATTTAACTGCAGTTTCCTCAATCTGACATTCCTGAGAAATATAATTTTTTGGTAATTTTTGTTATTACAAATAATGAAGAACATAAAATTCTCCAATACATTTAAAATTTTTATTATATCTTGTATAGATTTAAAGATACACTGTAATATATAAAATAATCTAATCGCAGACCCTTAAAGCTTTTTATTTTGGCTAGTGGTGCAGAATATCGTTGTTTTATTTTGGCTAGTTGTGCAGAATATCGTTGAAAAGAGAAAAAATAATGATTTTTTTTTTTAAATATAAGTGTGTTATATCTCGAAAATTTACGGATATAAAAATTTATTTCGTACGCTACTGGTTAGTTAATAAAAATATCTATCTTTTGTATTTGAAACGTTTTTCTCAATTACTAATAGTTATTTGAAAAAGAAGAATCAACAGTTGAAAAAGAAAGAATCAACAGTTGAAAAAGAAAGAATCAACAGTATTCAGTTTTTCGTCATTATCTAGTGCCCTATGAGAATTTTTGGGAAAACAGAACCACATCTGAGTTGGCCTCCCAAAGGTGCACAAAAAGTTCCATTTAACCGACATCGTATCTCTTACAATTCTCGAGATGGTGGCACTTCTAAATGGGACATATTGTATAAGACAATATTTAACTGCAGTTTCCTCAATCTGACATTCCTGGGAAGAGCTGATTAGATTTTGGTAACAATTGGACAACCGGAAGTAGTAGTATCTTTAAAAAAATCTTCCAAATATTATTTTTTGAAAATAATTTGACTGTATCTGTTGACGCATTTTGGAATTTAGTTTTTAGAATTTATAGCCGAGACAGACGACGACTGCTAATGATAATGGGGTATTTCGCCATAATTTTATATTATGGAAGTATTATAGTATATAAATCATGGTTTCGCTCAAAAATAATTTATAATATATGTGAAATTAATAATTAAAATGTGATACAAAATTCAAATTTTGTTAAACGTCATTGTCCCTGAGACCGGAAAGAGAGAAAACTGTTACAGACACTAGCACCTCCAAGCGAGCAGTGATAGAAGCTTGTTTGTTTACATCTTAGATCATATAACTTATAGTTTGTTCGGAAATTTAACCAAAGGAATCGTAATCACGTAACCGGTTGCAAAATGGTGGCTGAAATTCTTGATAAATTTTGGAATGCTATGGTTGTGATCTTGTAAATAACAGTGTGCATAATAGCTAAAAAAAATAGATACATGATGTATAGGCTTTTAGAAGAATTATT